>CM076581.1:424641811-424708494 GCA_034641835.2 Pinus albicaulis
ATCAACTTCTTTGATTTGAGACAGACCTCCTTGTCTCATTTCAAAAGCAGTCAGAATACCATGTAATTGAACAATAGTAAGAGTTTGCAGATCTTTCCTTTCTTCAATAGCTGAAACTTTAGAGTCAAATTTTGAAGTCAAGGATCTTAAGAATTTTTCCACCAAAGTAGTATCAGTTATGGTTTCACGCAAATTTCTCATTCAATTTACAATATCATCCAGACGTAAGAAGAAATGGGCAATACTCTCATCACTATGCATCTTCAAATTTTCATATTCAATTCTAAGAGTTTGGAGTTTTGCACTTTTTACCTTTGTGTCTCCTTCATAGCTTAGAATGATTTTGTCCCATATTTCTTTTGCTGAATGTAGCTGCATTACTTTAGCAAATTTTGATTCAGACATGCTTCCTAACAAGACATTCACTGCTTTGGCATTGATTTCATACTTCTTCCTTTCTGCTGCATCAGTAGGAATACTTGCTGGATATTGATAACCTTCTTCCACAATTGCCCATACATCTGCACCAAGACTTTGCAGATATGCTTTTGTACGTACCTTCCAGAATATCAGATTGCTTCCATTGAATAGAGGTGGCTTTATAGACATTACTCCTTCTTGACTTCCCATTGCGATGGATCTCCTTCAAGCGATCAAGCTTCTGCAGAAGGACCTCCTCTGATACCAATTGTTGGGAAAAATACTGAGAGGGGGGGGTGAATCAGTATTTACTGCATATTCAAAACTTTTTACTTTTTCACTCTCTAAAACCCATATGCTACTTTCCTTTAGTAAACTCGTGTATACACGCGGATATCCTTCATACAACTCGCGTATTAGCAGAGATCTAAATATGCAGATATTTATTAACTTAGTTCTTTGCAATATTCATTCATTTGATGTTAAGTTAGCAGTAAACATGTGTAGTAACAACAGAATAAACCATCACACAAAGCATCACACATGAACACCAGGATTTTTAGGTGGAAACCCAAGTCGGGAGAAAACCACCGCTGCAGTTGCTCAGCCTTCAATATTTTATTATAGAGAAAATATCTTACAACATATGTGCTGGTGCAGACTCTACCAGCATGCAGGCACCCACCTGCACTCGTTTACCAGCCTCACCTAGAAGGGAGCTCCAACCCCCTGACTCGTTTACCAGCCTCTCCTGGAAGGGAGCTACGACCCCCTGATCTCGTTTACCAGCCTCACCTGGAAGGGAGCTACAACCCCCTGACTGAAGGCTACAACCCTCAGCACCTCTATGGACCACGTTTCATCAATTTTCACACTGGATCCAAAGCTTCCTTCAGAACACAACTTGCAGGCCACGTTTCATCATATTTTCAGACTGGACCCACTCCATACTTTTAAGCACAGTCAACCATGAAACAGATACATATAACTCACTGACAGATATCAGTAAACCAGCAGAACAGATCAGACATTTCTTACCACAGACTTCAGCAAACCCTAGTTTGCATACACGCTTTCCTTTCACTGATGTCGCGTATATACGCGCTTCCATTCACATAAACCAGCGTATACTTCTGTACATATTACAGATCTAATTTCATTGCGCATACGCGCTTTCTCTTCAGCGAAGCCGCGTATATACGCGCTTCCTCTGCGGAAAACAAGCGTATGGTTCTTCAGACATTTAGGTCATTGCAATTCTTCAGAACAGATACATCACACAGATTTTTACCCTTTACTTCAGACAGATGTTCGCCTCATCTCAGATCTAATCATTCCATAAACAGATCTAGCAAATACAAGTACATTTCAGATCTAGATCGCCTTCTTCATCATTGGTGCATCATACATTCAGATCTATCATTCAACTGTAACCATTTCCATTCAGATATCCTTCAGAGAGAAGTATTCATTCAAGCTCAGACATCTTGCACCCACACTCATGATTTGCACAATGAATTTCTTCTCTTTATATAGGTTTACCGTTTTTCAATACCATGAGCCAAAACCACATTACTTCCGATGGTATTCCTGGACGGGGTCATTTAGAAGAATAATTACCCAATACAATGGGTCAATACCATGGTGGTTACCCCTGGTTTTTCACTTTATGAGTGCTTTTGCCCATACGCGACTTGGCACGTTATTTCCCACGTGCATACGCGACTTCTCCTAGACGAATCCGCGTATGCCTTGAGACATACTCTTTTCATCATAGATCTAGCACATACTGAATTCCTTTCTTCATTGCCTTCTGTTCTCACTGTAGATACATCAGTTTTACATCATTTCCAAGTCCATCAAGTCAAGAATAACTTCATCAGGTGGATTGCCATCAAGGACAACACAAGTCAACAATCTCATGTCTTCATCTTTATTCAGTGGGTTGCCATCAAGGACAACACTCTGCATCATATTGCCAACAAATTTATAGTATGTAAATGCTCTTAGACCACTTTGGTTGAGTTGGGGCTTGATTAGGTCACCATTTATGTCTTACATTTCTCACCTTTGAATGTTTATTTCTGCAATTAGTCTAGATTTACTTTCCAACAAAAGTAGAATATATTTTATTATTTTTATTTACCTTTTACAACTTAGGATTGGCAGCTTACCTAGATATTTGCTAATTTTAATTTTTTTAATTGCCTTATTTCACTTGCATCAAAAGGGAGTCAAACTAGGAAGAGGAAGGTGCTTATTGCACATACAATGTTGACCCCTCTTAAGTTTGTGTGAAACCCAGGTTGATAATTTAAGTTGGTGTCATTGGGAGTTGCACCATTCTTGTTACAATGTCGAGGCTCATAAATTTTTGGCATCATTGCCTTGGAGGGTTTAAAATAAATAACTCTCTTGTTCTTGGAATGATTTCTTCTTTATTTTCCGCATTCATATTCTCTGCAAAAACAAAAAAATTGCATTAGGCATCTTTCAGTTCATTAGACACCTTGCATTGAATTAGGCATATTGCATTGCATTAGCATTCTCACTAAAAAAAATATATAAAAAACAAAAAATACTTCTCCAACACCAAAAACCCCCCATTTGATCATGTGGCGCAGTAAGAACCACATCACCATCCATTTTTGTAGGTAGAAGAAGAAGAGGTGGCAAAGAAGGTAGAATAAATGGAAGAATATGATAACAATGAGGAAGATCCTCTTAGATTTCCCATTCAAGATAGTAATATTAGCATTCACATTAAGAATATTCCTCCATCATTGCTTCCCAAGTTCCATGTTATGTGGTTAGAGGATCCATAAATCTTTCTTTTTGAATTTGAAATACTTTGTATATCTTATGGTTGCTTATTAAACACTCAAAAATTGAATTTGTTTCGAGCAATACTAAAGGATAGAGCTCTTAAATGGTTCATGAGTTTAGGGACTAACTATATAAGATCATGGAATTATATGCAAAGAATATTTCTAGAAAAATATAAGGATCATGATCGTAAGGAGGAAATATTCATAATAACTCAAAAATAAGATGAGATCCTTGAGGATATAATAGAGAGATTTATGCATAATGTTAAGAGGGAAAAATTACATCAGTTATGGATTGTCACAATAAACACCCTTTTACTTAGAACAATCATGGATGAGTGGATTCATCTCCTTGATCTCATGAGTATAGGTGATGTATACCAACTATCATTTGAATAAAATTGTGAAATATGCAAGAACATATCAAGAGGAAGGGAAAGAGTAAGAGAATCAATATCAAGATCAGTAAGTCAAGTTGAACTTGGAAATTTTCTGAATAACTTTAAAACATAAATTCTTAGCAATCTAAGTGAACAAGTAGAAATTTTAAGAGTGAAAAATGAGAAAAAAATGGATGTTGATATTTGTATTATCCATGCATAACCACATTCTACTAAATATCTACCATCGTTACTAATGTTGAAGGAAGTTTACCAAGAGGAAAGTGGATCAAGTTAATCACCAATGACGACTTTGTTATGTAGCTCCAAGAATATCAAGGTAGCCTAGTTATCTGAGTACGATGGAAGATCCTAATTGACAATTTCAATGTCACACACAAGGATCTCAAGTAATTGGAGCACACCATTTCCTTGACAACATTTCCCATCTCAACCTGAAAATCAATCTTGAAACAAGGTTAGAAAGGACCTTATGGGAGAAATACACATCTCCTCAATATTTTCTTCAATATTCTCCATACCCAAATCCATGCTATCCATGCCATACACCTCCACCACAAGCACAACCTCAACCACATCCATCTCAAATATCCACTCTCACTCAACTACATGTACAATTTGTTTTGAACACAAAAAATCAAGTAACTTAGCCCACTTCCAATGTTGAGCTACAACACTTCCAAAAAAATCCTCTTTATCTAAATGGTATTCATTCTATATCAGGAGGAGTATTGAAAAAAATATATTCTCCTGATGTGATTTAAGAACAACATCCACCAGAAGAAGATCTAGAAGAACCATGTACTGCATTTGATGGAGAACAACCACGGGAGCCTAAGATTGAATAATTTATGTTATGCTTATCATTATATATTTTATGTGTTCAAGGGAATAATCATAAAATATTATAATATTTGAATGACATGGAAGAAGAAGGAATATAGAATGATCCATATGAGAAGGTGAACCAAGGGCAGCATAGCTATATTTCACATTGGTTCCTGACAATCACTAAGCAGGAGCACCAATCTCTTCAACAATGTTTGGCATCATCAAAGTCAAATAATTTGGTATCTCATATTCGAGTACATGTCAAAGAATATATTTAGATCATACACATGAGTTTACCTATAATATTGTTATGCATATGGATCCATTGGAAGTATTCCTATACTTGAAAGATATTTTATTTTTTCAAGTAGAGTAGGATAGAGGAATAAAAATGAGAGAGAGAGAGAGAGAGAGAGAGAGAGAGAGAGAGAGAGAGAGAGAGAGAGAATATAAAATATTAGGTGTAAACATCCTTTGACACGCCTAAGGTAGACTCACTAATTGAAAAGCTCCATAAGGTGGTGAATGGAATGGAAGAAAGAGGAAAATAAATAAATAAGATCCTAGTTGAAAACCACTTCTGAGGCGCCTAGGAAGACCTAATACTTGAAAACCTCAATGGGGCAACTAGTAGGGCTAAGAAAAAAAAGGAAAAATGAAAAATGAAAATAAACAAGATTTTTTTCCCCAGGTATCTCTCTCTGAAGAATGCAGGTGCTCTCCAACCTCTGCAAGCAACAAGAACAACTTAGAACCATGAGAAAAATTTGATAAAAAATCTAGTCAAGTGAAGTCAAACTTAAGCTTTCACCTCCTTTGCCCAGATGCTCCAACAGGACTAAGCCCATGTCAATCCATCACCCTCATCCATTTCCAACACCCACCATAATTTTGAATCCATTCCCATTGATTTTCCTCGTTGTCCTTAAGTGCTATAGGAAAGTTTTCTTTTGTTATAGGATTGGAAAAAAACACAGGGCATAAATTGGTTTTACCATATCTTGAAAACCATGAATCCATTGAACGACATTTTTTATGGGGACATGCATAAGGATTATGACAACATGCTCAAAAAAATTCTGGTGATTCCAATGTATAATTTTTGAGATATTGGCCTCCATAATCTACAACCATTTTCATTTTTGTCAATATTTCGGCATCTATGGGCCAAGATATTTTATGGGAAGATCGATAAGGATTATTGAAACATCCTCAAAAAATTTGAGGTGAATCTAATCTACCATTTGAGAGATATGGGTTAGAAATAAACCTGCTATAGGATTGTCCCATAACTACTACAGGATTGATCTAGCTTTGCTACATGGTTGTGATCGACATAGAAGGAGGGGTCAAATATAATTTTTTCCTTACATGAATGAAAAAATAAGTATACCACACCATAATCTATCCTCCACGCAATTTAGTTAACATCCAAAAAATCATCTTTGTCCATGAAAAGAACCCATTTTCACCCCTTCTCCCACAGTTTTCACCACCACCAGAGTTTCTAGCCCCAATCCATGAGCACATCATGAATTATCAAAGCTTCTAAATGCATTTCATGAATAATTTTTTTATCTTGGAGGGGTCTGTGTGACTGCTACATTAAATAATCCAATCATGTAGTAGCCTACACAAACCCTAAAAGACCAAAGTTGCATTAGGGGAATTTTGAGGTCTAAAATGAGCCTCCTTAGAAAAATGTACAACAAAAATAATCTTCATAAGAACCAATAGGATTCAAGATGATGATGTCAACCATGGGGGATGATTCACCATTTTTAAAGTAAAAGGGTAAAGAGATTAAAAAATAATAAAATAATAAAACTACTTTTCCAACTCGTATTTTCAACTTATCTCCCAAAGTTTTTACTCCAATTTCGAGCGAGAGTACTCATTAGATGAAAAATTTAATTCCTCATCAAAGGAGTACCCATGTTGCATACTTTTGATGGATCCTGCTACACAAAAAATGAGAAATACATGAAAAACGTGATTACAATCATGTTTTTCATATATTTCTCATTTTTCGTGTAGTAGGATACATCGAAAGTATTCAACATGGGTGCTCCTTGGATGAGGAATTACATTTTTCATCCAACGAGTAGCCCCACTCAAAATTTGACTAAAAACTTTGGGAGATAAGATGAAAATACGATTTGAAAAAGTACTTTTTTAAATTTTTTCCCTCTAAAATTTGATGATGTAATCAAACCTTATTTTATTATTTCCACTATTATTTTATAATTTCCTTAGAAGCCCCATTTTAGACGTCAAAGTTCCCCTAATGGAGCACTAGATTGAAAGGGAAACCAACATGAAGGTTTGAGAGTGTCACTAATTTCATATGGAGTAGCTACAGGACCCTCTATCAACTACTACAGGATTCTTGATCACCCCACAAGCAACAACATTTGATCCAAGGAGCACATGTTCAAAACTAGATCACTACCCGGGGGGGGGGGGGGGGGGTGTGAATTAGTAGTGCAGAGCTTTTAAAGTTTTTTCCTGCAATCCTTAATCTTTAACACCATGAAAAAAATGAAACATAAAATCATATATCAGAGCACACACACACACACACACACACACACATATATATATAGATATATATATGAAACCATAAAAAGAAATCACACAAAGGAAACAAATATGTCTGCTAGAAAACCTTCTCATGGGAAAAAAACCACCCGTTGTTGTTGTGTTTCTCAAATTCTATTATGTCAAACAATTCATTACATAGAGTTACACATATGGCTACTATCAAATGGAGACTATCTATCAAGTGGATCTATGGACTCCCATCTGCTGAAGGCCACCACTATCAACAATCCTCATCCGATTACTACGGAAATATCAACGAATCTATAAACTCTAATCTCCTAGAAGATACGACGACCAACAAGCCTTGCTTAGTTTTTACCAAACTATCCAACCACCATTGGATTTCAGAATTTTTCTCACTTATATATTGATTTCGCACGTGTCCTCCAACTCTTTGCCTCCATGTCGTTCTCATTTCAAAATATTTTAGACTAAAACCGAGAAATTCTCAACATGATCTCTGTAGCAACATATCGGAAAATAAAAAACACAAATATGAATCTCCAAACTCCATATACTCCACAAGCACCAATCCCATCACCAATCACTATGCCAATCCACACTGCATCTTCTCACTCAACTACTCAAACTGATGGTTGAAACATACTTCATCTCCTTGTTGCTATAACTGCAAACTAACTCAGCAAATCGGCATATTGTGGGACACATGTAACTTTTAGGCTCTTTTCCATACACACACTCTCATAACACAACTCAACAATCAACCAACTCAAAATTATTTGTCTACAATATGTAGATGAACTAAATTTCTCAACTCAATAATTACACAAAACTATTGGGTATCACAACTCTGTTCATATGCTTGATTGGATCTCGTTTAAGCTCATTGACTAAATCAACCACTAACTTGACTTTCATTCTTGATATTTTCAAATTTAATTAGCTTCTGGAGGTCCCACAAACTTTTCTGACCATATGCCAAAATTTTCTGATCAATATCATCACCACAACACAAAGAATAGCTCAACAGCGTGAGGAATGAAGAGAAAATATTGTCAAAATCCATATTCTCACCCTTATTACTATCATGCATGTGACTATAGCCTCTTGGATCTATAACTGCTCCCTTAAGATTTCCTCCATGCGACTTTAGCATCTCAGCCACTCCCTTGACTCAGCACATGTGCGACTGGGCCTAAAAATGAAGTAAAACATATGTTATTCAATCCAGAACCTCTGCCACCTAATGGAACATATTCTCTAGCATCTGAGGACTCCTCCAAACCTATGTGCCAAGTCTACAACTGATGTATATGCAAGGAACAAGTAAATTACATGCAAGACCATTCTACCAACCTGAGAACCAATACCAACACCTCCATATCCTCAAGAAACAACCACAACATATTTAACATTTATAGCAACATCTCCAACACCTATAGTAACATCACCAACTCCTGCATCAACAACAACATCAAGACAGACAACTTCCTCCATCACTGGTAGAAGCATCTCCAACAAAAGAAACCACATATCACACATGTAGCATCATATGCAATGTATCCAAGACATAAAGAGACATATGAAACATCTAGAGCAACACTCCAACCATTTGCAGCAATAATATCTCTGATCAACACATCGTGAGTATCTCTCTGACCAACACATATGTGGAATCTATATCCACTCAACAGCCACAACAACACCTCCACTAGGTCTAGTCATAGGTATGTTGAAATCAATTCAAACTAACAAAAGCATCAACCAAAAATTTATTGCCACACAATAATCACACATGCATATGACCAGCAACACCAAGAGCTTGTTGAAATCAATGCCAACAAACTCCCCCTTTGGCAATGATGTTAACCTCAATACATCATGAGAGGTTGACTCATCAATCCAAAATCTCTCCCCCTTTGACATTAATGGAAAATGGATATACAAATACTAAAGTACAATGCCAATAATGTCCTGGATGAGAGGAGTGATCCCCTTGTCTTACACAACACCACACTAATGCAACCCATAAAAATATCTCTTGAAAGATGATCATGAAAACAAGGAAATTGAATTCCAACACCACTAGTCATTCCCATGACAACTCTGAAAACTGAACTTGCGCCCCCTAAGCATGTATAGTGTTGAAAACATACTCTTCCTTTTGAAGAAACACATATGTCTGATACAATAAGCCTAATTTCCAAGTGCAAGAGATTACTCCTCATGAACATGACTCTAAATAACATTGGAAATGATATACAATGAATTAATATACATCAAAATGCTTCATGGAGCAAATAGTTGTGATAAATACATAGCACTGAAATATAACTCCTTTACACCTATCACCAACCATGAATATATGGACCCAAGTTTACATTATGCTCTGAAAATGGGGCTACATAAAATATATGCAAGACGATACATGACTTGGACATCCATTTACCCATACATAGTTCAAGGCATATTAGACACCATGGGTCTCTTTAAGAGCAATATACCCAAAAGATGACACAAGGACAATACATGGTTTTTACATATGCACACAATGGTTCTCTCATCAATACATGAGCAAACATAAAATATCATGAGTACATGGCTACAATCAGCATCAACATATGCTCCATAAGGCAGAAACAATATATGGCATATCCACCAAAACATAAGACCTCTGCCAACTATGACATAAGATCTCCAAAATGTAGCAACAATAATAGAGGTACTAACAATCATCATATGATAGTACATGTGTTAGGTCACTATATTACTAGTATAGTCCCTTATTGTTGTTAGTGTAACCCCCTTATTGTTATTGTTGTACCCATGTAACCCCAATATTGTTATTATTGTGCCCTTACATTATAATTGTTAGGTCGGCTATGAATTGAGGTCTGCCCAATCAAATAAAACATTTATTTTGAAGTACTAATAGAGAACATAAATCACAAAATTAGAACATTAGTCGTGGTTTCTTGTCCCATCACTCAGGTTAAAATCCAAGAAAAAACTCTAAAGGGATCTGCAAATAAGGAAATGTCAGAAGGAACCTACAAATTTGGTGAGATAAATTCTTGAATTATGTTCATCCACCAGCTTGAGAGTGTAAGAAACAATTAGCTTCAAATGACTTTAATAACTTATTCAACTTTGGAAGTTTAAATATACTTATAAATTCTTTGAGAGGAATTGGATTCCTCTTTGTTAGGTCCCTATATTACTAGTGTAGTCCCTTATTTTTGTTAGTGTAGCCCCCTTATTGTTATTGTTGTACCCCTGTAGTCCCCATATTATTATTATTGTGCCCCATAAAATACCACTATTGTTATTGTTGTGCCCTTACATTATTGTTGTTAGGTTGGGTAGGATTATTTTGTGACCCCATGGACTCATATATATAGAAAGGAGGTTTTGTCATTTGTATCATCCAAGAATTCTTCATTTAGTTAATGTAAAGCATGTTTTCCCCTCGAAGAGTCTCATTTCTATGTCGTTGATCTCTCTTTTCTTCTATTTTGTGAGCTAGTTTCATAACATTTGGTATCAGAGCTTTGGATTCTATGGTTTTGTTATTGCAAACAAGTCATCATGGTAGTTTCACCATAAAAAAATTTCTACGAAGTTTCATACGCTAAGAAAAAACCCATTTGAGCTGAAATCCGGAGGAACTTCATGTAAAAGTTTCAGATCTTGGTTTGCTATAGTTTCAGAGATATGATCTGAGGAAGTTAGGGTTTTTGTAGGCTCAAAAATTTCATCTTAAAGAGGCGACCTTAGGAAAATCATCATAAATTTCTCTTTGAGCATCAGATTCAAATTATTTAAAAAGTGGTTGAAATTGAACATACTTTAGTTTCTTGTGTATCGATTTTAGAACTGAAAGATGAAACAGTGACATGTGGCATGCCGTACAAGTTTTCTTTATTGAACTAGTACATAATTAGGTCATTGTGGGAGATTGGGCATAATTTTACCTTTAATAATCCAAATCTGGTTTGACCTATGGAATAAGAAATATAACTCAGAGGGATACTACAGGTTCGAAGTTAAAATATTGGGGATCTAAAATCATAGAGATACTACAGGATCAATAGCGAGCTCCTCAAAAGCAAGAAAGGTGTGTATAATTTTTTAAATTGCATAACGTTTTTTTGAAAATTCAGTTTGAAATGATTCCAAGGGAATATTTAAGCAGAGATATCAGTATTGGGTTCTAAAATTCCCCCCAAAAATAACCCATTAAGTCCTCTGAAACTTCCGCTATGACAAATGAAAAGGAAGAAGTGAAACATGATATATCAAAATTACGAGACCAGGTGCAACAAATGTCACTCTCGCAAAAAGTAACCAAAAATTAAATGGAAGCTAAAATGGACAGTTTGAAGAAAGGCATGGAAGCTAAGATGAATGGTATGGAAGCTAAGATGAATCGCGTGGAAGCTAAGATGGATGGTTTGAAGAATGGCATGGAAGCTAATATCAATGGTATAGAAGAAAAACTAAAAGCATACATGGAAGGTTTGAAGGAAGGTTTGACAAAGTTGCTACAAAAAATGATCCCTAATGGAGAAAAGGTAGTAGAGGAAACTCATGATTAGAACAAAATAAACATTAATCATGATTTTATAAACTCTAACACTGGATTGAAGACCCACAATATTCCAAAGATCGATATGAGGAATTTTGATGGCAAGGATCCTGTAACATGGATACTACAGATGGAGCAGTATTTTGATCTTCATAATGTGCAAAACACACAAAAGGTATGTATTTCAATTTTATATTTAGAAAAAAATACATTTCTATGGTATAAATGGCTTTGCTCTCGTAAAAAATTTGTGACTTGGTCAATTTTTACAGAGGAAATGATAGCACATTATGAGGATAAAAAGAGAAACACCTTCTTTAGCCAATTGATAAATCTCAAACAAAATCGTTCAATGGTGGAGCACATTGAGGACTTCCAAAAACTGAATATAAGGGTAACTAATATTCCAGAGGAGCACAATATTGATGTCTTCATAGGGACTTTAAAGGATAACATCCAACATGAGGTTCTTCTTTAGGAGCCTAATTCAAGTTGGAGAAGGCATTTAGGTTGGAAAGAAAAATTGAAAGCAAAATTATGGCAGCAAGGAAGCCTACCACTCACAAATACAAATATGGAAGTGTTGCTACTCTTAGACTTCCACAACCTATAAGGTTGACACCACAACAATTGGAAGAAAAAATAGCAAAACGTATTTTCTACAGTTGTGATAGAAAATACACTAAAGATCATAAGTGTACTGAGAAGAAAATATTTTACATAGATTATGAAGAGGAGGAAGAAAATGAACAAGAAACTTCAAAAGAAGAGGATATACACCAGGAACCAACCATAGAAAATGAAGAAATGAATCTGACCATATCCTGTAATGCATTAGCAATAATTACCACTCCTCAAACTCTCAAGATAAAAGGACATATCAAGAAGAAAAATGTAATAGTGTTGATTGATCCGAGTAGTACCCATAATTTTATTCATTGTAAGGTAGCCAAGGAGTTGAATTGCTTCCTATACCCGGCATCAGAGTTTCAAGTGATGGTTTCAAAAGGAGGAACTATAAATTTCTTTGGAAAGTGCCATAATGTCAAGTTAAACATGGGGGAATATGTATTAAATAATCCGATGCTATCCATTCCAATGGGTGGTGCTGATGTTGTACTAGGATTATAATGGATAAAATGTCTGGGGACGATAACTTTTAGTTTTCAACAATTTTTCTTGAAATTTTTTTAGAAAGGAAAGGAAGTTGAATTACGGGGTATCGTAGGGAAGGAGGGAAATATAATAAGCTCTAATGTCATGAAAAATATTGTGAAGAAATAACAACAAGGCATAATTGCACAATTATGTTCACTAGAAGTTCTAACATCAAAATCGTCTATTTCTCCAGATCTCGAAAAAGTCTTGGAAAATCACTCCAAGGTTTTTGAAACTCCCAAAGGACTCCCACCTATTGATGATCATGATCATGTTATTCATTTTATCTAGGAAGTGTTCCTCCAAACATTAGGCTTTACAAATATCCTTATTCCAGAAGAGAGAAATTGAACATATGATTGCAAAAATTCTAGAGGGTGGTATAATTCAACCTAGTCAAAGTTATTTCTTTGCTCCAGTAGTATTGGTGCATAAGAAATATGGATCATGGTGCATGTGTCCGGATTATAGGGATCTCAATAAGATCACTATCAAAGATAAATTTCCCATTCCTGTGAGTAATGATATATTGGATGAATTACATGGAGAAGTTTATTTCACCAGGTTGGATCTCCCTTCAGGATATCATCAAATTAGAATGAAGAGTGATGACATTCCGGAAACAAAATTTAGAACTCATGAGGGTCGTTATGAATTTTTGTTCATGCCTTTTTGTCTTACCAATGCACCTTATACATTTCAAGGGTTCATGAATTCCATTTTCAAACCCTTCCTTAGAAAATTTGTGTTAGTATTTTTTTATGATATACTAATCTTCAACAGGTCTTGGAAGGATAATGTTCAACATGTTGAAAGGATGCTCAAACTGTTGGAGGATAAACAATTATATGCAAAAACCTCCAAATGTTTCTTTGGAGCACAAGAGGTGTAATATATGGGTCATATTGTATCTCAGGAGTGTGTTAAGGTAGACCCTAAGAAAATTAATCCATTAAGGAATGAAAAGTCCCCACAACCATAAATAATTTGCGAGTATTTCTGGGGTTAACATGGTATTATCGCAAGTTTTTTAAGAATTATGGGAGAATAGCAGCACCTATAACAACATTATTGAAGAAATATGCATTTTCATGGACTCCTAAAACAACTAAGGCCTTTGAACATCTTAAAGGGGCAATGTGCCAAGCACCAGTCTTAGCTACGCCAGACTTCACAAAACCTTTATTGTGGAATGTGATGCCTCAGGAAATGGAATTGGTGTTGTTTTAATGAAATAAGAAAGACCCATTTCTTTTGAAAGTCGTAAAATCAAAGGAAAGTATTTATAGAAAGCTATTTATGAGAAGGAAATGTTGGCAATACTGCATGCACTAAAGAAATGGTGACCTTACCTAATGGGAACACACTTCAAGGTAAAAAATGATAATGATAGTCTTAAATACTTTTTTGGAACAAAGAATATATTCTAGAGAGAAACAAAAAAGTGTCACAATTATGTTGGGTTATGACTTTGAAATAATCTACAAAAAAGGGAAGTGAATTGTTGTTGCAGATTCACTCTCAAGAAAGGATGAGGATGTGGAAGCATTGATTTGTTCCATTTCTATTATCCAACCAGATTGGATAAACGAATAAATGGAGGAATGGAAGAATGATGAAGAAGTGCGGACACTCATTCAAAAGTTGCAACAAGATCCCAGTACATCTGATACATTTGGTTGAAAAAATGGTTTATTATGGTACAAATATCGCTTATATCTTTGTAATAATTCCCAACTAAAACGAAATATTATTTTGGGATTGCACACCTTTTTGGGTGTGGAGTCTGATTATATTCTTTATTTAGATGTATCATAGCATTATACCCTTGTTCTTAGTGGGGCGACAATGACACCCATCATTTGAACACTGCTTGGGGGGTCTAGGGGGAGTCTGAAGTGAAAAATAGATGTAAAATTTCCTTGTAAAATATTGTAATTTATAGTCAATCTGGGCCGTTCATTAGTTGAATGATTAGACAATAGAAGTTATGTTTAATTTAGGGTTTTTTTCCCTAGAAGGAAACCCCTCTATTTTATGAGGGTACCGTATTGCGTGTGTGTATTGTATGAGTATTATGAGGGAGAAACCGAAAGGGAGATTGTGAGAGAGAACATGGGATATTCCAGTGGATCTACTGTGGGTTATGTCTCTTCTTTTTTGCTGGGTAATAGAAAGGAAGGACTGGCTATTTTGGGTGGACGTAGCCCAAATTGGGTGAACCACGTATATTTGTGTCTCTTTGGTTTTATATTTTTTCTTTGTTTGTGTTTCCACATATTTTATGTGTTCCATTTCTCTATAATATATAATTTTCTAAAAACTAGTATCAAAGGCGAAGGTTTATTTTTCTTATAAACTTGCAGGAAAGAAGGGTTCCTGGTTCGAATGGGAGCAATGGCGGAACATGGTAAGTTTATTTTTGGGAAATTTAATGGCCAAAAATACTCGTTGTGGAAGATGCAGATTGAATATTATCTGTATCAGAAAGATATGTGCCTACCATTGAGTGGAAAAACAAATAAGACAACGAGTATGACAGACGCAGAATGGGAGATTCTCGATATAAAGGCACTTGGAACAGTAAGGTTGTGCCTTGCGACATCAGTAGCCTTCAATATTTCAAGGGAAACAACAATAGAGGGTTTAATTAAGGCATTGGTGAAACTATATGAAAAACCCTCGTCCTCAAATAAGGTATTTCTTATCAAACATTTATTTAATATGAAAATTTCAGAAGGTGGATCTGTTGCTGACCATTTAAATTATTTTAATATGATTACCAGTCAGTTAAGTTCTGTAGGGGTAAACTTTGATGATGAATTTAGGGCTCTGTTATTTCTGTGCTCATTACCAGAAAGTTGGAATGGTTTAGTTATGGCCATTAGTAAATATTTCAATGGATTTAGTACTTTAAAGCTTGATGATGTTGTTGGTGCTATCCTTTGCAAGGAAATGTGATAGAAAAGCTTTGGTGAGACATTGAGTAATGCTTTGAGTGCAGAGACTAGGGGAAGAAAAATGGAAAGAGGAAAGAGCTCAAGATATCACAGTAAATCAAGGAAAGGCAGATCCAATTCCAAATCGGGGATAATGTGCTAGAAATGCAGAAATAAAGGAAACCTGAAGAAATACTGTATATCTTGGAAGGGAAAAGAAGGAGACGCACAACAAGAAAACAATCATGAAGAAAATGTGATAGGTGATGTGTTACAATATTCTTTGATTTTTTCTTTAGAAAATGTTATTGATTCCTGGGTGGTAGATTCAGGGGCCTCATTACATGCCACATCTGATAAGAAATATTTTCATGACTATGTTCAAGGAGATTTTGGACAGGTTCATCTGGGTGTTGATAAACCGTGTAAAAACGTTGGAATGGCTAATTTTTTTGTAAAATAGCAGAATGGAAACCAATGGTTATTAAAGGAGGTAAGACATGTTCCAGGTCTGAAGAAAAATATGATTTCAACATGGCAGTTAGGCGGTGAAGGTTGTGTGACAACTTTCAGAGATAAAACTGGGAAGGTCACTGAAGGAGCCTTGGTAATATCAAAAGGTGAAAAGGCTGGTACATTGTATTTATGTAATGGAATTTCTAACTCTGTTAATGCTTTAACTTCCAAAGGAGAAGATGAAAAATTATGGCATCATAGGCTTGGACACATGAGTGAGAAGGGGATGAATATTCTTCACTCAAGATTTTTTTTGTCGAGTTTGAAGAATATTGATTTGGATTTTTATGAGAATTGTATTTATTGAAAACATAAGGGAGTTAGATTTCTTAGAGTTGGGAAAGATTATAAGAGTGAAAAATTAGGGCTTGTGCATACAGATGTATGGGAACCTACTAAGGTATCATCTCTCAGTGGCTCTCATTATTATTTTATTTTTATTGATGATGCAACATGTGTTCTCTGCGAATTATTTCTTCGTTGCAGAAGTTCTTGAATTTGTTAGAGATGTATTCTCCACCATTATTGCTCCTCAGAGCGTTCACTTGCTTCCCACTCTTTCTCCACCAATGCCTTAAACTCACAGAACTTTGAAAATGTTTGATCCTTCTTCTGCATGAAGAAGATCCAACATTTACCAGAAAATTCATCAACAAGGATAACATAGTAGTTATGTTTTGTTGTTGAAGAAATCGAGAATCGTCCACACACATCTGTGTGAACTCTCTCAATGATCCTTGAAGCATGGTTCTCCTTCGCATGAAAGGTGGAATTTACATACTTCCCCATGGTTCAACCCTTACACTGATCTAACTGAGCAAGTGTTCCCATTGGAAGTCTAGTAGATATTTTCTACGTGACTTTCAAGGCTCCATGATGAAGATGGCCCAATCACCTGTGCCATAATTCTCCCTCATCCCAGCTCACCACTTTTTCTGCCTTGCCCATCATGGTAGCGCAACCATCTACCTCCAGCATATAGATATTCTTAACTCTAATCCATATCCTCTTGGCTTGAACCATTGTTTTATGTCGCAGGAAAGCTTTTCCATCGCTGAAAACAACGTCATACCCTTTGTCCTCCAACATTGCGACTGACACCAAATTTTTCTTCAGACCTGGAACATGCATAACATCTTTCTATTGAAATGGTTCAAATAAATACCTCTCAAATGTAATGTTACCAATGTCGATCGCACTATACCGTCCGTCATCACTCCTCTCTATATGCATGTGTAGACCTTTCTCCTCCAAGTCACTGAAAAGTTCCCTATCTCCCGTCATGTGAAAGGAAGTGCCACTATCCAAATACCACACAAATCCCAATGCAATTGACACCATGCATGCAATCAATGAGAAGTCAAGATCAAATTGCGAGGCAAGGGCCTCACCAGCTGTAGCTCCAACAACGTTCTTATTATTCTTATTTTGTGGACAGTTAGTAGCAAGATGCCCATGTTCGTGACAGTGAAAACACTTCACCTTGGACATATCTAGCTTCTTTCCCTTAGAATCAGATTTAGAATGGAATTTATTTCCCTTCCCCTTCCTTGCCTTGCCAACCAAAGCAAAATCCTCTTCATCATCATGATTTGATGAAGAGCCATCTCCGGTGTTCCGCTTGAACTCCTCTTGTACCAGATCCGATCACAATCGTTCCCAATCCGAAATTTTTTCCCGTCCGTTGACAGATTCTTCATAACTATGCCAACTCCTAGGAAGTCCCAAGAGAACCAAGCTCACCAAATCATCATCATAAATAATTATTCCCACAATCCCTAGTTCATCCCGACATTGGACAAACTTCGTGAGATACTTTGGAATGATGTCGCCCTTTTCCATCTTGATCTTTCTGAGTTTATCTTTGAGCACCAATTTCCTATGGTCGTTACTACTTTGGAATAGATCCATTAAAGCCTTACACATAGCATATGGTGTGGATTTCCCATGGAGTCTTGAGATAATGTGGTCTCATACTCCCTCAAATAGGATTATCCTCGCCTTTGCTACTTTCTTTCGCCATGCATCATGATTTGTAGCATCTGCAACATCTGGCTTAGGAACATCTTTTTCAATGAATTCCTTCAAGCCATTGTCTTCGAGTACTGCCTCCATCCCGTCCTTCCAAGAAATTTAGTTCAATTTTCCCTCAAGTGCATAATCTAACCTCAAGCTATTGAAATCCATTTCGATCTTGAATCAATTGCGGTGCCAAGAAAGTCTTTCTGCAAATTCGAATTCTTTCCACCAACAAACTAAGCTCCTGATTCAAAATTGCAATTTCCTGTGCTCTGATACCATGTATAAATTTAATACAAAATACATGTATTGCTTGGATTCTCCTGATCTAAAAATAATATGCTCCTGTTAAATACAGAATCGCTTCTAAAAATATTTTCGGAATTTGAAACACAATCGCCAATCACAATATCATGAAGAAAGATAAATCACACATAACAAAGATAATTTAACCGGGGAAAGCTTATAGCTAATAACCCCACTATCTTCGATTATTTATTATATGATGGATCATGAAAAAATTACATACAAAGCTCTAATCCAAGAGCTCTTAGTACATGAGTTAACTGTCTCACACTGCCATACAAAAATTGGCAAGTTCCTTAGCCAATTTACTTTCTTTAGACAACCTGCCTCCACTGTGAAATCCCTGCTGATAGCAATCCTTGAATGAAGGAAATCTTGCCTTCCTTGATTGCGCAATCCTCATGGGCACATCCAATGTGTGTGTGGTTGCATGTGTGCAGCCGGATAATTTCACAACTGATAGTTATCTTCCCTTTCACCTAGAACTCAACTGGGTTTCCAATAGATTTGACATGCATGCACTTAATATTAGTGAATATTCAATTACATGTGAGGCCACTGATTGTGAATTAATTAATAATTAATTTACTTGATCTCTCACTAGTGTATCTTCAGTTACAACTAGCACAACTGAGTTTAACTCACTTAACTAAGTTAAAATACTTTACAACTTTCATAACTTCACTTCCAACTCTGTTACAACTTTGAATCACTCAGTTACAACTAAGTCCACTTTCATGTCCCACCAACCAACCTCTTAAATCGATATTCCTTTAGCAAACTGATTTGCCACTTCAGTTAACTATTTCCAAGTGCTCATTGAGAATAGATAATTATTTATTGTCCAACTAATATTAAGGGATAATAATAGTCGACATTAATCTATAAATAGACATTCAATATATAAATAGAACTTGCAAATACATCTATAAATAGACATGCATCTATAAATAAAATTTTCTCATGCATCTATAGATAGGCATCCACCTAAAAATAGCTTGAGGCTCCATCCTAGTGTAGGTTCTTAGTTTTCACTAGGATCTTCTTGTTGGGTCTACACAAAAGAGATAACAAAAGGAGCACTACAAGATATGTATTTACTGTAGGTTCAACAACTGTAAGTTGGGTTTCAAAAATCCAAAGTGTTGTTTCAATTTCAACAACAAAAGCAACGTATGTTGCTACTACAGAGGCTAGTAAAGAAATGATTTGGTTACAAAGGTTTATGAATGAATTGGGTAAGAAGCATGAGATGGGAATGTTATACAATGACAACCAAAGTGCCATTCATCTTGCAAATAACTCAACATTTCATCCCAGGACTAAACACATACATCTCAAGTACCATTTCATACGGTCAGTGTTGGAAGATGGATAGTTGAAGCTGGAAAAGATACACAATAGCTAGAATCTTGTAGATATGCTAAAGAAATTTGTAATCAGGGAGAAATTGAGATTATGCTCAGTTTTAATTAGACTTCAATTATGATGATCAAGATGAGAAATAACCAAGTCCAAAGTGCAGTAATTGTCCAGCAAATGAAGCAATAGAGGAGTTGCTACAATCAGTCTCCAACTGCGAGATTGTTGGGTGTGGAGCCTGATTATCTTTTTTATTTAGTTGTATCACAACGTTGGACCCATATTCTTAACGGGGAGGCAACACCACCCATCGTTTTAATGCTACCTGCGGGGTCCAGGGGGTCCGAAGCTAAAAACATATGTAAAATTTCCTTGTAAAATATTGTAATTTCTAGTCAATATGGTTCGTTCATTAGGCGGATCATCTGATGGTATAGTTTATGTTTAATTTAGGGTTTCTTTCCCTAGAAGGGAAACCCTCTGTTTTGTGAGGGTATTTTATTGCGTCTTTGTATTGTATGATTATTATGAGTGAGAAACTGAAAGGGAGTCTGTGAGAGAGACCAAAGGATATTACAGTGGATTTGGTGTAGGCTGTGTCTATTCATTTTGCTAGATAATAGAAAGGAGACTGGCTATTTGGGGTGGACGTAGCCCAACTTGGGTGAACCACGTATATTTGTGTCTCTCTGGTTTTATATGTTTTCTGTGTTTGTGTTTCTGCATATTTTATTTGTTCCATTTCTCTGTAATATATAATTTTCTAACAACTGGTATCAGAGCCGAAGGTTTATTTGTCTTATAAACTCGCAGGAAAGAAGGCTTCCTGGTTCGAGTGGGAGCAACGGCGGAAGATGGTAAGTTTAGGGTCGAGAAATTTAATGGACAAAACTACCCACTATGGAAGATGTGGATGGAAGATTATTTTCATTAGAAAGATCTGTACCTACCATTGAGAGGAAAAAAAAGAAGCTAGTGAGTATGACAGATGCAGAATCGGAGATTCTCGATAGAAAGGCACTTGGAATAGTACGGTTGTGCCTGGCAACATTGGTAGCCTTCAATATTTCGAAGTAAACAACAAGAGAGGGTTTAATTAAGGCATTGGAGATAATATATGAAAAAAAATTGGCCTCAAATAAGGTATTTATTATGAAAAATTTATTTAATATGAAGATGTTGGAAGGTGGATTTGTTGCTGACCATTTAAATGATTTTAATATAGTTATCGGTCAGATAAGTTTTGTAGGGGTAAAATTTGATGATGAAGTTAGGGATCTGTTATTTCTGTGCTCATTATGAGAAAGTTGGAATGGTTTAGTTATGGTCGTTAGTAACTCTGTCTCTGGATATAGTACTTTAAATTTTGATGATGTTGTCGGTGCTATCCTTAGCGAGGGAACGCAACGGAAAAGCTCCGATGAGACATCGGGTAATGATTTGGGTGCAGAGACTAGGGGAAGAAAAATGGAAAGAGGAAAGAGCTCAGGATATCGCGGTAAATCAGGGAAAGATAGATCCAAGTCCAGATCAAGGATAGTGTGCTGGAAATGCAGAAAGAAAGGACATCTGAAGAAATATTGTAGATCTTGGAAGGGAAAAGAAGGAGACGCACAACAAGAAAACAATCATGAAGCAAATATGACAGGTGATGTGTTACAATATTCTTTGATTATTTATTTATAAAATTTTATTGACCCCTGGGTGGTAGATTCAAGGGCCTCATTCAATGCCACACCTGATAAGAAATATTTTCATGACTATGTTCAAGGAGATTTTGGATAGGTCCCTCTAGGTGATGATAAACCCTGTAAAATCGTTGGAATGGGTAAAATTCTTGTAAAATAGTAGAATGGAATGAAATGGATATTAAAGGAGGTAAGGCATGTTCCAGGTCTGAAGAAAAATCTGATTTCAACAGGGCAGTTAGGCGGTGAAGGTTGTGCGACAACTTTCATAGATAAAACTTGGAAGGTCACTAAAGGAGCCCTGGTAATAGAAAAAGGCAAAAATGTTGGTACATTGTATTTATTCAACGGTATTTCTAACTCTCTTAATGCTTTAACTTAAAAAGGAGCAGATGTAGCATTATGGCATCATAGGCTAAGACACATGAGTCAGAGGGGGATGAAGATTGTTCACTCAAGAATTTTTTTGCCGGGTTTGAAGAATATTGATTTGGATTTATGTGAGAATTGTATTTATGGAAAATATAAGAGAGTTAGATTTATTAGAGTTGGGAAAGAAAAGAAGAGAAAAAAAATTAAAGCTTGTGCATACAAATGTATGGGGACCTACTCAGGTATCATCTCTCGATGTCTCTCGTTATTATTCTAATTTTATTGATGATGGAACTAGAAAAAATTGTATTTATTGTATTTAGAATAAATCTGATGTATTTGATATTTTCAAGAAATGGAAAGATTTGGTTGAGATTGAGACAAGAAAGAAGGTGGAGTGTTTGAGATCAGACAATGGAGGTAGAATATTGCAACAAAGAGTCTGATATCTACTGTTCAGAGCATGGATTTCGTAGAGAGAAAACAGTTCTAAGAACACCACAAGAAAATGGTGTGTCAGAAAGGACGAACATAACAATTATGGAGCGTGTAAGGTGCATGAGATTGCATGCAGGATTGCCTTTACAATTTTGGGAAGATGCTATATATATTTTCATTTATCTAATAAACTGAGGGCCTTCAAGTGCCTTGGATGGTGGTATTCTAGAGGAGGCATGGACAAGTACAAATGTGAAGTACTCTTTTTTAAAGCCTTTTGGTTTTGAGGCCTTTGTCCATATTAATAAAGAAAACAGAAGAAATGTTGAGGAAAAATTAAGAAAATGTACCTTTATTGGATATGGTGTTAATGATTTTGGTTATGCTTACATGATTCTGAAAATCACAAAATAATTATGAGCAGAGATGTAATATTCAATGAAAAGGTCTTGTATAAGAATCAGTTTCAGGAAAAGAAATAGGAAAAAGAAAACAAATAATACACAGTTCTTAATGAGATCACAAAAAAAGTAAAGGTGCCTGAAAATAACGATAATGAACAACCGCAACAATAACAGGCACCTCAAACACCTGCAAGTGGTGTCAAAATATCTACCAGGATAAGTAGAACCCCTGAACGATACTCTCCTTCATTATATTATTTATTATTGAATGATTCTGGTGAACCTGAATGTTATGAAGTAGCAATGCAGGTCGAAACCAGGAAGAAGTGGGAATTTTCCATGAAAGAAGAGATGGACTCCTTAATACATAACCAAACTTGGGACTTAGTCAGGTTGCCTGCAGGTAAAACAACACTGCAGAATAAATGGGTTTATAGGTTGAAGGAAGAAGATGGAGGAAAATAGTGGTACAAAGCTAGACTTATGATGAATGGGTTTGTATAGAAGAAGGGTATTGATTTTTATGAAATATTTTCTCTTGTTGTTAATATGACTTCAATCATAACTATTTTAAGTCTTGTAGTAACAGAATATTTTCATCTTGAACAGTTAGATGTAAAGACAACATTTCTCCATGGAAATTTGGAGGAGGAGATCTATATGCAGTAACCACAAGGATATGAGGTAAAAGGGAAAGAAAAATTAGTGTGCAAGTTAAAGAAGAGCTTTTATGGCTTAAAATAGGCTCCAAGGCAGTGATATATAAAATTTGATAAGTTTCAGTTGGTGTTTAAGTATGATGATGAAGATGAGAAACAACCAGGCCCAAAGTGGAGTAAATGTTTAGAAAATAAAGCAACAGAGGAGTTGCTACAATCAGTTGCCAAGTGGGAGATTGTTGGGGGTGGAGCTTGATTATCTCCTTTATTTATATGTATCATAGCATTGGACCATTGTTCTTAATGGGGCAGCAACGTCGCCCGTCGTTTGAACGCTGCCTGGGGGGTCCAGGGGGGGTCTAAAGCTAAAAAGAGATGTAAAATTGCCTTGTAAAATAGTGTAATTTCTAGTCAATCCGGGCCATTCATTAGGTGGATGATCTCAAGATAGAAGTTATGTTTAATTTAGGGTATTTTATTACGTCTGTCTATTGTATGAGTATTGTGAGCGAGAAACAAAAAGGGAGACTGTGAGAGAGAACAAGGGATATTACAACAGATCTGCTGTAGGTTGTGTCTCTTCATTTTGCTAGATAATATAAAGGAAGGACTGGCTATTCAAGGTGGTCGTAGCCCAAATTGGGTGAACCACATATATCTGTGTCTCTCTGGTTTTATATGTTTTCTGTGTTTGTGTTTCCACATATTTTATGTGTTCCACTGCTCTATAATATATAATTTTCTAACAACTGGTATCAGAGCCAAAGGTTTATTTGGATTATAAACTCGCAGGAAAGAAGGGTTCCTGGCTCTAGTGGGAGCAATGGTGGAAGATGGTAAGTTTAGGGTCAAGAAATTTAACGGCCAAAAGTACCCATTGTGGAAGATGCAGATGGAATATTACCTATATCTGAAAGATCTGTACCTACCATTGAGCAGAAAAACCACAGGGGCTTCACTCAATAAACCTCTAACATATCATGTGTGATCATAGCATACTAATCAAGACCCTTAATTTGCGTATATATTGGAAAATACCCCTAAAAATGAAATTTTTAACCCCATACCAATATAAAACCATTACACCTTCCCAATTTAAAAAGCCCCTACTTTCACTGTATATCATAGGTATCCATTTTTTTATTAAAATTTTTTATACCCCTTTATATTTTTTCATTAACTTTGAGCTCCTTTTTTTATACCTACCAATATAAAAACCCTTTATCCCCTATATATCCCCCAATATATTATGTCATTTTTTCCTCAATAAATATCCCCAAATATGAACCCACGTGCTATGTTATTTCTCTCGTAGTGAAGCCCCTGTGGGAAAAACAAAGAAGCCAATGAGTATGAAAGAGGCAGAATGGGAGATTCTCGATAGAAAGGCATTTGGAACAATATTGTTGTGCCTCGCGACATCAGTAGCCTTGAATATTTCGATGGAAACAACAACAGAGGGTTTAATTAAAGCATTGGTGAAACTATATGAAAAACCCTTAGCATAAAATAAGGTATTTCTTATGAAACGTTTATTTAATATGAAGATGTCAGAAGGTGGATCTGTTGCTGACCATTTAAATGATTTTAATACAGTTACCAGATAGTTAAGTTCTGTAGGGGTAAATTTTGATCATGAAGTTAGTGGTTTTTTATTTCTATGTTCATTACCAGAAATTTGGAATGCTTTAGTTATGGCCATTAGTAACTCTATCTCTGGATCTAGTACTTGAAAGTTTGATGATGTTGTCGGTGCTATCCTTAGCGAGGAAATGTGATGGAAATACTCCGGTGAGACATCAGGTAATGCTTTGAGTGCAGAGACTAGGGGAAGAAAAATGGAAAGAGGAAAGAGCTCAAGATATTGCAGTAAATCATGGAAAGGAAGATCCCAGTCCAGATCGAGGATAGTGTGCTGGAAATAAGGAAAGAAAGGACACTTGAAGAAAGACTGTTGATCTCGGAAGGGAAAAGAAGGAGATGCACAACAAAAAAGCAATCATGAAGAAAATATGAGAGGTGATGTGTTACAAGATGCTTTGATTATTTCTTTATAAAATGTTATTAATTGTTGGGTGGTAGATTGAAGGGCCTCATTCTATGCCACACTCGATAAGAGATATTTTCACGACTATGTTCAAGGAGATTTTGGACAGGTTCGTCTGGGTGATGATAAACCTTGTAAAATTGTTGGAATGGGTAAAGTTCCTATAAAACAACAGAATGGAAACTAATGGTTATTAAGAAGGTAAGGCATGTTCCAGATCTAAAGAAAAATCTAATTTCAACAGGGAAATTAGGCGGTGAAGGTTGTGTGACAACTTTCATAGATAAAACTTGGACAGTCACTATAGGAGCCCCGGTAATAGCAAAAGATGAAAAGGTTGGTACATTGTATTTATGCAATGCTATTTCTAACTCTTTTAATTCTTTAACTTTCAAAGGAGTAGATGAAACGTTATGGCATCATAGGCTCAGACACATGAGTGAGAAGGGGATGAAGATTCTTCACTCAAGAAATTTGTTGCTAGATTTGAAAAATATTGATTTGGATCTTTGTGGGAATTTTGTTTATGGAAAACATAAGAGAGTTAGATTTCTTAGAGTTGAGAAAGAAAATAAGAACGAAAAGTTAGAGTTTGTGCATACAGATGTATGGGGACCTTATCAGGTATCATCTCTCGTTGGCTCTCATTATTATGTTACTTTTATTGATGATGTGACTAGAAAAGCTTGGATTTATTGTATTCAAGATAAGTTTGATGTATTTGATATTTTCAAGAAATGGAAAGCTTTGGTTGAGATTGAGACATGAAAGAAGTTTAAGTGTCTGAGATTAGACAATGGAGGTGAATATTTCAACAAAGAGTTTGACACGTATTGTTTAGAGCATGGAATTCGTAGAGAGAAGACAATTCCAAGAATGCCACGAGAAAATGGTGTGTTAGAAAGGATGAATAGAACAATCATGGAGCGTGCAAAGTGCATGAGATTTCATGCAAGATTTCCTTTACAATTTTGGGTAGATGTTGCAGTTTCTGTTGTTTATCTAATAAACAGAGGGCCTTCAAGTTCCTTGGATGGTGGCATTCTAGAGGAGGCATGGACAGGTAAAAAGGTAAACTATTGTTTTTTAAAGCCTTTTGGTTGTGAGGGATTTTTCCATATCAATAAAGAAAATAGAACAAATCTTGAGGAAAAATCAAAGAAATGTACCTTTATTGGATATGGTGTTAATGATTTTTGTTATCGCTTATATGATTATGAAAATCAAAAAATTATTAGGAGAAGATATGTAATATTGAATGAAAAGGTCTTGTATAAGAATCAGTTGTAGGAAAAGAAATAGGAAAAAGAAAACAAATAATACATAGTTGTTGATGAGATCACACAAAAAGTAAAGGTGCATGAAAATAATAATAATAAGCAACCACAACAACAACAACCACCACAATAATAAAATCCACCTCAAATACTTGAAAGTGGTGTCAGAAGATCTACCAGGATAAGTAAACCCCCTGAATGATACTCTCCTTCATTATATTATTTATTGTTGACTGATTCTGGTGAACCTCGAATGTTATGAAGAAGCATTGTAGGTCGAAACCAGGAATAACTAGATGCTTTCCATGAAAGAATAGATGGACTCATTAATAAATAACCACACTTGGGACTTAGTCAAGTTGCCTACAGGTAAAACAACATTGAAAAATAAATGGGTTTACAGGCTAAAGGAAGAAGATGGAGGAAAATATAGTTACAAATCTAGACTTGTGGTTAATGGGTTTGCACAAATTAAAGGTATTTATTTTTATGAAATATTTTCTCCTGTTATTAAGATGACTTCAATCAGAACTATTTTAAGTCTTGTAGCAGCAGAATATTTCCATATTGAATAGTTACATGTAAAGACAACATATCTCCATGGAGATTTGGAGGAAGAGATCTATATGCAGCAACCATAAGGATATGAGGTCAAACGGAAAGAAAAATTAGTGTGCAGGTTAAAGAAGAGCTTGTATGGCTTAAAACAAGCCCCAAGGTAGTGGTATCTAAAATTTGACAGGTTTATATCTGAACAAGGTTATACTAGATGCCACTCTGATCATTATGTTTATCTAAAAAAAGAAAAATTATGGCAGCTATATTATATTGTTATTGTATGTAGATGACATGCTTGTTGCAGGGTCTAACATGTAAGAAATAAATTTTCTCAAAATAAAATTGGAAAATTTATTTCAATGAAGGATTTGGGAGCTACAAAACAAATCCCATGTATGAGAACAACTAGAGACATGAAAAATCACAAATTAACATTGTCTCAGAATGAATACATACAAAAGGTGTTGAAAAGATTTAATATGAAGAATGCAAAACCAATTAGTAACCCTTTGGCTGGCCATTTAAAACTTAGTAAGGAAATGTGCCCCAAGACCCAAGAAGAAATGGATTATATGTCTAAAGTTCCATATGCATCAACAGTTGGAAGCTTAATGTATGTAATGGATTGCACAAGGAATGATATTGCACATGCAGTGGGGGTTGTAAGTAGGTACATGAAAAATACAGGAAAAAAACATTGGATGGCAGTGAAATGGATTCTCAGATATTTGAGAGGTAAAAAAAATCAAGCATTTTGCTTTGGTGGTTCAAAAATTTCTCTACAGAGATATGTTGATGCAGATATGGCATGTGATAGATGTAGAAATTTAATACAAAATACATATATTGTCTGGATTCTCCTGAACTAATAATAATATGCTACTGTTAAATACATAATCTCTTCTACAAATATTTATGGAATTTGAAACACAATCGCCAATCATAATATCATGAAGAAAGATCAATCACAGATAACATAGGGGAAAAATTATCTGTCCCACAAATTCTCCCGATATCCGGCTAGGTTGGTCCAGAATCCAGTGGCCGGATTTCTTCCAAATTTTCACCTCCTTAAGTTTCCACATCACCAATTCAACCTTCAAACTTTGACTTCTTCTAACTCCTTCATACAGACTCGAAATTGAGTGCCATCTACGCTGTTGGAATTAGAAAGACGAGATCTACAACCTAAACCTAGTTCGAGAGAATTTCAAACACTTTTATTTTCAAGCCTTGTACTCAAGACACTTGCACTTGTACATGTTTAATCCACCTAGATAATGAGGGTTGTGTAAGAAAGAATTAGGTCAAGTTTGACAAGACTGTTGTTTTGGTAGCGCTGGTCCTCACTAAGGGGGACATTGACGAGATAGGAGACATTGTGTGGCAATTCAATGAGTATTTTTGGAGAAACATAGAAGAACAATACAATAAAGTGCTAGAAGATGTCCATAAGGGGTTGCAAGACTTGGAGATGCAAGCGAGCGGGTTACAAGTGAGCATGGTTCCACCAGGAAAGGAAAAAGCAGGAGCAAGCGCTGAGGCACATGAATTTGTGTTAACCGCTGACACCCGCGTAATGCCTATCCCTATAGGCACTTTGTGTTTTGATAAGGCAGAGAAAATAAAGTCAGCATTTTTCTAGAAAAACATGATGTTTAACCTTGTCGCGATGTCATTATAGGCCTTATACAAATTCCAATAGGGAATCACCGAGGAGTTAAAGATCAAAGAAAAACGTGCTCTCTTGATTATTCATGATGCCCAACATGAAAAAAATTGCATGGCTCTGGAGAAACAGATTGTTGTCTAAGAGCACGAGGCTGAGGAAGTGCAACGATAGAAGCCAGAGGAGGCTATCTCCAAGTCGTGCAGTGAGCTACCAGAGCTTGAAATTCATGCTATAGTTGCACTTGAGGAAAAAGTGGCTGAGTTGGCCATTGTTTTCAACGAATCAAAGGAAAAAGTTGATGAAGTCGAGAGAGAAATGGAAATGCAAATCGTTGAGCTTCAGCTGCAATTGCAGCTTGCCACTTTGCCAGATATTAGAGAGTAGTGGACCACGTAGCTGAAAGGAGCCAGAGAACAGATCGAGTCCCGCATATAGGAGTGTGCAACTATATTTGGGGAGGCTTTAGATGTATGATCTGCACTGCAGGAGGACCCTTAGGTGCATAAGATCAAACCCTAAGTCTGCGAGAAGCTTGAAAAAATGGATCAAATGAAGTTCAATGTGAAGACCTTAACAACGACACAGCGGATTAACCGTCTCAAAAAAGGTAACTATTTGCAGGAGAAATTTTTTGTGCTATGTCGAAAGGAGGAGCTACTTGCAGCTAGGATAAAGCCATGGGAAGCTGAGGCCAGTCAGGTTTCCAAAACCACAGACTTGAAGTTGAAAAATCTATGTGAGGTGTAGAGAGGACTGGAACAAAGAGAAGCTAAGAAGGCCACATAGACTCTACTTAGAGACATTGAAAATTTTGAGAAATAGTGTGTTGAAGTAGTTAAACCGTTGAAGGATATCTTGAGTGGAATCAGAGCGAAGATCTAGGGAACACCACCATTTTGACTTGGGACGAGTTACAATTTTGTGTTGGGGGGCCATTGGATCTGGGATCCCCATGAAGTAAAGACTCAATAGATCAAGGAGCGGAGTGCGCAGCGTGAAGTACATTTTTGGTCTTAGGGGATTTGGGGTGGGTTAAATCCCCTTATTATGTAATGGTATGGGACTTTTTGTGAACATTGGACACCGCCTTTGGTTTGGGACCATGGTATTGTAAAAGCCAAATCGATATAAGGAGTCTAGATAGAAGTCATAGGTAGGTTTTATAGTAGAATAGACTTGAATGATGCATTTGGATGTAATATTTTATAGAGTTTGACTATGTGTTTGGGTTAGAGGAAAGGATCTTGTAGCTGTGTGCGTGGAGACCTTAGGAAGTCTATAGTTGTGTGTGTAGACCCTTGCAGTTGTGTGTGCGAGGTGGAAAGTGGATGTAAAGAGAAGATATGTCTGTTAATGAAAGAATTGTTGAGAAAGATCTGAGTATATTGACGTGTTAGATTTTTACTTGTTGTTTTGAATATCTATGCTAAATAAGGGTTTATATATGTAAGTGAATAACACAATCTAGTTTATGGTTATTTACTTAGGTTATTGCATAAATAATTAAGGTCGTGTATTTTGTTAGTGATTTCAACATATGTGTTGAACAACACTTGTGTTCTTGATAGATCAGAACTGGGAAGATCAGTAAATAAGTAAAAGCCCTAAATCCATAGTCCAGTGTCCCTTTGGATGCAGAAACCTAGTTCTAGCATCCCCTTATATTGCCTTGGGTGAGACTTTGATCTGTGCAAGTAGATCTTCTCCGAAAGGGTCGGTAATATTGGGTTTTGTTGGATTGCACAGTCACTTCGAACCTAGGTCCATACCCCATCAAGCCAACTTATGGGTCTACCCACATGGCACACAATAGAAACACGACCACAAGCAACCAAAATGTAAAAAATAGGCATGCCACAAGTAAGCAAGAGGAATGAAATAGGGAAAACCTCAAAGCATTGGATCTGTGTGTCCCTCCATCCATGCCATTGAATTAAAATTCACATTTACTTTATTTTATGTCTACACATAATGTCTTAGCCAATCATGGCCTCCATGATGGAATTACAGAGTCACAATTTTAACACATCGAAATGATAAATAAATATAATTAGATAGATAAATAAAAATTAGAATAAATTTTACACACACACATATATATATATAAAATAAAGAATGTAAATATGGTCAAGATAATAGCCTCCTCCATAAAGATATGTTTCTTTTTTCCCTCCATCTAGTCATGACAAGTGTTCCCATAATTGTTTCATATGTGAGGCTCAAGTGAGCCTCCACGTGGCCTTTGTTGGTAGAGCCCCATTATAGAGTTAGATGGTCTAACCCCACCTACAACATTAGTTGTTGGTGGATATTCACACAATTATGCCACCATGCTATCATGTTCTACTAACGTGTGAGTTAATGAAGTTACCATCATCTAGGTCTCAAAAATGCTATCATAAATGGAATATGGTAGGTAGGGTTGTTAGCCCTTCATATAGGTAGACAAGGACTTAGTGTTAGGTTGGGCATAGCATTTTTTCTATCCTATAAAAACCCATGAAGCACCTTGGAAATTCCCCCATGTCAAAGTAGTTGGCATGGAGTCTTAGCCAACAAAATTCACACAACTTCCTCAGTAAGTATACAGATACATCCCTATTATTACAGGGAGGTTTGTCAAATACCATAAACCACCTATCCATCCAATTACCTAGAAATTCTTTGTAGGTGCACCAATCCATAAGAATGCAATTTTTTTGGTTATTAGTATCCGTTGGTTGTATCTTGGGTCAAAAAACAAACACAAAAAATATCGTTTGGTTATTTTGAGGTCTCTGATTTGGTCTTTATCTAGACTAGTTCTATAGTGTTCATATGTTCTAATATTATGATCATAAATATTGGTTAACTAGCTCTAGGAAATGAAGATGGATGATACAATTGTGTTTAATGACCTTTCAAGAGATACTTGTGATGGATCTCTACTGTTTTGAAGATCTTGTATCAGTGACCTCAATGTAGCTAAGGATGCATCAATTTTATTATTTAGATTTCTTGGTTCTTGGTTTAGGTTTGGTTATTCTAAATTTTGGTTTGTTGATGGCAAGTTTGGGTTCTACTTAGGTTCCATATTATAAAATTTCGTTGAAATTCAATACAATGTTTTTCTTGAGAATATTGATTTGATTGTTTTTTATAATTTAAAACCAAATATATAGGAAAAAAAAAAAATGTTAGAATGCTTACTTGGACCCAAAATATGAGGATTTGGTGCTAGAGGTTTTTCAAGAAGTAATCATTTTGCTCAATGTCTCCTAAAAATGTAGCACAAAATCCCAATTTGGTAAGAAAAAAAGGGCCATAGGCACATAAATAAAAATTCCTATTAGGAAAGCATGTGCACTCCTAAGAATTCATGCATATTCCTAAGTGAATGCACATTCCTAAGAATGTCTGCATGATCCAATGTGTGTGGGCACTCCTAAGAACACACGAAAATTTATAAGCCATGTTGAGATGAAAAATTGGTTTGTGTCTTGCTTGGTATCTCATGTGTTTAAAAGCTTGGACAACCTAGAATGCCCACACATTTCCAGGAACATGCACATTTTATTGTGGGTTTGTGTTTCTCATGGCACCATTTCAACTTTTGGGGCCATCATCTTCATGTGGTCACCCATACAAGTAATATAAAGAGTCCATTTATTTATAAATAATTAAATATTCCCCCAAATAATGCATGTGGGATGAGTAACATAGATTTATAAATATAAAGGCTAAGATACATATGGAGTAGATTAATGATTCCCGAGTCACTTTGTACAAATCAACAATGGTTGAGTCATGAACTTCCAAAAGTCATAAATTGAATTATTGATGTTCATTTTAGGAAAACAGAAGATTTTTGGAAAGCTATAATAATTAATAACACACTAAGAGTGGTTTTGAGGGCTAAAGTTATAGATATCAACTTTTAAAATTAAAATAATAGTTGTGACCAAATTTGGGCCTATCACCAAATTATTTTTGAAAATTATTTATAAAAAGGGAAATATGGAACATTTGAAGTAGGACCAAAATTAGAGGACAAATTCCTAACTTCATATTTCTAAAATGGATCTTTATTCAATTAACACTAAGAGGAAAAACCTAATTTTAAAGTAGTTGCAAAGATGAAGACAAGATTATAAAGGGAGAAAATCATAATCATAGTGGTTTTTTTTTAACAAACGATTCATTCCATAGGTTTTCCTACTGCATTTTTTTATTGTATTTTTTCTTATTTTTGAATCAATCTCCTCTATTTATCCCAAGTCTTTGATCATCTAAATTTATGGATAGTTTTAGATATCTACAAATTTGATTGCTAGCTACAGTTTCTCTCTTTCTTCTAGCTACCCTCATATTAACTGATCCATGGGAGCCAAATCCCTTAGGAGTGCACACCTTTACACTTCACATTCAATATATATATATATATATATATATATATATATATATATATATATATTTAAATGATGTAGGAACTTACTCTATTCAAAAACATAAATTTTGTAAAATTATTCTTTGAATCTCGGAGGGAGAGTTTTTTGAAAGGGTACGTCATTTTTGGCTTTGATACTCTTAAATGAGAAATGAAATCTTGTGAATTTTCTCCTATGACTCTTTACAATATTTAAATGCATGAAATACTTTTAGAGCTCATTGAATACTTGGACCACATTCTCTATATTTTTTTTATTAATTTTCCTAAAATTTATTTTCCTCGTGATGTGTGAATGGATGTATATGGTGGAATGAATCTTGAAAGTGTATTTATTTCAGATATCGTTATTTTTTTTCCTTTTAAACACCTATTACACTCACATGAATACTTGGACCACATTATTTATATTTTTTTAATTAATTTTCCTAAAATTTATTTTCCTTGTGATGTGTGAATGGATGTATATGGTGGAATGAATCTTGAAAGTGTATTTATTTCAAATATCGTTATTTTATTTTCCTTTTAAACACCTATTACACTCACATGAAAATTTGTTGAATGTTTGTGTTCCAATATTTGAGTTTTTTGAACATTTTTTTGGTTGAAAAGAGGAGTACTACCTCTAAAAAATGAAAAGGGAAGCTAAACAAGGCCCCAAGAGGTTGACTCTTTTCCTTGATTGGAGAAGAAATAAAAATATGCATATACATTTAGAATATATTAATTAGTTAACCAAAATAACATAATAAAATGAAAAATTAAAAAAAAATAAAGTTGACACAATACATAAGAAGGGGATGATATCGGTCCATTGTAGATGGGCATGGCTCCTGTCTTGGTGTCATTGTAATTTGTAGAAATATTAAAGGAACAACATATTTTTATCCAAACTAAAAGTATATCTAATTAGGAATGAACAAATATGAAAAATTTTGCAATGAGGTATTATATTGATTCACCATACGTGTGTATGTAGTACACCGAATGAATAAGCAACTTCCACTACAACGTCAATGACAAAAATTAGAACTGATGCATCTATAAAGGTTCAAAGAGTGTCGTCGGAGTGTAGAAATTTTAAGAAACATATAATTAAATATACAAAGGAAACACAAAATAATATATATAATGAAGAACATAAAGACAATTAAGCTAATAATTTTCTCCAAAAAACTTTGTTATCTAGTGGCCTTCATCGACCTATAAGAAGCCTATCCAAAGTTGGTACATATATGAGGCTTACATGATTCTCCATGTGGTCTCTCCTGGTGGAATTCTGCTACAAAATTTGATGTGCCAGCCCTTCATGCAACATCACCTTTTAGTGGCTCCTAGTGTGATGATGCTACCAACGTATCATGCTGCATAGCTTCCGAGTGAAGGTATTGTAGTTTGGGTTCAATGATACTATCCACTATTAGAGGACGTTGGGAAATGGGTTATGCATTTTTTTAGGTGGACAACCAGCCTTTGTTAGGTTGCACCTAGCATTTTCTCTATCTTGTGTAGATCCATGACCCACCCCATGGAATTCTACTATGCCGAAGTAGTTGACATGGAGTCCTAACCTGAAATTTACCTATAATTTCCTAAAGAAAAGTAGAGGCACATCCCTATTATTATAAGGAGGTTTATTAAAAAACCAATAACCACCTATCCATCTAATGGAATTAGGAGAATTTTAACTTTTAAGCTAAAAATTGGCCTCCAGACAAAAAATGTACTAAGAAAATTAACATTAAAAGGTATAATAGGATTCAACATGATGATGTCATCCACAGGGGAAATATTTCGGAGGGAAAAGAAGAAGACTAATTTTTTAATGTATTTTTAGCTTATCTCCTTGTAGGTTTATTTAATTTTCAAGTGTAGATCCTCAATGGGTGCAAAATTTCATTCCACATCCAACGAGTACCCACTTTTCATACTTCTCAAGAGGCCTACATCGAAGAAAATTGAAAAGACATGAAGAAATGTTTTCACTTGAAGAATGCAGAGTGGGCCTCCTAACAATTATGAAAAGTGGTACTCATTGGATGTGGAGTTTAATTTTTCACCAAACTGGTGTCTACACTTGATATTTAACCAAACTTATAAGGAAATAAGTTGAAAATACAATTAAAAAAGTAGTTTTCTCTTTTTTTTCTTTAAAATTTCATAATTATTATTTTATTATTTTAACTATTATTTTATTATTTTCCTTGGAGGCCCATTTTAGACCTCAAAATTCCCTTAATGTGGTAGGTGTATGAATCCACACAAATTTTTTTCTTGTTAATTAGTGTAGCTTGCTTGTTTCTTTGGGAAATGAACAATGATGAAAAATATTGTTTGAAAATGTTCACGCCTCCAATTTGGTATTTATTTATACCTGTTTTATAGTATTCATACACCATAACTCCATAACAAAAACATTAGTTAATAGTACACAGGGATTAGAATAAATGATAAAATTTCATTTAATGAAATTTCAAGAAACAATTGTGATGGATCTATATTGTTTTGGATATCCTATATAAGTACATTAAAAGTATCCTTCATATTTATTTGTTCTATGTTGGGTTTTAGTGGTTCTAAGTTGCATTTTGGTGATCGAAGGTTTAGTTTCTCACTATGCTCCATGGTAACCAAGTCTATATGGTGCTTGTGTTTAGGGTATTATTGTTGGAAACATTGAGAGGTGGGTGAATCATTATTCACTTACAATTATTTAATTATAAAATTTTATAGCATGAAAAATAGAATAGTAATCATCAACACATCGCAAGAGAAGTACACAACATGTTTTTAGGTGGGAACCATTCCAGGAGAAAAACCATCAAACGTCTTTCTAATAATTTATTAGTACAAAAAAATTCAGCTCCAATTGAAAGGGAAGGTCCAACTTCCTAGTACTCTAGAAAAACATTCAATTTATCTAGAAGTTCCAACTCCTAAAAATATGCTCCTACATCCTATTTTAACCGGCTATAAGTGAAAGGACATTTCAGCATCTTAGCATTAGGGTAATTTTGAGGTCTAAAATGGGCCTCCTAAGAAATATTTACAAACAAAATAAACTTTATAAGAACCAATATGATTCAATATGATGATGTCAACCATGGGGGATGATTCACCATTTTTGAAGTAAAAAAGGTAAAAAGATTAAAAAATAATAAAATAATAAAACTACTTCTTAAACTCATATTTTCAACTTATCTCCCTAAGGTTTTACTCAAATTTCAAGCAGGAGTACTCGTTGGATGCAAAATTTAATTCCTCATCCAAGGAGTACCAATGTTGCATACTTTCGATGAACCCTGCTACACGAAAAAATGGAAATACATAAAAAACTTGATTGTAATAACATTTTTCATGTATTTCTCATTTTTCATGTAGCAGGGTCCATAAAAATTATGCAACATGGGTATTCCTTTGATGAGGAATCAAATTATGCATCCCATAAGTGTTTCTTCTCGAAATTTGAGTAAACCCATATGGAGATAAGTTGAAAATACGATTTGAAAAAATAGTTTTTTTCCTTTTTCCCTGTAAAATTTGTTGATGTAATCTAATATTATTTTATTATTTCCACTATTATTTTATAATTTCCTTAGGAGTCCCATTTTAGACCTCGAAATTCCCCTAATATTTTGTCAGCTTCAAATGATAGGATTGTTCAACACCTTGCAAGCACTGACTTGCCCTAGCACCACCTTTCCAACCTAAATACTTTTTTAGGCTCCAACCTGAAGGATAATTCACTTCCCTACCTTGCACCACCTAACTACCCTAAAAATATAAGATATAAGAATATATTTTGGGCTCTTGTATAAAGGACAATAACCCGCTTGCGAAGATATTAAATGAAGTTTATTTGTTTTTATATATATGTTCCATATATATAATGATCTCCCAAACTTTAAAAATTCCCCTTTTCTATTTCCAACTCTTACTTTAATAACTATTCAAACATAGCTAAATCATCATATCTAAAGACTGATGATGTAGAGTATGCCACTGATATGTTAAGTGTTCTTCCCCAAGCTTTAAGAGATTTGTATTTCTCTATCCTTTTGAAAAATATGTACTTCAAATCATATTGTTCCTGGATTGATTGGCATAATTATGCAATATTTATTTGAGAAATAGCCTCAAGACCCAGAATCAATATTCAATTTGGATTTCAGTTTTATCTTGATTTCAATAATGGTTGGGCCCTGTATTGACACAATGCAATCACTTTTTGATTTTCTTAGAAACAATCCATTGAAGTTGCTTTTAAACTAACCAAATATTTCCGAGATAATTTCTCATATTATATTTGAAGAATAGTAATATAGTAATAATAACATAGGCCTTAATATACCACTACCCATAGAATAAGGATTGAATAAGGCTTACATCAAACCAGATTTGGAATTAGGCAAAACCAAATTAGTAAATTAGCACAACTTCATTACTTCTCCACCACCATCTAAAAATATATTCAAACTATTTAATAGGTAGTTATCCCTTAGTATATGTGACCAAAGCGTGCCAAACCAATACTAGTTTTGATCTTCACATGACCCTGTTAAGATTCACAAAGATATTTATCTAGGAAATAGAACTTGTGCGAGTATATCTCACTAAAATTTGCTTCATTTTATGGGTAAATAAAGCTTCATGACTTACGAAATTGTTCCAGTAGTATAACCTTAGACAAGTGGATTTATAGGGAACAACCAGAGGTTGATTCTATGTCTCAAACAAACCTTAACCAATTCTGCAATAATACTCCAAATTTCATGCAAAAAACCATGCTGGGATATGCCTCATACTTGTGCATATATTCTTCTATAATTACCCTTAGGAGAGCTTGGATTAATGATGAAATTTTCCATTGGAAAATTGGATTAGGCCTCAGTGAATATTGCCTAAAATAAGTGTTAGTAAACCATAGAAAAATATCCCTTTAATCTATGTGGAAAAGTCATTTCCTTGGGGTCAAAATGAATGGTATAAAATTTTTATTATGCGCCCTTGGAGGGCTGAAGATATATAAAATATCCTACCTTAGGTGTGAGCCACAGACTTGATTGAAAATAGGTGAAATTATAACAAATAAGTGAGCCCTCAGAGGGATAAAAATACCATAAAATTGATCCATTGTTTCCTTCGAAATTATTCTTGTTCAGGTATGAAATAAGGCCTAAAGACATGTGGATCTATTACAGGAGTATAGCCTTAGAAAAATACAAATACCCTCGGGAATAGCTCAATACCCTAGAAAAGCACCATAGAATAAAGACATGAAAATTTAAAACAAAAAAAATCTTCAACTGGACCTCCTCATTAGCTTGTCGAGACTACATAAGGGCCTTAGGAAAAATAGTAGAAAATATGGGTTTAAAACTGTCATTTTAGGTAAGACCAGTTGATAATATCTAATAGTCGAGGACACTTCTATAGTGGGATACCTAACATGTTCAAGAGAGGGATCCACCCTCAAATTTGAAATTCAATTTTAAATTTTGAAGCCAAAAGCCAATTAATCTTAGAGGCTGACTTGATCTTCACATTTAATTAATTTTTCCATTCCCCTTTTTACAAGAAAAAATTGATTAGGAGACCCATGATAATTTATTTTTATTTTTTGTCATGAGAACTGTTGTTTTAGAATACTAAGACCACCCATGGTATTGTTTTTCTAAGTGCCAAATTTTCTCCTTTTAGTACTAATTGTCGCAACCTCTCACTCTATTCACAGATTGTGATATCATAATTGTTCTTTCCCTTAAACAACTACTGAGCACTTCATGATGAAAATCAGTCCTTGGCGAAAGTAATTTTCCAACTTCTAAAGATAGAAAATGCACATTTTTTGAAGACAAGATTATGCATGCCTTGACGAAAATGATTGCAAGCCTTGATATGACGTATTTTGCAGTTCCTTGTGAAATTTAACTGCATAACTACTTGTTGGAGTGAACTGTGCAACCCCTTGTGACAAACAATTGCACAATAAATTGTGGAAGCAAGCTGCGCACTCCCTTGCGGCAATGAATTGTGCACTTCACTGAGATAGCCAACTACACAGTCTCTTATGTCGGTGAACTACGAAGTTCTCGAAGACAGAAAATTGTGCATCCATTGAAAATAGGAAGTGTGCACTTCTTGATTAAATCCCATGCACACTTCTCGATGGCACTATGGAATGTTTTTCCAAGTTGTTATCTTTACATGTGTCAAATGACTAAGTTTAGTTCCTTAATTTTAGGCATGCATACTCAAAACCCTAACCCTCCCTATATGAGTGCTCATCTATATAACAAGCCATCCTAGAGCTCATTCTCAGACTCATATTTGGAGCTCTATCTATGCTCTTGAGCATAAGGAGCATTTGGTTTCAATTGTGCCGCTTTACTGGGTAAGTTTCTTAACTGTCGTTTTTTTCTACTTTTTCTTTCGCTTTTATCACTTTCACTTTTATAAGTGTCATTTTTGCCTAATTTTCACATAAAAAGTGTCTTTTTTTCTATTATTAGCTTCTACATGTGTCATTTGACCTTTTCATGCTTCTTTTCTAGACATTTCACATTCCATGCCTTTTCATATGTCAGAAATAATTGTTGTTGATGTATATCAATACATGCATGTCCTCTTAATTTAATTGTCCTTCTCGCTCAATGATAATGGTTATTTGGATAAATATTGAGTTAATATATATTATTCCTTCCCTAGTTAGTAGATTTTGAGCCTTACCTCTTGCTATAGAAAGCTACGCAGTTTCTAGGGCCTCCCCCCCTCCCAGATTTTGCATTGCATAATTCCAGTTAGTAGATGGAATCTTCTTACCCACTATGATTGTTAATTGTGCAATCGTGGTCCCTAGCTACACATTGGGCCTTTTCATCCGGTAGTGAGGTCCCCCCTTGCTCGTTATCAATGTGAACTGTGCACTAAAGGAGTCTCCCTCTCCCAAAAACTATGTATTGGAAGTCATATCCCATAATCTATCTCTCATGTTGACTTAAATTTTGAAGTCTCTTCTCTTAGTCATTATGTAATGCACATTTCCAGCGACCAGTAAGTCACTTTTCCTCTCTTGTGCTAAAACTTTGCGTAATTCCCCCTCTTAGTGAATATCTTCTAGTTTAGATTGATTTATAAATTAACTGATATTTTTTGGAACTAACTAATTATTGTTTCCATGAGACTAGGTACTACAAATATAGAGCACATCAGTCTGCCAACATCATGCTTCCAACTCCCAAAAGGGGGCCATTAAAGGAGGTCACAGATAGTAGTATTGAGGATGTCATGGATAGTACTTTAATAAGAGTGACCATCATGTAAAACACTCAATGATTTATTGATAAATCTTTTATTGTTGCATGGATTACCATCAAAGATGCCTTCCATACGAAGGATTTCCCGAAGGATCTAGAATATAGGTAAGTTTATGAGAATGTCAAGAAATTAAGGTTCCATAAAGTTTCTTGTATGCTTCCTGCGTCACCTAGTGTTGATGCAATCAGATGGATACTAAAGGGTCTAGACACCAAGAACATGGTGCTTAACAGTGTTAGTGGGTAGCAACTTTCCTCTTACCAGTCGCTTGACTTACACTCGTACTACAAGTTACCCAACATTGAGAAAAATTTGAATTCCCAACTTTATGCCGATTGGAGTTATTTGAACACCAGAGACATGATTAATTCATGGTGGGAGGAACCAACTAAGTTTGTCCATAAGCCATATGGTATCTACAGGACTAAGTCTCTCAAGAAGGTTTATTGGTATTTGATGGCTATGTGTTGTAGGATATATAGGCAGAAGAACATTGAATTTTGTGATAAGGGATGGATCTTCATGATTTATCGACTTGTCGGAGAAGGAAGAGTATTCAATTGGGAAAATTTGTTGGCTCAATAGCTGAAGTTTAATGTGATCAAATATAAAAAAATAACATAGGCCAAACAACCACATTTCTATATGTATTCCTACTTAGTAGATGTTAGGTCCCTATATTACTAGTATAGTACCTTATTGTTGTTAGTGTAACCCCTTTATTGTTATTATTGTACCCTTGTAACCCCCATTCTGTTATTATTGTGCCCCTAAATTATTATTGTTAGGTCGGCTAGGATTACATTGTTGCCACGGGATTACATTATGGCCCCATGGACTCCTATATATAGAAAGGAGGTTTTGTAATTGTATCATCCAAGAATTGTTCATTTATGTAATGTATTGGAGGTTGCCCCCTAGAAGTGGCTCATTTCTAAGGCGTTTATATCTCTTTTCTTCTCTTTTTGATTTGGTTACACAACATTTGGTATCAGAGCTTTGGGATTCTAGGGTTTCGCTGCTCCAAACAGGTCATCGTGGCATTTTCGCTATAACTTTTTTTCTACGAAGCTTCAGAGCTGAAATTTCTAGGGTGCGAAGCTGAAATCTTGAGGAAGGTTGTCTAAAAATTTCAGATCTTGGTTCGCAATATTTGAGGAGATATCATCTGTGGAAGTTAGGTATTTTTTCAGGCTCATAAACAGGTCATCGTGGCATTTGCGCTATAAATTTTTTTTTACGAAGGTTCAGAGTCTGAAATTCATATGGTGCGAAGCTGAAATCCTAAGGAAATTTTTCAAAAAATTTCAGAGCTTGGTTCGCAATATTTTTGGAGATATGGTCTGTGGAAGGTAGTGCTTTTTCAGGCTCTTGAATTGCATCTCAAAGAGGTGATCGTGGGAAAACTTCAATAACTCTCTCTCTGGGCATTGGATTGAAGTGCCGTAAAAAGTGGTCGCAATTACACAGACGGAAGTTTCTGGGCTATCAATTTCAGAGACAAAGGACAAAACAGTGACACGTGGCAAGTCGTACAAGTTCGCTCTACTAAACCAGTCCAGAATTAGGTCATTGTGGGAGATTGGACACAACTTTGTCTTGGAGAATCAAAATCAGGTCAGACCTGTGGCATTTGAAAGAAGCTTCAGAGGGCTACTACGGGGCTGAATTTCAGATATCGAAGATTTTCAATTACAGAGATAATTCAATTTCAATATCGATCTCCTAAAAGCTAGTAAAAGGTGTGTATTTTTTTTCCGAATTGCATAAGTCTTGTTTGAAGAATCGAGTTGAATTGATTCCAAGGGCATCTTGTAGAATAGATATCAATATTGGATTCTAAAATGGCCCCTAAAAAGAATTCAACACCCATCAAGCCTTCCGAAGGCTCTACCATGACTCATGAAGATGAAGAATTGCAACATGATCTATCAAAATTACAAGAACAAGTGCAACAAATTTCACTCTCGCAAAGAGCAGCAAAAAATGAAATGGAAGTTTTGAAGAAAGGTGTGGAAGTAAAGATGGATGGTTTGAAGAAAGGCATGGAAGCTAAGATGGATGGCGTGGAAGTAAAGATGGAAGGTTTGAAGAAAGGCGTGGAAGCTAAAATGGATGGTGTGCAAGCTAAGATGGATGGCGTGGAAGCTAAGATGGATGGCATGGAAGCTAAGATGGATGACATGAAAGACAACATAGAAAACATGAAGAATGATCTAAAATCATACATGGAAGGCTTGATGACAAGCTTAAAACCAGAAATGATTCCTAATGGCGGAAATATAGGAGAAGAACCTCATGATGAGAACAAAATAAATGTTAATCATGATTTCATAAACTTGAATGTTGGTGGGAAGAACCACCATATTCCAAAAATGGATATGAGGAAGTTTGATGGAAAGGATCCTGTAACATGGATACTACGGATGGAGCAATATTTTGATCTCCATAACGTGCAAAACACACAAAAGGTACGCATTGCAACTTTACATTTAGAACAAAATACATTTGTATGGTATCGATGGCTTTGCTCCCTTAAAAAAATTGTCACTTGGTCAATTTTTACGGAGGAAATGATAGCACATTATGAGGATACAAAGAGCAACACCTTCTTTAGCCAATTGATAAATCTCAAACAAAAGGGTTTAGTGGGGGAGCACATTGAGGACTTCCAAAAATTGAATATAAGGGTAGATGATATTCCAGAGGAAAATAGGATTGATCTCTTCACAGGTACTTTAAAGGATAACATCCAACATAAATTTCACGTTTTGGAACCTTATTCATTAGAGAAGGCATTCGGGTTGGCAAGAAAAATTGAATGTAAAATTATGGCGACAAGGAAGCCTACCACTCACTTCTATAAAGAGGGAAGTGTTGCTACTCCTAGATTTCCACAACCTACAAGGTTGACACCACAACAATTGGAAGAAAAAAGAGCAAAAGGGCTTTGCTACGGTTGTGATAGAAAATACACTAAAGGTCATAAGTGTGCTGAGAAGAAATTATTTTACATAGATTGTGAAGAGGAAGAAGAAAATGAACAAGAAGAGGATATACACCAGGAACCAGCCATAGAAGGGGAAGAAATGAATCCAACCATATCGTGTAATGCACTGGCAGGAATTACCACTCCTCAAACTCTCAAGATAGAAGGACATATCAAGAAGAAAAAGGTAATAGTGTTGATTGATTCGGGTAGCACCCATAATTTTATTCATTGTAAGGTAGCCAAGGAATTAAATTGTTTCCTATACCCAGCACCAGAATGTCAAGTGATGGTTGCAAATGGAGGAACTATAAATTTCTCTGGAAAATGCCATAACATTCGAAGCTAACTCATAAATATGTCACTAGCCCAGCGCTTTCCCATCTTGGTGAGGTGTCGATGTTGTACCAGGAGGCAATGAAGGCAACTTTGGGGATTTTGGTATTTTAATTTTCAAGAAATTTTCTTGAAATCTCTTTCTTTAAGGAAAGGAAGTCGAATCACGTGGTATTGAAGGAAGCCAGAAGGATAATAAGCTCCAATGGCATGGCAAGTCAAAGAAAATAATAACGAGGTAATTTTGCACACCATGCTCACTAGGAAACCCAACATCAAAATCATCTATTTCAGACCAAATGTCTTGATAATCATTCCAAGGTGTTTGAAACTCCCAAAGGACTCTCACCTATTCGTGATCATGATCATGCTATTCATTTGATTCCGAAGTCTCCAAACATCCGCCCATAGATATCCTTACTTCCAAAAGAGTTAAATTAACTACGATCGAAACATGAGGTTGCCAATTCAACCTAGTCAAAGTTCTTCTTCCATTTTCTAGTATTGGTACACGCGCTGATGGATCATGCTTAATGTCCTAGATTATAGAGCCCAATAAGCCTACCATTAAAGATAAATTTCATCCTGATTGACGAATTACTGGATGAATTATACGGAGCAATTTATTTGAACAAGGATCTTCAACAGATATCATCAAATTAGAATGGAAGATCAAGATATTCCAAAACAAAAGATTTTCAATCGCGAGGGTTATTATGAATTTCCTCGTCATGCCTTTTGGCTCACTAATGACTTCATTTCAAGAAGGATGAACTTGAGTTTTCAAACCTTTCCAGAGAAAATTTATGCTAGCATGGATGATATACCAATCTTACAGCAAGTGTTCCCAAGGATCATGCTGGAATATGTTGACAGGTGCTCAACTATTATGTGGAGAAACAATTATATGCAAAAGCATCCAAATGTTTCTTGAGCACAAGAGGTGGAATATCTCGGGTCATATTATATCCCCACTTCAGGTGTTGTTAATTCAATAAAAATGAAAGTTTTCATTAAGGAATGAAAGTCCCTAAGACAATAAAGGCTATAGGACTTCAAGTTAACAGCACATCGTAAGCTCATAAGAATTATGGAAGAACAGCATTCTCAACAAATATCATCAGCAAAAAGACATTTTCAGACTCGAAGCAACTACACTTGAACATCTTAAAGAGGCATAATGTGCTCTAGGCATCAAGCTAGCTACACGTATCACAAAAACCTTTATTGTGGAATGATGTCAGAAATGAATTGGTGCACTTAATACAGAAGGAAGACCTATTTGCTTTTGAAAGTCAGTCTAATCAGCGAAAGTGTATTTGTTTAAACTTATTTATGAGAGAAGGAAAATGGGTGAGGCAATACCGTATGCACTGTAAATGAACTTAATTACCAAAGACACTTCTCTGATAAAAATCAATATGAGAATAAACACTTTTTGGAACAAAGACTATTTTAAGAGCGTTAAAATGTGTCGCCAAAAAAGATGTTGGGTTATGATTGAAATAATCTACAAAAAGGGAAAGCTCAATGTTGTCACAGATGTGACTTTAAGAAAGAATGAAGAGGTGGAAGCATTGTTAAAGTATTTTCATTATCAATCCGTATTGGATAATCAAGCAAGAGATGAATGGAAGAAGGACAAAGACAAAGGACACTCATTCAAAAGTTGTTAAAGAAAGATTCTAGTACATCCGATATATTTAGTTGAAAAATGACTTTGTGGTACAAAGATCGCTTATATCTTGTAAGAATTCCCAACTAAAATAAAAGATTTCGTCTGGAATTGCACACTTCCTCCTTTAGGAGTGATTAATTTGATTTTTAAACTCATTGCTGTGGTGAAGAAAGAATTTTTTGATGGCTTCAATCCGATATTCATGCTTGTGGGTATGACTGTTTGGTTTACAAAGATAAAGTGGAGAGCAATGAGACCCCAGATTCTCGGCAACCTTATCCATCTTGTCATATGATGGAGATTAATGGATTTAACACAGTTAATGTAAGTCCCAAGGAGAATGTCATCATGGTGTAGTTGATAGATTTACTGCATGCACATCTTTTAGGCATTATTCCAATCATTTAAAGCAAAATGCTTACTACATCAGGAGTCATAATTCAAAAGCTGCATGGAAGCCCAAGGCTATTGAGCGACAGATCCGCTCATGAAATTTTTGGACAGATATTGGTTAAATTAAATTAGCTTATAGCTCATCTTATCACCTCAACTGATGGTCAACCAGTTAGTAAAGAATGTTTCAAATAGATATCTTCGTTGTTTTGTATCCTATAATGAAACACAATGGGTCAAGTGGTTGGCCTGCCGTAATGGTGGTATAATACTCTTCCATACTCCATGTTAAAATGACCCTTACTTATAAGACTTTATGGATATCATCCACACCATCACATCATCTTCATGGGAAAATTTGGCTGTCTAAGCAAGGAAGACTGCTGAGCATCGTGTAGTGCCCAACTCTTAAAGGATAACCTGAATTACAATAAAATCAATGAAACAATGAAAGGGGATCAACATCGCAGCTCTAGAGAAGTTTCAGAGAGATTGGGTATTTTACTGCTTACAACCATATAAAATAAATGTCCCCTGCTGCTAAGAAAGATAGGCTGGAAATTATCGCTAAAGTACTATGGTCCTTACAAGGTGCTGCAAAAGATTGGTACTAGTGGCATACAAATTGAGCCTCGCTTTCATAGCATCTGGGTCATGTTTCACGCTTAAAGAAGTTATAGAGAAAAATCTTCCAGCCTAAACACACAGAACTTCTGATGAGGAAGGAAAAATCACATATTAATCAGAAGCGGTCATGGAAACAAGAACTCAATAACTACGAATCACTTCAATTTCGTATATCTCATCAAGTGGAAGAATTTATACACCGAAGATTCTACATGGAGGATGAAAAAATTATGCGAAGCACCTGTAGTTACTCAAGCGCTGAGGACAACGCTTTTTTGAAGGAGAGGGTGCGTTAGCATCCCTATATTACTAGTATAGTACCTTATTGTTGTTAGTGTAACCTCTATTGTTAGCTATTGTACCCTTTAACCCCATTCGTTATTATTGTGCCCCTAAATTATTATTTTTAGGTCGTACAGATTACATTGCTGCCCAACGATCATATTATGGCCCCACAGGACTCCCAGTATATAGAAAGAGGTTTCTAGTAAAATCAACTCATCCAAGAATTTTTCTATTTATGTAATGTATTGGAGGCTGTCTCTCTCATGGCTTAATTTCTAAGGCGTGGATATCTCTTTTCTTCTATTTTGGAGCTGGTTACACAACAGTAGATGGTATTTGTGCCTGCCATCAGTTGCCAAGTCTAGGCTGAAAGTGGAGTCTAAGAGAAATACCTATCAATGTTCACTGTAGGTTATTGTCAGAATACAACAAGATAAGAATTTATGAAATATTTCTGAGCAATTATTCATTGAATTATATCATATGATCTTTTAAGTAGAAGCCCCATACATGTCTCACGAGGCTAGAAAAACAGTTGCAGAGATAACAAATTGGTTTGATTCTCCTCAAGGCACATACCTTAGAGTGTTTGGTTCTTAGATGCCTCCACACTTCATGCCAACATATGTGACTAACAAAGTGGTCATGCAGGAGGCTAGATACCAACTTAGCATAGGTCTATCTTATTTATTGTAGAAGAAGAAAAATGACCCTTTGCCTTCCTTTCCTCTGCAATTGGGATATTATGAGCTCAAGAGCTTGAAGGCTACAAAAACATAAGCTCATGAAAAACTGCCTCAAGTTTGGTGAGATGGGTTTTCAGAGATATGATCCTAGGGGTGTGTATAAACATAATTATGCCAAGTTACATTTTTCCTATAAATATAAGTCTGATCACTCATAAGAATAATAAAAGATAAATAATTGGTATAATGCTTCCTTAGCATATGCATCAGGTGATGAGGTAGGCCATTTAAATATGACTCACAAGCAAGATGTTATGTAAGAATGGAATCAACAAGGAGTGCCTACTTGAGTCATCATTGCACATCCTAAGAGGAAATTTTTGCATGATCTTGAGGTGGAGAGGATCCAAAATTTTAGAGTAGATCCTATTACTAATGAAGTGCCATTGAAGCAAAAAAGAGAAGAAAGGAGTTTGAGGAATCAAGGAATAGGAAGTGGGAAGAAGAATAGAAGCAAGAGGAGGAGTGGAAACACGAATAGGAATGGAAGAAAAAATAAGAACAAGAAAAGAAGGAAAGAGAAGAAATGCATAATAGGCATTATGAGCTAAGAAAGAAGGAAGAAGAGGAAACTAGAAATAAACAACAAGAGTAAATGTGGCAGAAGTAGTTGGGAGAAGAAGAACAAAATAAACAATTAGAAGAAGAAGAAAGAAGGATGAAGAGCTTACAAGAGAGATAGAGGAAGAGACGAAGACCCAGAACATAGTGGCTTAATGGGAGGAGGATGAGCAAGAGGCATACATTGTTCCTATTGCATAAAATACTAGCTATCATCCTCCATCTCCTCTTATTGGTGGCCACATCTAATTCAGTGAGATGGGAATATATCCTCCACAAGATGAATTGGTCATGGACATTTCAAATATTACCTTCGATTAATTGAAGAATAAAATAATGCAGGAGAGGCATAGGTACTTTCAAAATTACCTTGTTCATCCTATTTCTATCCACAAAGAGAGGGTAATTGTGTCAAATACTAGGAAGAACCTAAGAACAATCACAACAACAAATGCAACCTTTGAAGAAGCTATCAAAGTAAAATTTGATATATTGATAAAAGAAAATGAGAAATGAGAAAAGGAGTTGGCTTTTGCAAGGTAATAGATCGATCATCTCCTCACTGAGAATTAGAATTTGTCTTATGCTAGTTATAACATGAAGGGGAAACACACAATAATATTTGATGAAATTTAGTCATTTAGAGACACTATGCAATAGTTATATGAGGAAATGATCACCCTTCATAAGGTGGTAGTATCCTTGCATGCAATACAAAAAAAATCTTAAGAGAATGTAAAAGTTTTGAAGATAGTTTTGTCTTGTAAATATGTTGACGTCTACTAGGGTATTGTTATATGTGTAGGCAAACAAATGAATCAATAGAGCATCTGTTTAACACATGTGAAATAGTGGATCTTCTATGGAGGAATATAGCTACTATATTTAAACAAACGGATAGAGATCATATTGATATTAATGCAACCATTATTAGCTAGAGAAAAGGTGGATTCAAATTTCAGGTCTTGAATAGAGCATGGCGTTTATCTATGGGATTCTTATTCTGGGGTATCTAGAAAGAAAGAAATCATAGAATATTCTGGGGAGAAGAAAAGACCACTAATCAAATATGGGAGAAACTGATAGAGAACATCCGCGAAACAATTCTTGTGGAAAAATGGTTGGAGGAAGATTGGAAGGTGGAAGGAATTGAAGCCTTAATAATGACTAGTCTAAACTTAAAGCCTCAAATGTTTTCAACTACTCTATGGAAATATTTAGCTCCTTGACAAAACTCGTGAGATAGATGGCAGGTGCCGCAAAATGGATTTATTAAACTAAATTTTGATGGTGCATCAAAAGGTAATCCAGGACAAGCAGGTATAGGAGGAATATTCAGAAAATCCCATGGTGAAGCCTGTAGAGTATATGCTATGGATTTGGGTCATGCAACTAATAATGAAGCAGAATTGATAGCAGTTAAACAAGGCTTAATCATACAAAAAAGAGAGAGTTACCAAAGACTTATAATTGAAGGATATTCTGCTCTGGTTATAGGGATCTTAAGAAAACTTCAGCAAGGAACAAAATGGGAGAAGATAAGAAAAAGTTGGCGTACAACAAACTTAATCAAAGAAATTGGATTGCTGATTCAACAAATTCAATATTTGATACCTCTTCATATCCGCAGATCAGGGAATGAGGCAGCAGATTATCTAGCTAACTGGGGTTGTAACAATACAGAAAGATACCTGGATGTTACACCAAGAGCTAAAATTTGGGACATTGAATTACACTCTTTGTAAATAATCATTACCACAGACCTCACAAAAGATCCTGATCCCCGATCGGGGTGTCAAACTCAGAAAATAGTGGGGAATGACACGCGTTTGGTGATCCAAGATAATCAATAAGTCTGTCAGAAGGACTTAACTGGATCATTATACCCGGCATCTCCCATGATCGACGACCATAATGACTAGCCTTTTCTGCCACCCCCGCATTCACTACATGGTGAAGAGTATAGGTTGGAAATCGTGTTGGCTTTTTTCATGTATAGAGGTAAGTTTCTTCGCAAAGTTTCATTCTCATATTGTTTCAGGTCTTTGGTCGATGCTTCTGGTCTGGATGGTAGGAGGATTGGAGGCTTTGAAAAATCACCATTTTCAAAGGACAACTGGGTATGTAATGGTTTCTCACAGATATTCTTTGCATTACGCTATTCGTTACACCACTTAGATCATCAAAACTGCGTTTTCTTATGGAATTCCATTTAATATGCTCGTTTCCTTCTCTCCACGAATTATTTTCAATCTGCATGTTGTTGCAATGGTGATAGGATTAGATATAGTTACATGTTTTAGAATCACAAGCAGTTTTTTTAGGCATTTTAAATCTCTTGTGGTTAATGGGTTACACTATTCTATTTGGTCAAATGCTCTGAAAAACCTTGTCTGTCAAAACTTTTGTAGGGCGCTTCTTGATAGTTGGCTTCACTGGTTATCATCCACTTCTCGGTTAGGTGTTATATGGTCTTTGTTACATTTCTCTGTTATATGGTCTCTGTTATGGTCTCTAGGTATCGGGTTCAGTTATTTCGAAGATAACGCTCTGGTGCTCCAAACAGAGTGTCTGTGATAAGAATTTGTACTTTTCATTTGGTTCTAAGTGTTATACTGCTTCTCCCTTTCAAATCACACGGATCTTGTATCAAGTTAAGATGACTAAAGCAAGACCGGTTTCTCATAAATCTGTTGTTAGAGACATTCACCGAACTCAGTCAACCCTCCTAGTAAACGAGGTCATAAAACGAACACTCAGATTCTGGAAAATTTAGCTAGTATTTATGAAGATACTACACCTGAGAAAATTCAGAAAACCATTCAAGGTTGGGATAAGGATAGTGATGCTGAAGAAATAGATATCCAAGAACAACAGTCTAGGATGGAATTTATCTCAGATCCAAGAAGCACAAGGGGCAGATTTTCCTCATTTCAACAAACTGTGAAGACCTACTGGAGGATCAAATGTGTTTTGGCAAGAGAAATGATGAGCATGCAAGAGAAGGAGCTCAATTCCTCTGTGCTCTTTGAACTCTAGAAAATTAAGCAAGATATGAGATAGATGACGAAGACTCAGCATCAGCAGAATGCTCGAATTGGCATGATTGAGCATCAACTTCAGACTCTCCAGCAAGCAGAGATTCCTGGGTCTACAACAAAAGGCCCAGCTCTTATAGACTCATCAGATGGATAATTTTAATCATACTTTCATAAGTTTGAATGATTTTTGATAGTATATATAGTTTCTTCTTTGTATGTAGCTTTTATGGACATAGTCAAGTAATTATAGCAGTAAGTCAAAGAAAGAAAAAATACCAACTTTGGTTAGCTTACAACTCTTTGAGGTGGCCAACATACCTGGTTTTCTTCATGCAGGTTGAGGCAACCATATACTGATGTAAATATTCAGCAAATTACTCTTTTAATAGAAAATGGAAAAAAATGTTGACGTCTACTAGTATGAAATTTTTTTGATGATACCAACGTCCATGATGTGTCGAATGATTTACTTCTTCTTCAACTTGATTTCTTGTTTTTCCTTCTGAGTTAGATTCTTTATATATTTCTCTGAATTTTGATCATTCTTGGACTAATGTTGATCCATATTATGTCTGATCCTACTATTTAGGATATTGCGTAAACCATTTCTTTTCTCCATATTACTATGGATTTTTTCTTGCTTGATTATGCTTTGTCGATTTTTATTGGGTTTTCCAAATTCTATGTTGATTAATTCTATTGTTATTTTTTAAACTTTTTTTTTATAATAATTTTCTAAATTATAGTTAAGGAAGGAAATTAATAATTTTACAAGTTATGGTTGATTAATCTACCAAAAGGTGGTTTTAAGGTTAACCCATGTTCGTAGTGCCTTAAACCGGTTTTCACTAGGAACTTGCCATCGCTCTTAGGAGGCATATTTTTTGAGTTGGGAATTGTTGACAAATGACTTGAACATATTCCCTTACAGTGTCTTCAACTAAATTTCTCCTCATGATAGTATACATTCAATTATGAAGAGTTCCAACAATGCAATTTCTAATTTCTTTGGCTTATCCTACACTCAACTGTCATATAGTAGAACTAGGTCACTAACTTTAAAATTATTCATTTGAAATTTTTTGTCATGCCATGCTATTTATTGATATTTTCTAATTTTCTAGTGATGGACTGTGTGCAATCCGTCTTCCTCAAGTTTTAATTGTTGTAGTTGTTCTTTCTACAACTTTTTATTATACTTAAGTATAGTCGACACGCTCGTTGAATTCTTTTAGCATTGGAATGGAATGAATTTTTCTTAACCATAAACTAATTTGAAGGGTGGCTATCCTCTCGACCACTAACATGCGGTGTGGTATGACTAGAGAATAATTGGTACCTTTTGATCCCAATCATTTATGTATATTTGGAAATCATTGATTGGGGTGAATCAATCATTAAATTTCCAATTCTTAGGTCAATTTACTTTTCTTTTTCTTTTATTTTTTTATGCAGCTAATGGCTTATGTATATGTTTAATTATTAATGGTTTCTTTTGTAGTTACTACAAAGATACATTTGAAAATACACTTATTCAGAATTCAAGAGCATTCACACAACATTCAACAAAAAACACATGAAGACATGAGATATAAATGGAAACTCATAAGGGAAAAAGCACAAATTTTTGACTGAAAGTGATGTAATGGAAATCTCCTACTCCCCAATTACATCAAATTTTCTATAGGCTCCAACCTACAAGAGGTTGCTACCTCAATCAAGCTACAACTCCCAGAAATTTTTCTATGCCCCTACCTCAACAGGGTTCAACCTATTATTTATGAAGCTACAACTTGAAAGGAGACTGTAATCTCCCAATCACAATACAAAGTCAATTTTTTTGGTTACCTACTATGAATTTCTTCCCTCAAGTCTGTTTCTCGTATTCTCTACTTCTCTTCTCTAGTTCTGTTCCTTTTTTCTACTTTTCTCTTCTTATCCTCACTAGAATTATACTCATGAACCCTCTCATACAAACTTACTAACATCAAAAAGTTCTTTTCTCATTCAACAATGTATATTTTATAAGCCTAACTTATTGACTGTTTGTGATCTATGCAGGAATAAGAAATGAGGAGTTGTCTCTTATCTTCTGAGGTTGTTCACAATCTGCCTCTCACTTGTAAAAAATGTTAATGACTAGGAGACTAAAAATGTTAGTCACCGCAATTATTTCAAGTGAATTACTACTAAATTTGAGCAATTTTAAGTGACCGAACTAAAAATGACTAACTTAAATGACTAATTTAGTCTTGGAATAAAATATACGACTAGATAATAAGTGACTAAACTAAAAGCGACTAACTTAAACGACTAATTTAGTCTAGGGATAAAATATATGACTAGATAATAAGTGACTAAAGTAAAAGTGACTAACTTAAATGACTAATTTAGTCTAGGATTAAAACATATGACTAGATAATAAGGGACAAAATTAATAATGATTAATATAAATGACTATTATAGTCCAAGAATAAAAATATGGCCAAATAACGAGTACAAAAAGTATATGAATTAGTCATTTATGTCGGTAATTTTTAATTGTGTCACTCCATATATGAAAATTTTAAATTTTGGTACCGAAGTGTTACATTTCACTATAGGTGTCTCTGAATCCATTTGCAGTGTTAAAATTCAGAGATAAAGGGGTCTCTGAATTTACAGTGTTAAAATTATGAATACCTTTTGGTCTCTAAAGTTTAACAATGCAGATGGATTCATCTACAATTAACATAATTGCATGTATCATCTATCAACTTTACACTAATTATGCCTTCATTATAATTTTAGTAAAGGTAAATATATTAATTAGATATCCAAATTAATATTTATATTTATATTTAATATTTGGTCATAAAGTTTAATTGTTAAACTTCATTGATTTATGTTAAAAGTGTGACTTGTTTTAAATCTAAGGTTAAATCTTCATATTTACATTTAATAACTAGAAAAATATAGCATTTCTTATGTTAAACATGTGAGTTCATTTAAATCTAGTATATTAAATCATCATATTTACATTTGATAAATACTAAATAGATAAACCTATAATATATATTTATAGACCTATTTAGTAAATAGGTATGAACATTTGTTAATTTAAGTATGAAACTTAATTAAATTTTTAATGATGTATGAACCCTTGTTTTTTTGTAAGTCATTGTTATATTCGTGTAGGAAAAAAGGAGTACATATATCCAGTTACAAAGCAGGTGATCTCACCTCGACTTGGTTTGTTGACAAAAATTTGCACCAGATGCAAAAAAAATGCAAAAGAGGGACTAGGGACATTGTCCATAAATGGTTGAGCCAGAGGCACCAAAACACAAAGAACACCAAATAACATACTAGTCGTCTAACATGATGGATGCAGGGTTGTCCGGGGTTGTTCCTAGATGCAGTGGAGGACAGAAGTCACACTGAACGTGCCCTTCAAAGTGCGCCAACCAAGTCTCTAGCTATTCTACTTTTTCAGTGAGTTGATTTTGGCCTCGCCAAATAACTACCAGTCTGTCCCAGAATTGGAACTGTAAATAGTGCATTCAGTCCAATGTTGCCATCTGCTCTACATGCTCCTCATGACATAATCTCTCAGTTGATAAGTGCACGACCGTTCTCTAGGCAAAATTTTTGGATAATGTGCCCCTCATTTACCTCAAATTAATCAAACCCATGATTCCCCTTGCCACCACGGCCTCCTCTGCCCTGACGACTCTGCTTTTGATCCCTCAAACCCCCACCTTTGTTATCCCCCCACTTACCTCCTCCACCACCCCCATGTGCACCCACACTAGCGAGTCACGCACACCCCACAGTCTTTCCACCTTGGCGTGGAGCCACCATGTTTATTTCTGAGTCTGCCACCCCACAGGGCCATGGATGACAGGGGAAGGAGAACACCCACACCACACTAGAGGCTTCATAATTCGCCAAGGTTGAGGAACCCCGCTGTGTGCAGAGTCGAGAGACTAGACCCCCCACTATAGAAAAGAAACACCACCAGCGAAGGAGCCAAATGTCGTCTCCCACCACCACAAGGAAGCACAAAGATACCTCCCACTACCAGATAAATACTTCCACCACTAGCAAAACCAAATACCATCACCCACCAAACAAACACAGGAACTTGAACAACAAACGATGACAAAGTAGCCGATGCCTGAGTGTATAAACTTCCCCCAGGGTAGTGACCAGCCTCCAACTTCTCCACATAGAGACCACACACCAATCCACCAAACACTGTCACACCCATGCTAGAGGGCACGAAATTTGGAAAAGAAACTATTTTTCTGCCACCACCCTCGAGGTTTCCTGGACTGCAAATTCTAGCTTCCTCTCTTATCACGAAAAAACAGGGTCACTGAAAGCCAAGAAAAATGGAAATGAGTGATCTCACTTCCCTTCAACTTCCTATCCTCAACCCAGACGTAGTCAATGGCTAAGAAACTGAGCAGCAGGGACCGATTGAACACACTGCACCAGCAAATTCCCACGACAAGCACACACAAGCCACTCCCTTCGTAAACCTCCTGCGACGTTTACGCTTCCTCTTAAGAGGCCACCATCAGGACCAACAACAAACCATATTTAGGAGTCTAATAATGTTGGGCTCCCTCATCTTCCCTTGCCTTATCCTTTCACCACCTCTGAACTCCAATGCACAATTATTTTTCACATGAATTTCCAACACGAAGCTAGTAACTCTCAATCCATAACCCATTAACCCCTCACCCCTAACCCCTAAAATCCTTAAAGGTTAAATAACCTAACCCCTAAGCCCCTAATCCCTAATCCCTTAACCACTAACTCATTATTCACCTAACCCCTAACTGCGCCTAAATCACCTAACCCATAAACCCCCAATCCCTAATCCCTTAACCACTAACTTATTATTCCCCTAACCCCTAAATGCGCCTAAATCCCCTAACCACTCAATCCCTAACCCCTTAATCACTAACTCATTATTCCCCTAAACCCAATCTCGATCCCTTAACCTCTTACTCATTATTCCCCTAATCCCTAAATGCGTCTAAATCCCCTAACCCCTAACCCCTGAATCCTTAACCCCTTAACCACTAACTCATTATTCCCATAATCCCTAACACTAAGCCCTAAGCCCCTAATCCCTAATCCCTTAACCACTAACTCATTATTCCCCTAACCCTTATAACAGTCCTTAAAAATTGTTGGGATTATCCATTCCAAACGAGAGCAGGCCTAGTTGGGACCTACGATCAGGTTAATTCCCCCTTGTTGGCAAGATTAAAACGGTTAATCTTTGATATACAAAATGTAGATCAAATATTTCATTAAAAAGAGTGAACCATACCCTCTCTTCCAGGCTATTCCTATCGGTCACTTTGCCTCTTCTTGCTCTCACATGAATGTAGTCTTGCTTGGCTGGTACAGAAGAAGGTTTCACATAATTATCAATTGTTTGTTTGGGACAAATTTCAGTTGTTTCACCACTGTTACATTCTTCAAGCTTATCCTTTAAATCATCCTAGTATTTTGTACGCTCTCCAACTTTGTAGTGCTTTCCATTCCTCTCAGTCTCATCTGTGTCCTTGGTTTGTTAAGGGACAAGGTCAACAACATTAGGATGTTTTTGCAACAAAAAAGGGTATGTCCAAGACATAATCAGGTGGAGCAAGAGTATAATTGCCAACTTTCTCATGAATGTGGGACACTCGAACTTAAGCTTTTCTGTAGCAGTCATGAGGTGCAGTGTGGTTATTGAGACTTCATCAGATGTCCATTTTCCAGATCACTTAAATTGTGTGACAACACTGTGGTTGAGTTTGAAACTGGATATTGAACATACATTTGGTTTAATTGAAATAGACATTTTCATCGATAAATGTAAAGAAATGGCTAACAAATACTAAAAATTAATAAATAGAGAAGAAATGGCAACAAGCAACGTTACGTACAAAATTGTTACATTGAGATACAAAGAATAAAGAACTATTGTGCACAAATAGAGACCAACGAAACTATCATCTTAACCCCTAACCCCTTGAACACTAATTCCCAACCCCTAATCCATTCAACCCATAAACCCTAAACCTCTAAACCCTTAACCCCTAACCCCTAAACCCTTAACCCCTAACCCATTTAACCCCCTAAACCCCTAAACCCCTAACCCATTTAACCCCCTCACCCCTCACCCCTTAAACCCTAATTCCCAACCCCTAACCCATTTAACCCCCTAAACCCCTAAAACCCTAACCCATTTAACCCGCTAAACTTAACCCCATTATAAACCCCTATCCCCTAACCCGTAAAATCCTTAACTGCTAAATCCCCTAACCCCCTAAACCTCTAAACTCCTAACTCATTTAACCCCTAAACCCTAAACCTCTAAACCCTTAGCCCCTAACCCATTAAATCCCCTAATGCTACAAGCAGATGCCAAGCCAAACTGCATTACCTTTTTACTCACAATGATGTTATTCATTGACAAAATTTATTCAAACCAAAAATTTTGCCATGTCGTAGGGTAGGGATTAACTCGAAATCGATGGCCTTTTAGGTGCTAATATGTTTTGGTTGATCATACCACGCTTGCCATGTTTTGATTTAGAGAGAAATCACTGCAAGTAATGAGATGGTCCCCAAAACACAGAAGGACCCATGAATGCGACTCTGTGTTTTCCATGAGAATGAAGGAAATCCTTTAAAACACGCAATAAGAAAATACGTGGAATTGAAATAATAATTGAGGATAACATAAAAAACATGGTTGTAGAGAATTTGATGAAAGGCGCAGACAAAAATACTACAGTAATGAGGCATCCTTGTCAGTCTTTTGGGAAAGAATAAGTTTAAGAAGCTCGAAACAACTCTTGGAGTCATGTTCAATGAGTGACCATAAACTTAGGGGTGTCAGAGTGGCTAATAATCATAGTTTATGGTGGATGATATTCACCATACATAACATTTGTCGTTTAGGTCATTTGTTTGGTGGTTAATGTTGGTGAATCAATATATTATATCATGGTACCATATATTTCTTTAAAAAAAAAAAAATCTATTGAACATGAAATAAGTTGCATCTCGTGTAAATGTTTAAGGTCGTGATGTTGTGAATGGTTTGCACATTATATGTATTATATATTTGTAATCACTTCTTTCAAGTATACTTCAAGAAATAAAGGAAGAGGTGCAGGGCCTTACCATAACAAGGACTTGCACTAACTCGTCTCCTCTTATCATTCAAACATTAGCCCATAAATCAAACACATACCCTAATTTCTCTAGTATGGAAACCCTTGGATGAATATGATAATGAACTCCTCCCAACCACTAGTTCTAACCCACTATTGAATGTCTCTGGTTGGCATGTGTAAATGGCTTTAATGGATCCATCGATATGTATGAAATCCAATTTTGCATTGAAATGATACAAATACCTAAATTAACACGAGGTATAGAAATTTCAACCTTACAACTCTCTCATCCAATATTAAATACTTCACTAATTAGTCAAGGGGTAATCTACTTAACTGTATAGTAAATATTAAAATCACTCATATTAACAAAAGAAAGTAATAATAGTATTTAATATAAAGTTATAAGATATGAATATGCTAAATTGGCATGTGAGACCCCCTTGTCCGTGGGACAATGGATGCTCTTCATGCAATGATTTAACTATTTAATCCATGGAGGTATACATACCTTAATTTCCCTTGGATTCAAACCTCTGACATTTAAAGGGGAAACACTTTAACACAATTCTAACAAATAAATACAAACTTAATTTGTATATGTATCAAAGTTAGTCTTATAAGAGTTGCATGACATGCTTAATTTTGCACGAAATCAACAGAACTCATGAAGGGTTGATCAAAATAGTCATATATGGTCGATTCTGATTATCATAAGTATGTTAGTTTGGTTTTCCCAATCCACAAATTGCACACATTGTTACTATTGTTAAAAGTATGTCATGTTGGTTTACTTGTTCAACATCATGCACATTTGGTTGTGTTCATTAAAAACACTTTAGTTCATTGAAAAAACCAATATTTTGTCAAGATGGTCAACTTAGGCGAGTGATGTGTTAAATTGGTTATTAACATGTATTTTTTATTAATACTATCTTGGAGAAAACAAAATAACTTACGAATACAATTGCCTTTTTTGAAAAACATCAAAACATTTATAACTTTTAAAAAAATTAAAATATTTATTATATTCAAATAATATTTTTTTCACATTGGCCTTTTTCATTTGGAATTTCATTTTCCCGCCAAGGAGGATTTCCATGAAAATGGCCACAAAACACATTGATTCAGAATTGCCGCTGTTGACCTCGGTACCTGCATCATCAACATCTTGCAGCAAGTGCAAGCGAGGCCAGTGGAACGAAGCTCTGGGTGTACACCATCAAATGCATCAGAAGGGAATCAAAAGGGAATCTCAGTTGATTTCAATACTTATGCATCTCTTTTGCAGGCCTGCGGTGATGCCAAAGCAGTAACGCAAGGCTACACCCAACATGGGTTTCCCGTTCCTGTCACCGAATTGGTTAGTATTCTACATTTGTCTCCACTTTTGGTTTCTATTCATTAACATATGGTCCTATCCATGCTGGGGTAGCTTTGATTAGCGCCCTCTCTGGTTTTCTTAGGTTTACATGGCGGTTGGTTGTTATAATTACAAAATCCAAATTTATATTCGCGGAAGTCGCTGCTATTTTTATTTTGTTGCAGATTAGTTACAGGTTAAATATATTCTAATGCATGGCACTCTGTTAGAGTTTGGAATAAGGGGAAAATTTAATTAAGGTTTGATTAAATTGGTTGTTATAATTACAAAATCCAAATTTATATTCGCGAAAGTCGCTGCTATTTTTATTTTGTTGCAGATCAGTTACAGGTTAAATATATTCGAATGCATGGCACTCTGTTAGAGTTTGGAATAAGGGGAAAATTTAATTAAGGTTTGATTAAATTATGCATTCTCAAAGAATGATTCTCAAGCTGTCTTGAATGTCGCATGCTTGCGTTTTTTCTTTTCATGATTTCCTGCTGATGGGATTATATGTGGAAACCCCTGCTACTTTTATTTTGTTGGAGATTAGTTATATTCTAATGCATAACATTCTGTTAGAGTTTATGATGAAGGGAAATTTACTAGAGCTTTGATTAAATTATGCACTCTCTAAGAGATTTTGTCAAGATTTCTGGAATGTCTTAGGTTTGGGATTTTTGCATAAAATGATTGTTAATATGTCAGTATCCTAAAGGACCATGTCTTTAATAAAGGTAGCTGGTTCTATCTTGGCTACACGGTCATATTTGGAGGCAAAGTATTTCCTGTGAACATTAGTAAGCTTCCCTTCCCCTGCCTTCTGATGATAATGCACCATCATCTTGGCAGATTCCCAAAGTTGCATTCAATACTTCCATTCCAACATGGAATTCTTTTCGGGGTACATTGTGCAGTATAAACTGCAGCCGCCGCAAGCATGGAGTGTTGATATCTCAACATAGTGTACTCCACCAGGAAAATCCCCATGAAGAAAAAAGACAATCTCTGTCTCTTCATCAGATTGAGCTACCTTCAGCAATCTCTTCATGAAGACATAAGGAGTTGGCACTGCCATATTGAAGTGCAGAGTACTAAGTATCAATCTCTCCATTTGTAAAATTTATCCTTTAGTGTACGCATTGTCAGAGATAAGAACAAAGTTATCAACCACAGGAACAGAGGCCTCCTCATACTTGCATGCCAAAAGCATGTCGGTGACCCTCAAGGTTCATAATATTTTGTTCAATCTATTTATTGCCCAGGTTTATATATTTCCTGGTTTATTTGGTTATAGGTCAGCAGTACACTGGTGGAGTTTTCCAGCACTGAATCAAGTTTGATTCCCAACATTTTAGCCCATGAACATTGCACCTCTCTCACATACATGGGAATTCCCAGAGCGAAATCTCCCAAGTGTTTCATCATGGGAATTCCCGAAGCAACATGTCCCAAGTGTTTCATAGCAATACCCAAAGCGACAGATCCCAAGTGTTTTCTGCCCACAAAAATTGGGCGGTTTCTGTTGAAGAAAAGAGATTTTATAGATTTCTAGGTACATTAACAAGAATGTTGAAAATAATTAATTAATTTTTTCTTTTTTTACCAGAATGTGGAAAAGAATTCTGATTTTTTTATTTATTTGGAAACGGGATTTTGCAGAGAATTATAAACCCCACAGTGCACACCACATTACCAAAAATTAAAACATTTTCTCCGCCTGATAACCTGCTCATGCACTTTGCTCCTAGCCCAGTTGACATAATAAAATTAAGTGGGTTGAGAAAAATCCCGTGAAATTTGAATCATCAAGTTGATAAATGCTCTGGTCGTCATATTCAACTGTCGTATTCAAAATTCAAATCTAGACAGCTTGTACTAGCAATGCATTAGCTCCAACCTAGTTGAGGGAGAAGTAGCATTGTTGCACATGCTGGGGAAGAGATAGGAGGGAAATGAACCATTAACTCAAGTCTCAAAATAGCCTAGCGAGAGGATTGGGAAAGAAGAACCATTTTCTACACAGATGAATTAGAGCAACTACAACACCATTTTGAAGATAAGACTGTGACTGGGTAAGAGAGAAAATGCTTGTCGTAGTGGAAAACGTTGGGGGAATACTGTAAACAGGGGTGAAATGAAGTACAAGTATCATGAAAAAATATCCAAAAATTACATAACCAAGACCCACGAGGGCCAGAGAGAGCAGAAACATATTTTTGTTGGTAACATGGGCTAGCCTACAACTCAAACAGAAATTGGTTGGATTTGGAGTTTCAATGTTTAGAGAGAATATTGAACTCCATCACCAGTTTGTGAATGTGATTAAGAATCCAGATTAGTGGCATTTTTACTTGGAAACCAACATAAAGTTTATAACTAAACCAGGGGAATGGATGAACAAGATGGAGAAGTCTGGCCAGATTGATAGCAGAACGAAAATTAGAATCCGATGATGGTAGGGCCATCATTAGGCCCATTGGAATTAAAACTGGGAACTCCACTTGAGGCAGCATCTAAGGCACCTACGTAATAGAAGGAGATTGGTTTTTTATTTGTAAATAATTTTTGTAACAGTTGTAACCTGGACCAAGAGTCATGGAATTTTGTGATGCTGAGTGTAAATGCCATAGCCAGTGTTAAAGAATTCAATTAGTTATCCAGACATGATAGTAGACATTATGAAAATGGTGGAGATAGGATGTAGAATGAAACGCAGATGGGCCGTGGATCCCTAATTTATCAGAGTGCAAAGGCCTACGATAATAGAATGCCAAACATTTCTGACCAAAAAAGAAATGCATTAGCTCTGATGTACAAATATGAATCTCCAATAAAAGGGTTTGGGCACCTTCAATCTACAAGCATGTCAATCTTAAACTAGATTACAGCATAATTAAATGATCTAGTATAGCTCAGAGGGAAATACATGTAAGAAATTAATAACTTAATGAAACACTTTTTTCTCAATTGTTAGCTGAATGAAACACTCCAGGTCTTTGCAAAATATCTGCAAGACCTCAATTGCAGATATTGCAAAAGCTATCAATTGCATAAATACATGTGTATTTCAAACCTGATGTACATGATACAGCCTAACATGTGAAAAAAAATAAGCTGCACTTTCAAAATGATAGAGAAGCTTACCGACACTATCCCCTTCCCCCGCTCTACACAATAAGAACAAAATGCATCGAAAGCAATGGTACTATAGTGGACTGATATCTCATATATGTATTTCTATGAGGTCAGTTGAACAATTCATGGTTCAATTTGAACTTTTAATAACACTAGGAGCCACAGGAAAGCTAGGCTATGGTGCCAACTCAGAACATGATAAAATTTTGTCCTAAAAGATCGCCAGAGGTAATAGAAAATATGTCAAGGACAGACCAATTCTGATTAGACTATACAATATGATCCCGCGCAACTTGTAATAATTACAAACACTTTTACTATTTACAGCCTCACTCATATAGAATCTATAGTTTATCTTTATTATGTTTCAAGACAGCTTCCCTGTGGAGTTTTTCTTATAATGTTGTGAACTCCAATGGCTGCTCAAAGGCTTCCTTTTCGCGGCTCCCTCAGGTACCGAAGAAGAGTCGCAGCCTGCCATAACAAACATCCAGCAAGGCAAATGTGAGTGTTATTAGCCTAATACACAAAATAGTATAATAAACCTGCCTAGAACATGTACACACAATATAGGTGTGGAGCACAGCTCGCATAAATATCATAATGATGACTTACACAATATCTCCTAACACATTAGGAGAACTCCCAGAAAACCTAAGTATATCTATAAATACAGACCACAGGTCTTTGAGGTTGATACTGACTCTATTGACCTTAATAATAAATATCCTCACTCATTTCCCATGTCCAACATTCTACATACATATAGCATTGACCACATTAGGGTCATACCATAGAGCACGTGAATTCTTTATTACATATACATTTGACCACAAAAATACTCCCATTAGGGTCATAAGAGTGAGCATGAGTATTCTTTATCAAATAATCAGTATCCTTGATACTGCAGTATAAAGCATACAAGCCCACTGCTAACAGAACTAAACTTTTATATACTATTCACATGAAGAATCCAAGTTTCAGCTTTGCTATGAACTTATGTACATCAAATAAAACAAGCCTCCTAGTATAAAATACATGATATGCTTAGTTTTTAGTCAAGTTGGATGCATTCAAATACTATCTTCCCATACTTTGAATTAAAAGTCATAAGAAACATGAGATTCCAGGAAGATCAAAGAAAACAAATATTAAAAGTAGTTGAGGAATGCAAGTCGGAGTATCTCAACAATTTTTAACCTTGGAAATCCATGTAGAGAGAATTACAGTATACTGACTCGATGGTTAACAGTTTTACCTAATTATTGACTTCAGACTTTTGTAATTCATATTGTTGTAGATGAGTCTTTTGGATTAATCACATCATCAGATTAGGGTCGACATTTCGAACCATCTAATGTGGTTCATCCTCAGGACAAATTTTGAACTATTGTTAGATTTTCTTTGTTTCTTAGTAAAGATTAACTCAGAAACACTTTAACAGTCAATTTTTCGAGCACTAGCTTGTATATTTAAAGATCAATTAACATAACTAGTAGAAGATAGCAGAAGGTCTCTAAGTTTGGCATATATTTTTCCTTTTACACATCTTACTAGGGAACATGATAGAAAATATAGCTGTTGGTAACTGTAATTAATCTGAATATAATTGATTTGATTCCAACCTTTGAAGCCAGACTAATATGCATATGATTCTTGTAATTATGTTCAGACAAAATCATTACTCGGCAATGATGCAATCAAAGGCAACGTTGGAAGGTAAGCTTCTTAATGTCTATGGCTCTACAAGAACCTTCTAGGGACTCAACTAAGAATCAGAAGTTCTGTAAGACAGAGAATTGGAACTGGAAAAATTAAAGTGTTCCATTGTAGAACAAAATAAAAAGCCTAGACATTAAGAGTTCTCTAGTTTCCACAGTCACTGGTTACATCATGAATCTGATTGAAGCCAAAAGATGTGCATGCTCAATAACTTTGCTACTTCTGATAATAGACACCATAACAAATACAATCCTCCAAGCAACACTGTTTGGCATAAAAAGTTTCCTTGGTTACTTATTACAATAGCAGACACCATGATACATTTTAAACTGATATGCAACTACTAGAAAAAATCTGGAAGAAACAAGAACTCATTTATACAATAGAATTCTACATTGTTGAGACTTAATTTTTGCTACAGCCGTGACTTGACAGTGATCAAAGGGTATGTAATTCACGTGCATATTTTAGGCAATGTAAGTTAAGTATCACTATGGGATCTTTGTGAGACATAATAGAAATTTGGTCAAACTTTGCTAAAATTTTGCAACTCTTCAAGATGTCAGAATATATGAAAAATTAATTATCGAAAGGACTCGTTTATCTTGTCTGTAGAAGATTTTTCTAGTAACAGCTCTACGACGCCTCTTTCTGGCTGATGACAACCATCAAGACCTTTCTAACAGTCAAAATTTAAGCATTTGCATCACCTCTATAGCATTATTATATGTTCTTATCCATGGTATCTAATATTCTTTCAAATGGTTTCAAACTTTAAGAAACATCACGTGGACGTTATTAATTTTGATCAGGACTTTGACTTTAAAAGGCACATAAATCCACCTTTACCTTTGCAGTTGCACGTTTTTCTTTTCTAACAGAGATTAATGAATTCTTAAAATAATGCCTGATTTCTGGCCAACGACCTCATCAAAGAAAGTTGGTGTGGTTGCTCCCAATATTTCAGATATTATTGCTTTTAGAAAAATGGAAGTGAAAATTTGAAAGCGAGAAAAGGACTCGAGAGCTTACTGAGAGGCTCTTATAGTTTAAATATGTAGCATCTCCAAGCATATTGAAGGCAGTTTGGAACCCTATGTGAATTTCAGTAATTTCAAGTTGGAGACGTTCTCAACCAATGAGATTCCCCAAATATTAGCATTGAGGGGCTTGTTGTTATATGTTGAACACCAAAGACACTAGAGAGTTCCAGAGTTAATTACTATGAATACATTATATTTTTCTACATTAACAGTAATTGTGCTCTTACAATAAAACTAAGTTGTTTCATTTGCAGAGGCTTCATGCTTTCTTACTAGTATTACACGGATAAGTCATTATGATTCTAGTGTACCTTTGGTTTGTATGTGTAAATCTAGGCTAATTGTTTTCTTAGATCAACTAGTTTACTAGTTTATATTCTCTGGAAAATACATTGTTTGCATTTTATTTTTGGGCACCTGATAGCTTTAGTTATTGCCTTTGCTTATATTAAATCTTATGCTCAACATGTTATGGACGAAAAATGGAAAATTCCAATCGATAGACATTTTTTTGTTGCAGAGAACCAGGGAACTGGACATTCCTGAATTGCTAGAACAATTGCCACCTTTGAAGCAATATGTTTATCGTCTAATGGGGTGTGAGGTATTACATAGGAGCCACCATTGTTGAATGAACAACAACTCTGAATTTGTAGGTTGGATACTTATTATATGTTCTTTAGACTTTTTGAGTTATATGTCAATTTAGTGTGTTTTTGGATTGAAAGCACTACATAATGTTGTGTATGGGTGAGCTCATGTAATTATCTAATTATGTGCAGCCAGAAAGGGCAG
>CM076581.1:424708594-425016414 GCA_034641835.2 Pinus albicaulis
TGGATGTTTGAGGTGAGGCTTGCAGCAGATAATACCATTCTTTGGTGTATTATCAATCTCAAATATGTCACATGCACGGGTTAACATGTCTTGAGATAAAGACTTCAAGTTTTCATTTCTAGAAACATATGTCAATTTGAAATCAAGATACGTTAACCAGACTTTAGCACAATGAAAGTAGGCCACCATCTGCCATTTTCTATCTCAGCCCAAACAATTGTCTTTGGTTCATAATCATTGCTTATGTTATTCTCATCTGACTCATAATCTCCATTAGCAGATTCTTGCCCCACTCCTACATTTCCACATATATCAGCAGAAGATTCATTTCTTTGAAAACAAGTACGTGATTCCACATGGTCATTATCATTTGTATTTGGTTCAATGTGCACGCAAGAATTAGAAATACCCTGTTCAGTTTCCTCCTGTGAAGCAACACAAGTAGCATTCAAAGCATGACATGCACTGTCATCACAACACCAAGACTGCCTACATACTTGAATATTCTCTATCCTCTTCCACTTTTTGCAGTTGATACATTGTGCCCATTCCCTGGTATGTTGATCCTCACTCATCCCATGCTGCTGCATTTCACCTTTGTCCCCAATAGGAACAGAAACAACAAGATCCATGCCATAATCATCAAGTAGATTTCCTTCTTTCTTGTCCCTGTCGACATCTCCTTTCTTGCATATGCTCCTTTTTCTCTTCTTTTTATAACTCTTTTCTCTAGATGTTTCTTCAAGAAATTCACGTGGACCACCTTCTTGACTACTAGTTATATATTGGATACATCCTTTAACCTGATTCTGTACAACATCATGTTGTCCTTTTCTTGAAACCTTTAGACCTGTCAAATTTATTTCATGGTCTTTAACAGCATCTGTGAAACCTCCAGTTTCAACATCATCATCTGTACTAGTACCATTTGTGTCCTCTAAAACTTTAAACTTGTGCATTTTCCCAGAGCTTCTCTCAGACGCTGAGTAACTCTCTTTAACTAAATTTTGCTGTATATCTTTCTTGTTATGAATCCTACTGCTTCTGCGAACTTTCTCTTTTTTATGTTGACCATTCTCAACCTCTTCTTGGTCCTCCAAACCTTCTAATTCAGTGACGTTAAGCCCTGAAGTTTGATTGTGAGCACCAACAACTTTAGCTGGGGATTTGACAACTGTTTGAGTAGGCACATAATCCTGCTGCAATTCAGTTTGATGCTTTTGCTTTCTATTTATTCGAGTGAATTCCCTCTGTTCGCTACTTTTCTCAAACACAGTCAAACAATTATCTGTGCCATCTTGTCCTGAAACACCTAGCCCACTTTCCGTGTTTTTTTCCAAATCTTGCAATCTTCCATCATTGTCTAGTGACTCTAGATGCAGTGTCACATGCTCCCCCATTTCCCTATTCTTATTTCTTATTGCACTTCTATCAATGGCAGTGGAAGCATCCCTTACTTAATTCTTTGTGCTTTCTCCTTCTTGTGGTTCCCTTATGATAACCTTAAACTTTACTGACATAGATTATCTGTACCTACGTGCATCTAATCTTTTTGATGCAGAGAAATTATTTTGGTCACCATCCACCACAGTGTCTATCGTCTTAGTAATATTTACTTTTGCAACTTCTTCTATTGGAGGAACCTTGCAGGTTTTTCAGAGATCCTTGTCTTCCCATTCCTTGCATATGTAATACCAGGAAAACGGTTCCTGACCACATTCTCTCTTTTTGATCTCCTCATGGTTGGTACCGACATTATAACACAATCACCATATCAGTCCAACTCGGAAGATATTCCAGGAACCTTTTTATCATTCCTTTCATTTAAATTCTGCACAGATTTTCAACTCTCTCCTTCCAAGCCATGCCCAAAAGGAATGTTTGGGTGTTCTGAACAATGGAATTTTATAATAGTGCAACTTGAGGATCCAAGTTTCAAATTTATTTTCCTTAATAGACGACGCTGAAAGTAAATCTGCTCGAGTCAACCTCTCTGCCCCCGAGCATTTAGCGGCACCAAACCCTTCGACACTATGCGGCCGTACAACATGACAGTATCACATACGAAATGCCTGCCAGCTGTCTGAAAGAGCGATGTTGACAACAACCTCATAAACAACAGAGCCACACATTCACAACACTTATTTATGGCTCCGGGAATCGAAGTCATGTTAAATTGGACAACTAGGTCCAAACTCCACGTTGTGATGCTCAGATGAAGACACCAATATTTTTATTGGGTTCCTCTTTCGAAGAGGTGCAAGATTGATCTAAATATCATCTTGATCCGATGAGCAGAACATTTATTTTGAATTTATTTTTAATACTTTCAAAATATGTGCAGGTCGGCCTTAAGGTTTTACACCCCCAGCGAATGTGTCACACATCCTCAGTGATGGATATAAATAAAGTCAACGTTGGAGGACATTTCACTCATCTCCTCATCACACATATTTCTCTCTCCACTTCTGATTGGTTTGAGCTACTTGGAGGAAAATCTGCAGTTCACATGTGGGAGAAGGACGAAAATATTTTCTGCTGTAGCTAGGGTTTCTACGACAGGTTTGACCAATGTTGACTTTGGTCAGCGCATGGTCTAAAGGAGCTGAATTTTGGCATAGAATTCTATTTATGCAGTCTGTACTTTTTGGCACAAGAATCGAGGTCAAAGGTTGATCGTAGATTGTGCTGCGTTGAATTTTACTAGCTATTGTTCTGCTTTTCTGGGCATCATTGACTTTTTTGGGATTGACTTTGAGTTGATCGTTTCGTTGTTTTGAGGGTTGTTGTGACACATTCTGGGTTGGCTGACCAAGGAGACTTTGTTGGTTGAAGCATCCTACTGATCGTCGTAACGCACCAACAAATATATATTTTTTTGGCTTGTCTTCTGTTGATCCTCTGGTATGTTCTATCAGCATATTACTTAATGATTTACGTGATTGCTGTCTAGTATTAAAGAGAAAATAAAGTTGCATCAAGCATATAACATCTACATAAATTTACAACTCAGCACTTTCAAAATTTTCCGGATTTCAAGATCCCCCTCCCTCTTTCAGTGGAATACCATGGATGTCTGAAGAATCGAACCTTGGACCTTCCCGTTTCTGCGCTGGCTTGGAGCCACCCAACCTTCTTCTTTTGAGCTTTTTAACGGAAAATTAGTACGGTGAAAGAACAATCACTTTTCTTTTTGGTTCGCAGGCGCCAGGAGAAGAAATGCATAAACTTCGTCAACTTTGGCGGGGGTCCAGACGGTCGGCAATAGTGAAGAAAAATGGTGCATAGGGGGCACTGTAGCCGATCGACAAAGGATTGGAGAACCTAAGTTGGAATGGTCCACTATTCAGTTGTGGATGACTAATCAACAAAAGATCATTCCACTAGGATGATTGCCGAAGGTTGTAGTGGACATTGCAAGAGTTAAAGTCTATGCGGATTTTGAAGTAATCTAGATTATGGATGATGCAAACCCTTACCTTGCACTCTTAGGCCTGGATTGGGCTATTGACATGGGAGGTATCATCAATTTGAAAAGGAGAAGTATGATCTTTGAAAACGAGGGTACGCGGATAATAGTCCCCTTGGATCCAGCAGAAGGTGAACGATATATCGAACCAGTGCGTGAAGAGGAGGATGTTGACCACATTTACAAACTAACTGCCCGGGACGATGATTGGATCAACCCCATGATTGATGGTATGCTATGTTGGGAAAAATACAGCGAATGCCTCTCAGACTCAGATGGAGAGATAGAAAATTGGCAGAACCGGTTGCATGATGTATTTGCGCTGCGGTGCCTTAAGATCACAAAGAGCTTCCAATGCATCTCCTCAAAGGTAAGAGAACTGCCCTACTTTGATGGTTCTGGTAGTATTAAAGACTTTCTTAAAGCATTTGAAGTGGATGTCCCTGAAGAACGGAGGTTTTCGGCCCTTGACTTGGCTATGCGTGTGACCCCTGCACGGTGGTGGGAAACTCATAGGGAAGCTTTTTCAGGACTCGGAGGAATGCTGAAAAATGATGATCCTACGATTCGATCCTCTAGTCAACCCACCCATGGAACTCTTCTCGGGTCGAGGGGATCCGCGCAAGCACTTGCCTATCTAGAAGGAAGTATGGAATGAATGGGTCCATATGTTTATTCATGCATTAGGACCGATCCCCACCACCTAGTATTTGGATCAGATCTACACTAGTGCACTCATCACTGGGGTACAATGGCCTAAGATTTCATGATGATGTTTGGTTCAGTAGGAGGAACTGAGAAACTCGATGAAGCCCTGCAAGATATAGGTGCTTTGGTCTTTGATGAGTCCTTATCTAGGCGATAATGTGTTGCGCCAGCCTGGGATGCGTAGATGCAGTATATACCAAGGGTGATAGGACCAAGGCAGATGCAATTAAGCTGAAGGACCCTACCCTTGAAGAACATAAATTCCTACCTTAAAAACTACCAACATCTGAGGAGCTACAAGAATCAACACAATCTTTGATTTGAACCTAAACAGTCTTATTATATCCAAGTATTTCCCTAATCACAATGACCAGTAGATTCTCCTCATGGATTATTTCTCTCATTCTATATATTAGTAAAATCCACAAAATGTATCCCTACATTTGAATCTTGGGAAATAAACATATAATTTTTATCATTTAAAATATCCATATCTCTTGGAGCCCAAAAATCCATTTGCTTTGGATATGCTTTATCTCTAACCTCAAAAGCAACCCTATTATAAGTTGAAGGACCATTATGTCCTCTTGAGTCTTGACAAAGTATGATGGAATGAAATTGGGTGAGAACCAAATCCAAGTTTACCATGTCAGAACTTCATTGAGATGATGACCTTGGTTTGAAGACATCCACCATACAAACTAGGACCACCCATACTTATCGTTGCCATCTCTATTTTATCATCAATACTAACATTCTTGAGGACCTATAACCCGTGGAGGCCCATGGTCGTCATTGCAATGTAATTGATTAGAATACATGCCATGTCCACAAGTTTTTATATTTAATATCTACATCCAATGTGGCCATTTCTTATTATGAGATTTACCACATCTAAAAATGGCTTCATTCACATAATTTTGAAGAAGTCTACAAATTTGGTCAACATAATTTTTTTCACATTTACAACTTCCCTCACATTTGTTTGTTCGTGAAGCTCGAGCACTTTCATAACAAAAATTGGAAAAGTCAAACAACAAAATATCCACTCTCTTTTCATTTTCTAATATTATAATGAACTTTTATTAGAGGGACTTTTTGTTTGTTTGTTTTGGTTAGAAAAGGAGTTGCTCTGGGTTTTATGTGTCTTTCAATTTATCATATGTAACATGTTAAGAAATGGGAAAGAATAATGTGACATTATCTTGCAAAAATTGATGTTGAATCTTCTTTTAGATAATTCTGCAATCAAAACTGTTCTTGTATTTGCTATCTTTCAAACGTTGTCACCTTCAGACTTATATGTAGACAATCTTGTCCTTAGATCTAATTTGTTATACCTTCAAACTAATACGTAATTCCTGTTCTTTCTTCCACCTTTTGTTAAATTCAAACTTGATTGTAATTGTTACTTAAATATCTGCAGTACCTCAGAGACAGATCCGCAAATATGTTCTTTCTTTTAATGTGTTCTACCCCAGACGTTAACTTAATCTTTGCTCCCTTCTTTACGCTGTATTGCCTCAGTAGAATTTGCAAAACTTTCTTCTTTTGCATGTTGTATAACTGCAGTATCATCCGCAGATATGTTCTCTTAACCGCAACATATGTAGGGTATATATAGTAGTTCTAGCCAAGTAATTAAGCCGACCTTATAGCCATTAAGTAGGCTGACTATAACATTTGTTTGTAGGCCGACTTCATAGGCATATCTTCAACGTTTGTAAGCCATTCTTCCGCAACGTCCTGGAGGGTATTCTTCACGCCTTTTACATGACTCTTAATTACACTTATGTACCTAATAGACATCAAGAAGAAGTCTATAGACCTATACTAAGAATCTTGCTCATGAAACCCATGAAGTAAGTAAACAAAAAATTCATTTTATTATTATTGACTTCATCTTTACATAAGTACATAATTACATAGTCATTATAAGGAAGACCTACCTAGTTACACTCTTTAACATTATAACTATATATAATTTTGATGTTTCTAGGTTGGAGATTGTATTATTTTCATTGGAGGATGCTACTATTGATGCGCACAAGGCTCTTGAGTTACTTGGTAGGATTCTCGCAAAATTGGTTGTTGAAGGGATGTTCTTTATTCAAGATATAGCAAGGGAAATCAAAGATGGAGGTACATAGCCAGGAAGCTTATTAGAAATGAGGGGATTTTGAGGTATTTCTCAAGAAGAAAATTTCAAGGTAGTCTGATCACAATTTTAATGCCTGATCAATTTTGTGGTTTATTTGTGATCTCTCATGTTGACAAGTGAATGGTTGGTTAGTTTTTAGCTTGTGCTCACATTTTTTGGTTCCTGAAGCTCGAGCACTTTATAACAAAAATAGGAAAAGTCAAACAACACAAATGGTCCACTAGCTCTCTTTTCATTTGCTAATATTATAATGAAGTTTTATTAGAGGCACTGTTTGTTTGTTTATTTTGGTTAGAAAAGGGTTTTCTCTTGGTTTTATGTGATTTTCAATTTATCGGATGTAGCATGTTGAGAAATGGGAAAGAATAACATGACATTTATTTTGCAGAAATTGATGCTGAAGGAAAATTGTTTTGACATTGTTGATATTAAGGTATATGTTGTATAAACTATTTATAGTCTAATTTATGTTATATTCTAGTGTTCATTGTCTTTCATTTCTTACAATGCATTGTATTTTCTTTTGTTTTCAGAAAATGAAATCAATATTGATGGTAAGAAGCATGAATTGAAAAAAAAGAAGAGCAATAACATTGGAGCGACAAATGCAAAAAGAGAGAGGAGCATTGGTCTGGTGATACCCTTAGAACCAATATCTCGCATAAGACACACATATAAAGACTGATGATCAAGTCTTCAGAGTTGGTGAATTCACCTGTAATGCCTTGACAACACAACGATAATGTTTTGAAGTGATGAAACATCATTTCATGTGTAAATTGTAGTCCAACTAATATAAAGTTGGAAATTCATATTGTAATATTTTAACATTTCATATAATATAATTTGTGTGGTTGAAATTATTTATAGTTGCACTTAATGTTGTTTAGTATTCTAATTAAAATATGCGACGTTGTTTTTTCATATTAGATGAACATGCACATTGTATGACATTTTTTAAATCATACAAATTAATTTATGTTGATTAATAATGAACACAAATAAAATGAATATGCGACTAAATTAGTTATTTATAATTATTATTAATGAAATGAATATAAACTACTAAATTAGTCGTTTATATAATGAATAAATGGCTACTGCAAATGATAAATTTGTGACCACAAATGGTGACTAAATTTTGCATATATACGACTATTAGTAGCTAATTTACAGTATCTTATAACATGACTAAAATTTAGTCACATTTCTTTGGTCATTAATTGGTTTCAAACAATAACTAAAATTTGCATATATATGACTATTAGTAGCTAATTTACAGTATCTTATAACACAACCAACATGTTGGTCATAGTTCTTTGGTCATTAATTGGTATTCTCACGTGATCATATAGTAATATATTTTGTTGTATATTTGGTCATTAATTGTGACATTTAATGACCAAATCAAATACCAAATCAATGACTAAATGAATGACTAAATCAGTGACCAAATGAATGACTAAATCAGTGACAAAATGAAAGACCAAATGAATGACTAAATTAGTGACCAAATCAATGACTAAATCAATGACCAAATATACAACTAGATAACAAAATTGAGATAACCAATTAATAGCTAGAAGCTAAAAACGACCAAAAGTTGGTCGCGTTATAAGATACTGTAAATTAGCTACTATTGGTCACCGACTGAAAAATAGTCGTTTATATGCAAATTTTAGTCATTTTTTTAGTAACAAATTAGCCATTTTGTACTAGTGTCTTCATTTTCAAATATGAAATTCAGAATTTTGTAATATAAAATACAGCTGCAATAATATAGCTCATCTGTAATGATTAGAATATATTTGTATTAGTGACATTTTCCAAATTTCTACCATACATTTTTCCTATTTAATGAAAGTATATATTTTCCAGCTTATGTCTCAATATATCATGTGGCATTTTTCAATTTAACTGTAGATGATACATCAAGATAACCAATCAACATATTTAATAATGATCAATCTTTTTGCTTCACATCACTTTCAACTTTTGAACTTCAAACATGATTTCAACAATGGAAATGTAAAAATCAACATAAATTAGCTTTAACATGATTAATTACAATCAACATTAATAACATTATTCAAAATCAATGTCAACATTACCAACATTCTCCCCCTTCGGCATTGACAGTGATTTGTCTAAAACAAAATACCCTTTCTTACCTCTCCCTATGACATTAATGAAAAGAAGTTAAAAAACATATATATATATATATATATATATATATATATATATAGTATTGAAGCTTCTCACGAACCTGCAAGACAAAAGTATATATATATATATATATATATATATATATATATATATATTTACTTTGGTCTTGCAGGTTCGTGAGAAGCTTCAATACTACCTATTGACATGTAATCAACTAATTCATAAAATAACTTCAACTATTAATGCCAAGGCATGAAGACATGTTGGGGCACAAAACCATAATTCACAAATGTACCATCAATCACAATCATGTTCATAAAAGCTATGCATTTATAAACAATACACTCTTTATTTAAGTTGTTTTCAATGTAAAATGTTGTCCAAATTGTATTAACTCAATAGGTTAACATTCTCTCCATTAATTCAATTAAAAAACACCGCTCTGCAAGAGGAATTAAGGCTACTCCAATTCCAGATAATGTAAAGTTACACAAAATCACTGCACACTTCAACAAATATGCATTTATGATGTTGCCATTGTATTCCTCTGAAAATATACGCTCTTGGGATCACAAGTCATTGGTGTCGTTCATATAACCCTACACTCTTAACTTCAAAATTTTAATGAATAAATAAGCCAACCACATTGGCAAAGAATGCATCAAATAACAAATTTCTACAATGTGGAAAGAAATGCTTTTCCTGATGAGTATGAATAGTTTCCATTTAAATGTGTTCAAGAATTGCACTTTTTCTTCGAAAATAACCTCCTATTTGGGATGTTTAGGAGTAACACCTAGAATTTCATTCCAATGCCATGTTACTTCTCATACTGTGCCCTGAGTTGTGATGAAATATTGAACAACCTTTGCTTTGGAGCATTAGTCATGTGTTAAATGCCAACATCTAGAGATTCGTACTAAACTAGAATTAGGAAGTTTCAATGCTAATTTAAGTGAAACTAAAGTATTTTCAACTGTGATATATTCAATGCATATCGAAATCAACACATATTCAACAGATATAATATGTTGTGGCATATAAACAATGTCAAACGTTGTTTAAACCATTTCCAATGTTTGTCCAGCGTAATTCAACAAATGTGAAACATTCCTTCAGGGATTTGTAACACACACCATTTGAATTATCCAAAGCAACACATATTCAATGCATATCATATTTTGTGGCATATAAAAAATGTCAAACGTTGTTTACATGTAAAACATTCCTACAGGCATTTGTAGCACACACCATTTGAATTATCCAAAGCAATACATTTTCAACGCTTTTAACAGTATATCCAACGCATGGATTTTAACACTATGGTTTTGAACATCGCATAGCTTTTAATCGTATGGCCTTTAACAACGCATGGTTTTAACTTTTTAAATACTATATCCAACGCTTATTGACTCTCCTAGTTTTCTTGCTTAACGAGTTACATTAAATGGTGGAGGAAACAATGTTTCATTGATCCAACATTGTTAATGGTAGTGTAATTAAGCATAATTAGGACATAAAAATCCAAAATTGAATTAAAAAAAAATTAACAATGCATCTCCAAAACAACGCAACTCCATATTTCATTAGGACTCCATAGTAACATTGCTTCATATAATCGTTGCATATATCTGCTAGCAACCTTTTGGGAGTTGTATTATCTACCAGTAAAGTAATTTTAACTCCCTCCTATCCAATCTACAATATGAATAACAGATAATAAGCTCCATAAAGAAGAACGCTGTGAATAATAATAGAATAGAACGTTTTCATAATAATAAAGAAGAACATTGTCATAAAGGAGAGTGTTTCTCTCTCAAATAAGATATCACATTGAATTCCAATTACAATAACGCTCTAATAACACATTGAATAGCTCTAATACGAAACCATAATAACGCATAGCTCATAATAATATATAATTTTCTCCAAATATTAAATAATTAAGCTGCTTTCAATATTTAAATCCAACATTCAATATTGTTCACATATCTATTGAATGATCTCCAAATAACTAGTGCTCCATTGGATTGAATCTAGCCTTTCATAGTAACACGGGTACCGCTCCCAGCCATTGGAGAGCACGTACCCCACGCTCCCCCGCTCCTGGGAGCTTGGGAGCTTGTAGGAAACTTTCCAAAATTGTTGGGAGCTTCAAAGGGTACTTTGGAGCTTTTTGGGAGCTTCACTACTACAAATTTTGACGTTTCGGGTACTTATTTTGAGCAGATTTTCACCTTTCGAGTACCTATTCTAAGCAGATTTTCAACTTTTGGGTACCTATTTTGAGTAGAGAGGGTACCAATTGTTTATTTCATAACTAATACATGATAGGTCAGGGGATTGGACTGCATGGGCTCCGTAAAGTAACAGAGATGTGGAGATCTACCAAAGATTTCAACAAAATATATACAGTTGCTAGTCATTCCTTGGCAGCTTCTGTTGCAAATCTTGAAGTTCAACAATTGCTAATAACTCTACTTTCTTGAAGCCTATCTTGAAGCTTTAATGATAAGATTCAACAAATTACAATGATGGCCAGAAAGAGAAAGAGTAGTGTGTTAATCAGTTTCATTCTATAAATTTCCAAACTTGAATTTCAAAATTGAATATAATATAGTGTTACATGAAATCACATAATAATCAAGTAATAATAACCTTTTTTTTTTGTTTAAGAGTTCCACATGTTTCTTCACTGGCAAGGAATTTCATTGGCAAGTTGTTGATGGATTGATACTTTGATTTTTTCTGGCGGTGTTTCAATGTCCAATCTTTTACATATTTCAATGCAAGATGGAATCTGCATGGTGGAATTTAATTTTCACCTTTAAATTATTTTATTTTTATTTTTAATATATTATATTATTGCCGCTCCCAACTTAAAGTTTCCTGTAAATTTGAGCAAAGCTTCTAGCCGTACCGGATACTCGTTTCCCCGTACCAGAAGTACCCACGTACCGGGAACTCGTGCAACATAGCTTCCATAGTATATTATTCCTTAATACACACCACTGGTAACACATTCTTTAATTGTAACATTGCTTACATAGTTTTATAATATTTAATGCAATTTACCAAACTTTGCATTAATGTTGATACCAAACGACCATTTCCTAGGATGGAATAACTGCAAATATATATATTAATGCCAGATAATGAGAGTGATTCCTTCCTCTATGTTTCCTTCTTCCTCACATGGAGAGAAACATCTTCGACATACATGGTGGTAGGAAAAACAACAGGTAGAATTAGGGTACAAAACCCTAATTATAATATAACACATTACATATTCAAACATAAATCATCATGAAAACCCATAATATGGATAATGCACTCTATTATAACTAATCATCGTGGTAGGAAAAACAACCGGTAGAATTAGGGTACAGAACCCTAATTATAATATAACACATTACATATTCAAACATAAATCATCATGAAAACCCATAATATGGATAATGCACTCTATTATAACTAACCATTTGCAACAATAATATATTTAGGTTGGGGCTATCAAGGTTGTCAATATTCATTATCTTACTTTTTTTTGTCTCCTACCATCTCTACTCCCATGTCAAATTCTGAATAACCATAATTATATTCCTGATCACAGTCCTTACTCTTCCTCTTCGTTGTGTTACCTTCTCTATCAACATTCATTCCTTACCATTACATATAGGAATTATTTTGAGAGCTCAATTCTCTTTGGGCTTTCATTTTCTTCCTTGAAATGAGTGTTTTCTCTCTCAGACTTCTCTTGTGATCTATTCACACAAAGCACAAAGTAGATCTGGATCAATTGTTGATTTTTAGGGTCTTCATTTTCATTTGTAGTTTTTCAATATATGCAATTATTCAATATATCAATGTTGGTGATGCATCTTTTAATGGCATGCACTCGTGAATTCTCTTTCCCCTCCTTTTCAATGTATGCAATTATTCAATATATCAATGATGGTGATGTCTCTTTCAATGGCATGCAATAGTGAATACTTGTTCCCCTCTTATTTTTACATTTTCTAATGCATCTAGTCTCCTTTGCTAGTGAAATGCTCTTGTAATAGTAACATTTATTTTAATTTTGTTTCATTTTTTTCTTGAATTTCTGCACTAACTTATTTATTTTTATTTCTATTTAGATCTTAGGTTCAAGGTTTTTGAGCATAACCTCATATCAAGAATAGACAACTTTGAATTCGAATGTATTATTTTATAACATTTCTTCAATCTTGATGAGTTAATTCTATGCTCAAATCCTTATGAGACTGAAGATATTCATGTCATCAACAAAAAAGAAACACTTCAAGGGATTTCTTCATTTGATGAGAAATGGTCTTTAACTCTTTATGCATTCACCATGAGGATAGGTATATCATCAATAAATGTTTGTGATCCAATTCTTTGTGATTATAATAACATGTGACCAAGATACATTGTGATATTTGCATGAAATGATCCTTTACACCAATATTGAGATAGATTATTTGTTGGGCTATATATCTTCATATATGGTTCACTTGTTGATCTCATGACGCTTCATGATGAAGGATTCTAGAGACTAGGCATAAAGATATATAGGATATGCTCCTCTAGCCTTGATGGACACACCTTTTCTTTTTCTTTCATATAATTGAAGAGATATCATGTTTTTTCTTTCTTCAAAGATTAATACATGCCACATAAAAATTAAGATTCATCATAGGCTGAATAATTTAGGAAAATCTAATGATGAAAATATACATTGAGTTAGACTCATCTTTAACATGTTTTGACTAGATATTCAAATGTTTAACTAGACTATGTACACTTGAGAATTATTGTTTACATGATATATACATATATAAATTTTGCATAAATTTTTTTATCAAAGAATGAACCTTTGAATGATGAACCTGATTAACATCATCTATTCATCAAGAATATGGCTTGATGTTACAATTGCAAGATGGTACTTTTTTCTTGTTTCTTCTTTGCTACTTCAAAATATTGACACAATCATATGCTTCTTGCTCTTCTTCTTTACTCCTTGTTGCACCTGTAATCTCCCCCTTAGATAGTGAATTAATTCATATATTCTACATTATTTTAGGCTCTTCTTTTGAAGTCAAACTAGTGAGAAGAGTCTACAGTGACTATCCCTAATTTTCTCCTCAGATATTTAAATGGTTCGCTAGCAAGTGGCATTATAAATATATCTGCTATATGTTCTTTTGTGGGTATGTATTCCATCTTCACTATTTGCTCAACCACTTGTTCTATGAGGATGTGGTACTTTATGGGGAATGTTTAGTCTTTGAGTGAAGCATTAGATTTTTCTAAATACTTATTGCACTTGTATTTTTGCACTTAATAGATCTAGATGCAGTGAAATTCACCTTCATATCTTGTAGATTTTGTTTCATCCACAACACCTATGTGCAAGAAGAAGCAGCTGCTATATGTTTGGCTTATGTTGTAGATATATATATTGATGATTATTTCTGGCTTAACCATGCAACCAGAGAATCACCCTAGCTGATAATTCTGTTACAGGATAAAATGCCCTAGGGCCTGGGTTGGAAACCCCAACAAAGTGAAGGGAATTGAACAAAAATAAGCAAGAAAACAAGTAGTCATAATGCTTAAAATACTAAAGTGGGATGAAGGAATAGTACCCGTAGGTCCTATGTTTGAAGGAGATCCCACAGGGTTCAAACTCTCTGCTTCTTCCAATGCTTCAAAACCTGCAACTCATTCAAGAAAAACATATATATTAGCAGTAGTTCAAAGTATGTTCAAGATATTAACGTTAGATTATCTAAACATATAGGTATAAAATATGAAATCATTCACAATAAGATCATAATATGAGTTAAAGCATAAAGATCATAACTATCAAGAACAAGAAAGAGCTTCTTTATTGATCTTTGCAAATAAATGTGGAGGAATACCACGTGACATAGCCATGGCTCCAAGTGAAACCATCCTCTAGATCTGTCCACACCAAGCCTCAATAATCCTCTTCCAAATTCATACACATAGATGTCATATAAAGGATATGAACATCTCTATGAGGAAACAAGGGTTTTCTATACATGGGAGTGCAGGAGGCACATGGGTAAATCAAACTTGATCAGGGACAAATTGGCTATAATATCAATATCTAATATTTCTCCCCCTTTTAGGCCTTTCCATGAGGTGTATTTATACCACACCAAAAGAGTTGTTTCAGTTGAGATACATTTAGACCACAAGCTCCTGTAGGTAGGCTTCCGGTGTAACCCATAAACCCCTCCCAAAAAATAGAGATTTTTTATATTTTTTCATATTTCAAATTATATATGCGGGTTGGATATAGATGGAGCCGCATGTGTAAGCACTTTTTGGAAGGAATATTTGTGTATGGAATTCAAAATAATGCTTTTTACAAAAAGGACTAAGTATGGAGGGAAAGGGATGCCCAAGACCATGTCTCGAAGAATCAAGTATACAAGGGTGAAAAATTATGCTATAACATATGCCCCCTAATATATGAGGTCACGAGGGGTACATGATGGCCAAAATGTATTAAGTGTATAGAAATAATCATGTGAGGACATGGGAGGAAATCACTAGATTCCAACCTGCCAAAAACCAATGGCATATATCAAAAAGCAAGCTCATGTCTGAGGCAGGCATACCCATGCTCAAAGATAGTAATGCATGTTCACATATCAAGTATAAAGTGGAACCAATATGTATACAAGTAAAAAGGAAACTAAGAAATACATAGTTGATCATCTAATCATAGTCTCACAAGTACATATCAAGGTCATGTCATAATATCACATGTATAGGAATTGATCAATCATGCCAAAGGCGATATATGATCACTGATGTCACATGACTGGTCGTCAAAGTACCAAGTCATAAAAATGGAATAATGGTACTGCACACAACTTGGGTGCCAACATATTGATATAAGATGTTGTTGTGATGAACTGCAACATATAAGGTGGATGGCGTCACTTGCAAAAAAATGAAGGAGATGACAAGTGAACCAAAACATGATGATGAAAACCCGAGGTATTCACTGACCTCCATGGTACATTTCTAGACTATCGAATAAATGAGCTGAAGTAATTATGATGATAAGTAATTTCTAAACATGATGATAATCACTTGATTATTGGTAATTGATGTATACCATTAACAAATGCGAGACAACTCACCTATAACGATGATGAGAGTCAAGGTACCCTAGTACAATCTAACAAGTGAGAATACATGAGTTGAAGTCGAATAGTTGAGAGAATATACCAATCAGGAGACATTGACATATTCTCACTGTCGATAGTGAAGGAGTCTACCACTAATGAATGAAAACCCTAAGGTATTGAGAAAGGACTCTAGACCTTATTCCAAGAGCAATGAGTTGGAGTCGATGGGAAAAGATTTTCTAGAAGGAAGGCATTAAGGCATCCCACATCAATCCACCGCGAGTGTAATCTGTAGGCCAATAATTTGGAAGGAATCATATGAATAAAGATGAAGTAACCATACCAAATTATGATTCCAGCATACACAAGATGTGGCTATCGCACAACAGAAACCCTCTAAACCAACCAATAATGAAAGATGACACAGAGGTGAAGAATCCACCAATAGGGTCAAATGGAAACAAAGGTACTGCACGAATCCCAATGTGTGATAATGTACGCTGACATTGAACACAAGGGAAACCACTCAGTCAAAGACCCATGATGATGATCGATGTTGAGTACAATTTCACCTACCAATGATGGAAATAGGGCTAGGGTGTAGATCTAGGCCTACTCTCAGAGAAATTTTTTGAAGTCTATAAGAGCAAAGCCGCAAGAAAGAATTCAATGGAGACCTTCTTAACTATCACGAGCAAAGGACCAAATAGCTGATGTGATAGAACATAACACTGAAAAACCGAGTATGACCGATCAAAAATAAGCCAAGGGACACTGCAGAAAGGTCAACTCAAGTTTACTTCCCTTGAACAAAAGCATGACTCAAATGTGACTATATGGTAGCATATGATAACTTTGTATAATTTTTTCATGCAAGAGGCATAAAAAAAATCACCATATGATTGGAAGAGATAACCAACCAGGGGAGTACTGACTTAATGACAAGGTTATGGTTCTCATAATTCAAACTAAAGCCCATCCAAATAGAGGAAAGACTTAATTTTGAGTGCTTTGTTCAAGGGAAACACAACTGAATCTTACTGCCATCAATTATGGAAGTAGAGTCTCATTTTTGCTATTTTTGAAATATATAATTTTTTTGTCTTTTTCCAATTTAAAAGCCTGAAAAGAATAAAAAAACTCATATCGTACAGTCAAAAGAACAAGTGTCTAAATACAGATGCAATAGTTCCTAGGAGTGGAAAATTCCTATGCTCAATGCAAGGTGACGAAACTGGTCAATGAAACTCAAAGGAATTTTCTCCCTATGGGCATGAGGTGTTAAGTTGTAGAGGCTAAGTGATTTCATGGTTGATTTTGGAGAAATAATTGGTCAAAAGGTGGCTTATACACGAGTCCAAGTGAAGTCGGCTTAAGGCCAAAAGGTACAAATAGTCAACATGAAATGCAGTAGTACAACTCAACATGTGGGAGCCTCTAGGTTATAAATCCAGAAAGACAATGAAGAAGAAGGAGAATGAAGCTTCATCGCAAAATCCTTGGCGGGACTAGGGAGGATTCCCGAGCCTACTCAATATTTGCAGGATGGGAAACATATGCTAGCGAGGATCTAACTAGGAAGCCCATGTAAAGGATGGCTCTACCAACACGTCATGATTTTATAAGTCGAAAAGTGAAAATGGTTTAAGAATCATAGCACAATGGGGTTGACCCTATGGCAATATATCACAGTATGGAGGCTAGAATGTATAATGCAACGAAAAAAATGATCTTCCTTATATGCTAGTGACGAAAATAATACCTACCATGACGGGTCAGCAGTCATGGAATAGAAGTGATAAAAAATATCTCAAAGTCTTCATTTTTTCCCGAGAAACAACCTATCCTAGCACTCAAAGCCAAAAAGGTCACAAAGTTTCAAAAATTTTATAAAAATAAACATAAACTTTGAAAAAGTGGGTTTTTAATTTTTTTTGAAATTTTAACTATAAATATACCTTTTGAATTATAAATCCTCATTTGTGTTTTATACAATTTATTGAAAGAGCTCTCGAGAAAAACATCGACAACCACAATACACCGATTTCTCAGCCATAATAGGCATCAATCTTCCAGTTAATATCCTAATTTGATTTCTCAATGAAATTTCATTCATTTCAAGAAATTTTCAAGAGTTTTGACCATAACGAATTAGTTTTTGGGTTTTAACTCTGCGCATATGTGGGCTAGGCATATCAAAGTCACGTATTTGGAAGCCCTATACACAATTGTGTATGAAGGAAACCTGCGTATGCACAGTCTGAGATTTTAAAACACTTTTTTTAATGGATGAAAACACTTGAATGTGCAAGATGTCAATTAGCTCGAGGGAAAGAGAGAAAAGTGCAGTAGATAATTAGGTTGTGAACTATACATTGGCACTAGATGCAGTGAGAGAATGCGAATTGTTGACATTTTTCAAAATGCCAAACATGAAAAGCAATACAAGATTGTTGGAAATGCTCATTAACTATTGGGATATACAAGACTATGCTTCCATGATTGATCAGATTCCCCTGTGCATCGAATTAGAAGATATATAATTTATTACTAGACTTTTCTGTAGAGGATATCCAACCAATTTGCAAGGGCAGGCTCGAGGAGGCCTTAATGTGGATGATTATATTCATATTTACTACCCAGAAAATACCCAAAAGTTAGGGACACATATCCCAATCAAGGATGTGGAGGGATTTCCCCTAAGGATTATCCTTTTTACAATTGTGAGGGTAGCTAGATCAACCTCATTCCACCAAGCATATCGTGTTGCAATAATTTTTGCAGTAGATTTCCTTACCACATTTTTTGACTGGTGTAAAACCATTCTTACCAACATGAAAAAACAACTAACTTCAATCAATAAGAACGAGACAAATTTTTTTGGGTTTGGTATCATTCTTTATAATTTCTTCTTTGAGAGATTACCAGGTCTTTGACCCAAGGTGACTTCCACCATCAGCAACCCAAGATATCAACGGATAGCTAGATGGGATGACTTAATGAAGAGACTAGGGGGTGGTGAGGTCCCTATAACAACATTTGATGATGATTTTTTCCTTTGGTGGGAAGAACAAGTCATTTCCATCGACGACTACCCCTATGTAGGCATGGATTTCAGAGCATATCCATATTTGGTACTTCCACCCAATTCGGCATGGGGAGCCATCGGTAAAATTGTTTTTAAGATTTTAATATTATTTGATTTTTTTGGATTCAAAGATATAAATTGAAATTATTTTTTTCGAGACAAAAATTCTTACATAGGCACCGCAGAAGAGACGCATAGGGTGCCACTACTAAGATTGAAAGAGTTCTTCATGTTGTACAGAGGAACTTGGAGATTTTGACTCGCCAAGTACCTATGGAAGCAGTGGAGGATCTACGAGAGGAAATACAGATATGCATGGTAGGAGTACCACGAGATTGGGTGTGGCTATTCCAACGGGTTGCAACCGCCATTGTCTTTTTCTGAGATGCACATCCAGGGTAGGGCCCATAGACATAGATTAGAGATGAACTGATCTTTTTGATATGCATGATTGGGCTTAAGCCCTAATTTTGTAGGACACTTTTGTCCCGATTTTGTATAATATTTTGAACATAGAAATTTTATCTATATACAGATGGTTTCATGATGTGATGACCATATATACATATGATGCTTGATTATTTTTTATTCTAATGTGATGAATGAATAATATGCCAATATAATTCTTGATTAGCTATGGAATCAACAAATTAATTTTCTGATCATGGAATATGAATAAATGTGATAAAATTAAATGAACTTTGTAATAAACACACTCTCAAAAATTGGCTATATAAATAAGGATCTCTAACATAATATATTTTGTTTAACTAAGACACCACCAGTCGTGAATCTAAGTACACTACTAACGAATCAAAACCAAGAGATATTGCTTTAGATAGTAGGTTAACAACAACAGTATATTCAACAACATTATTTGAAGCAGGATCGATACATATGCCCCTTGAAACCAAAAAAAGATTGGATGGATAGTAAATCACCCAATTTGCGGAAGCCAAATTCCGGGTATGTCAACTAGCACCATCGACGAACCCTAGATATACCATATCATCCATCAATACCTACCAAAGTATAAAAAATATCGATGTCACTATGAAACCTATAGAGAGATATGCATAAATATACACAATATCTACAAAACCAAGCAAATGGAATGAAGAAGCCTAGGCATAATAATTTTTAAGATAGAGCCCATTTTTGGGCTCCGCCATATCATTTCCATCAAAATCAACCAATTCATAAGCTCCTTTTTTCAAGACCTTTTTAACGATAAAAGAATTGTACCACATGGATTTGAACTTGCCTATTCCCAAGGCGTCTTTTTCTTGATCATAGATCAGGACAATGTCACCATTAGAGAAAACCCTAAGACGCACAACCTTATCGTATTGGATCTTCACCCTCTTTTTATGAGCTTTTTTAATTGTGGTTGCATCCCGACGCTGCTCATCAAGACATTCCAAATAAACGAGGTGCTCCTCAAGACTATAAGTCTTTGGAAGAAGGTCTAAAACTAGTTTAAGAGAAGGAATTTCACATTCCATAGGGAAGATCAATTCCAACCCATAAACTAGTTGAAAAGGAGTGAAACTAGTTGCAGTCTTAACTAACATCTGGTATGCCCAAAGCACAGGATACAACATGATGTGCCAATTTGATTGAGATTTATTAATTTTCCTTTGCAAGATAACCTTCAATGATTTATTCATGACTTCCACCTGCCCATTGGCTTGAGGATAGTAAGGAGATGAATGCTCATGCCGAAACCTAACTTAAGAGCCAATTCAGCCATCATCTTGTTCTGGAAATGACTACCATGGTAAGTGACAATCTCTTTTGGGATACCGAAATGAGAAATGACTTGGTTGAATAAAAACAAGGATGTTGTTTCACCATCTTTCGAAAAAGTGGGCATAGCCTCAACCCACTTATTAAAGTAGTCCACTGCTACAATGATATAGATATGACCCTCTATCGAAGGTAGGTTACAATTTGTAAAATTGATGCCCTACTTTGTGAATGGAGTGACAGTAATAAAAGGAAAGAGAAGAGTTGGATGAGCATGCATCTTCAGAGTATAAACATGAAAAGGATGGAATTTCTTGACTGCTTCAACACAATCTTTGAAGATCGAAGGCCAAAAATAGCTTGCAAAAAAGATTTTTTGGGTTGTAGCAAGCCCAGATAGGTGACCACCACAAGCTCGATTGTGGCAATCATTCAGTACTGACTCAAATTCCTCTAGGGTTAAGCATAGTCTAAGGATTGAATCAAACCCACAACAATATAAAGTGTCACCAATAATTACATAAATTTTAACTACGAGACACAATTTAATTCACTCATCCTTTGAAAAATTGAGGGGAAACTTCAAAGTATGAAGATATATAATAATATTGGTGAGCCCTAGTATTGCAGCAAGAGTGCTGCAACTCCCAAGGGCTGCTTCCCTACTTTACTTTATCAACTCGGGGTTCGTACAAACTTGGAGGTGATAGTGCTATATACACATCAGATGCATTCTACTCATGTCATCCTCTTCCGCTCTACAAAAGGATGCTACTTCTAGGGTTTCTCGATGAAGTCTATCACACTTCAATGAAACTGAGCTAAATTGCAGAAAGGAAATGATAGAAAGGAAACTAAATTAAGTTGCTGAAAATAAATGACAGGAAGGTAAACTAATTCTAACCACACTTAATGGGCCAAACAGATAAACACACTCTACTTATCCTATGATCTATCTTCCCTGCTACCATGCTTCCAACCATGCAACTATTCATGATCTAACTAAACTTGAAAAAGTGTTGCTTGCAGTGTGGAGGAAAAAGGGCTAAAGATGCTAATGGAAGGATTAACACACGCGACAAGGGTTAGAGGTGGAAATAGGGGTTTAAAATTCATTAAATCTTATGATATCACAAAAATTATTTGGAGAGGGAGGCTTTGACAAGTGCGATGGCAGAATTGCAATGGGAGGACAGAAGTGCGATATGCGATATGTGATATCGTAATTTGTAATATCACAAAGCCAGAGGAGCAGCGGAAGTGTTGCTCGGGAGTGGGAGCGAAATGTGAAATGCGATGGGACAGGATTTGTGGTTGCGATGGGTGACAGAAGTGCGAGATGCGATATGTGATATCGCAATCACAAGACTACACAACTAGAGAGTGGTGGAAGTGTTGTTTGGGAGCTACATGAAAAATGTTATATGTGATAGGTGACGTGGCGGAGTACGGAAATAATATCTCAATCAGTGGACAGGAGCGATAAGTATTACGGGAACCAAATGATAAATGCGATTTATGCTTACGGTAAGGAATTGTGGTAAGTATTTGAAGGAAAAAGGATAAGGTTCTAATTTTTATGAAGTTATTTGTTTACTAATAAGCGGCAAAGGTAAGTCAGAAGGAAATATCACAATCGGGGCTTGGAATGAGAGAGCATAAACAGTGAACGCAAGAGATCTGCAATTTGCGATGAGCGAAGTACAGTGAGCAAGAGTTTCGAGGAGCAAGGGCAGAGGTCAAATTTGTAATGCATTTTCAAGTGTTTTGTGAATAGGGCGACAATTGCAATAAAAGGAAGGAATAGAGCGTAACAGAGGTGTTTGGAAGTGTGAAAAAAGAGATGGAAAATGAAGCAGGAAGGCGAGGGTGAACTTCTCTGGAACTTTAATACTAATTTATGCAAACAAACCTGTGAATTTATGCACGGAAAAATAAACAAAATGTGTGATAACACAGTGGAAGAAAGATTGAAATTGTTACTACACTCTAATCTAATCTGAGAAGTAGTGAATCATGAACATAAATCATTTTTGGTCTGTGGGAAGGTCTACCCTCCTTAAGCTCTATCGACAGAGATGAGAGGGGAAGGCTACCTCACAATTTTATGGAGTTCATCAACTATTATACAACTCATATAAGAATATTAAATCTACAACAACAAACTATAACAGCAATGAAAATATTAGAAATAAAACTAGCTAAATGACAGAAAGAAAAGAATGAAAACAACAGAGAAGTTGAAGCACATGGGTTGGGCCCTAACCCATGAGCCCAACTCTCTAGAACTAAATCAGTAAAATGGAGTCTGTCTACTCATTTCAGGAAGAGAATAGGCTCATTACATTTATGGAAGTTTAATCACTATGTAAAATAATAAAAGGCTTAATAGCTTGCAGCAAATGCTCTGAATGGAATCGAATCCCTTCCTAGCTCTAGCTTTTCTCTAATGATTCTACAGGGAAGCTACCAACAACTCCCTAGAAAATAGTGATTGAGTCCATTTTGACTCCAAGTAAACCATAGATTGAGTGCACTTCGTCTTCAATTTTCTTGGCTTCCTTTGATAGTTAAGGAGGGTGGAAAAACCCCTTGAATCTCTCCAAGATTTCTCCATAATTTCCTGACATTGTGCTCATTTATTCTTTAATCTTGATCTTCCAGTGGCAGGAGCAAGTCCCTCAATTATCTCCTTCTCTAAATTTGCATAAACTGCACAATATTCTCACAATATTCTACAAAAATAACCAATATTAGGCAAAAATATGAAATTACCTTTAAACCTTCCTAAGAACAAATTAAAGCATAAGAAAACATTATTAAGTGTAGAAGGAGAGATTTAATATATTTTTATGTGCATAAGGAAGGTTAGATGGGCCTTATTTTATGTCTAATTTAGAGGCCCGTCATCACCCCCCTACTGAAACTGTTGCTCATCCTTTGAGCAACCTATCCATCCTCCCTACCTCCTGGTTCTTCCTGGCTGCTCGCTTATTTCGTTTTCTATTTATTGGCCCATGCGTTGATCCTCATGATAATCTTCTTGCATTTCTTCTTCTGGGTGCTGCATGGAGTTCCTAAGATGCCTTAAGAAAATTTGTATTTTGCATGCCAAGAGGTGGTGGGTCCACCTTTTATTTTATTTTTTCTATTTTGTTCTCTTTTTTCCTTTTTTTTTTTTTAATTTCATGCAAAATAAACTCAATGTTCTTTTTCTGTTAACTGATTTCACCCTTGGTTACCCCTTGGCACTCCTTGTCTTCCATTACAATGAACTTCTTCCTACCCACTTTTTGAAGTCCTTTTTACTTTTGTCTTATTCCTCTTCTTGGTCGAAAAATTGAGGCTAGTCGTTAGATAAGGCTGAGGTTCCTCTGTTACTGATTTTGGCTATATAATTTTTTTTCCTTCTCACACTTTTTAATGTTTTCTTAACCTAAAATATATTCGAAGAAAGGGTTAGATGATTTCATACCTGAGCCTTACCATTGATTTTTTTTTAAGGTGATATTGAAGCTGATGCTGAAGCTGCTATTGAAGTTGCATGTGTCGATCTGCTTGAGGTCCTTTTGGAGCATCTGAGCACATGAGGAGGAAGTCCAAGTTTGACTACCTTTGACTAAAGTGTTGACCAAATTTTATTTTTGTGCCAACTTGCTGTTTTATGCTTGCAAAGGTTGGAGAGAACCTATATTCATTAGAGAGAGATACATGGAGAAATGCATTTTATTTTTTATTTTTTCGTTTTCTTTTTCTTTTTTTAAGGCCTACTAGCTGCCTTGATGAGGTTTTCAACTAGTAGGCTTTCCTAAGTGCCTCAAAGGAAGTTTTCACTTAGGATCTTTTATTTATCTTTTTTTTTCTTTGTTTTTCCAACCCAATGACCGCCTCATGGAGGTTTTCAATCAGTGAGCCAATCTCAAAAGCCTCAAAAGAGGTTTTCACCTGAGATTTTATTCTTTCCATTTTATTCTTTTTTTCTTTTTCTTTTTTCACTTTCCTACTCTACTTGAAAAAAAAAAACCTTTTTTAAGTATAGGAATACCTCCAATGGAGCCATGTAGACACTAAGATGACATATAAAATCATTTGCACACTTGGAATACATGCTTTGACATGTACTGAATATGATAGATGAATTTCTTTGACTGGGATTGTATCAAGTATTGTTGGAGAAGTGCATGTTGCTGCAACTTAATGATTGTTTCGAACCATATTTCAATATAGTTGTGATGCCCCTGGTCCACTTGTTGAGTTGGATCACCTTGGATGTTCTCTTCTATTATGACATTCAAATATTCCTCTTTTTTCTGATTGTTCTCTTGAACACATGGAGGAAATGTTGGTAAACATGAGGAAACTTTCTCAACATCTGATTCTGATGTCAAATCTTCATCAAGTGTAGCCATTGATATTTTTATCTCCTCATTTGGATCATCTTCTTCTTGCTGTTGTCCTTCAATGGCATTAATACAATCTCTTATTTGTAATACCTTTCTTGAACTAAGATTAATACCATCTAGATCAAGAGGAGATGTTTGGAAGTGTTGTACCTCAGCATTGTAAGTGATCTAAGATACTTCACTGTATGGCTTTGGAAATGGTGGTACAGGTAGTTGAGTGGGGGCGGTTATATGAGATGGATGTGGTTGAGGTTGTGGTTGTGGTGGAGGTGGATGGTAGGGATAGCAAGGAGTTGGGTATGGAAGATATGGAGGGAAATATTGAGGATATTGTGGATTTTTCCAATAAGGTCCTTGCCAACCATGTTGCCAAGATTGGTTTTGGGGTTGAGATGGCCAAGGTTGCCAAGGAAGGAGTGTGTACCAATTAGTTTGAGATGTATGTGAATAATATTGAAATTGTGAAGTGGGTCCTTGCATCATATCAAGTTGACTAGGCTACCAGGGTCTCCTTGGAGCTACATAACATAGCCTCTTTGGTGATTTCCTTACTCCATTGTCTTCATGGTACACTTATTTAAACCTGGGGAATGATGGACAACATTTAGTAGCATATGATTCTGCATGGATAACAAAAATAACATCATCTTCTTTTTGCTCATTTTTCATTCTTAGCATTTCTACTTGTTTACTTAGATTGCTAAGAATTTTTTTTTAAAGTTGTCAAGAAAATTTCCAAGTTCATCTTGCCTTACCAATGTTGAGGCAAATTTAATTATTCTTTCCCTTCCTCTTGATATGCGCTTGCATGTTTCACAAATTTCTTCAAATGAAAATTGGTATACATCTCCTCCACTCATGAAATTGAGGAGATCAATCCACTCATCCCTAATTGGTCTAAGTAAGAGGGTTTTTGGTGTTTCAAATCCTAAATGATGCAAATTTTCCCTCTTAACATTAAACATGAACCTAACTATGACATCCTCAAGGCTCTCATCCTCTTTTTGATTCATTCTAAAAATTTCTTATTTAAGATCATGGTTTTTATATTTTCCTAGAAATATCTTTTGCATATCATTCCATGATCTTATTGAGTTAGTGCATAGACTTGTGAACCATTTAAGAGCCTTATCCTTCAATGTTGTAGGACACAATATCAGTTTTTGAGTGTGTGATAAGTAGCCATAAGATCTACAAAGTATCTCAAATTCAAAGAGAAATGTTTCTGGATCCTCTGTACCATGGAATTTGGGAAGGAAAGATGGAGGGATGTTCTTCATATGTATACCAGGGATAATTTTAAGGATGGAAAATTATTTTGAAGTTTAAAACATTGGAAAATTTCACTAGTCCCTAATATGTGAATTATAAAATTTTATTAATATGTTTGTAAAATTGTAAAAATTTATAATCATTTTATATATAGTCTCTATATACTGTTGGCTATTTTTAAGGTAAAATAATTTTGTATTGTAAAATTTTGGCAAATCATTTTTACAAAAAAATGGAAATTGGCAAATCTTTTTTTTGGAAAAATCATGGAAAATTAGCCCACCTGCGAATATTAGCCCCTAAAATTTTCCATGATGTACACTGATGTCCATATCTTGAATGGGAAACCCAATAAGATATTCTTCATTGTCATCATATCCATCCATCTCTTCTACCTTCAAAAGTGCATGGTGATGTGGTTCTTACTGAACCACATGGTCAAGTGGGGGGGTATGTATTGGAGAAGTAATTTTAAAAAATTTCTGAGTATCCCCACTCCTATGAGGCATGAAAATCATATTTTTTATATTTTTCAATATTTCAGAAACAACATGAAAAATAAAGCATAAAAGAATGCTAAAACATAATCAATAATCTACTAGACACCTCCCCGGAAACAATGCCAAAAAGTAGTGAGCCTTGGTATTGCACCAAGAGTGTTGCAACTCCTAGGGGATGCTGGCCTACTTTAATTTATCAGCTCGGGGTTCCCACAAACTTGGAGGTGATGACACTATATACACATCAGATGCATTCTACTCATTTCATCCTCTTCAGCTCTACGAAAGGGTGATACTTCTAGGGTTTCTCGGTGAATTTTGTCACACTTCAATGAAACTAAACTAAATTGCAAAAAGGAAATGACAGAAAGGAAACTAATTTTAATTGCTGAAAACAAATGACAGGAAATGAAACTAATTATAAGCACACTTAATGGGCCAAATGGCTAAGCGCACTCTACTTATCCTATGATCTATCTACCATGCTACCATACTTCTAACCATGCAACTATTCATGATCTAACTAAACTTGAAAAAGTGTTGCTTGTAGTTTGGAGGAAAAAGGACTAAAGATGCTAAAGGAAGCCTTAGCACATGTGATAATGATTAGAGGTGGAAAGAGGGGTTTAGACTTCATTAAACCTTATGATATCACAAAAATTCTTTGGAGAGGGAGGCTTTGAAAACTGTGATGGCAGAATTGCAATGGGAGGATGGAAGTGCGATATGTGATATTGCAATTCACAATATCGTAAAGCTAGAGGAACAGTGGAAGTGTTGTTCAGGAGCAGGAGAGAAATACGAAATGCAATGGGACATAATTTGTGATTGCGATGGGTGACGGAAGTGCAAGATGCGATATGCGATATTGCAATCGCAAGAATGCAAAGTTGGAGAGTAGCGAAAGTGTTGTTCGGGAACGAAATGCGAAATGCAATATGCGACGGGTGACGTGGAAGAGTATGGAAATAATATATAAATTGGTGGACATGAGTGGTAAGTATTATGGGAACCAAATGAGAAATGTTATTTTCTATTGCGGTAAGAAATTACGATAAGTATTTGAAGGAAAAAGGACCGGGGTCTAATGTTTATGAAGTTCTTTTTTTACTAATAAGCGGTAAAGGTAAGGCGGAAGGACATATCACAATCGAGGCTTGGAATGGGAGAGAATAAATGGAGAACACAAGATATATGTGATTTGCTAGGAGCGAAGTACGGTGAGCGAGAGTTTCGAGGAGAAAGGGTGGAGGTCAAACTTTTAATGTTTTGTTAAGTGTTTTGTGAATAAAAAGGGCAACAACTGCAATAAAAGAAGAAGTAGGGAATAGAGTGTAACAGAGGTGTTTGGAAGCGTGAAAAGAGATATGGAAAATGAAGCGGTAATGTGAGCATGAAATTCTCCAGAACTTTAATAATAAATCCTGCAAACAAACCTATGGATTCATGCATGGAAAAACAGACAAAATGTGTGATAACATAGTGGAAGAAAGATTGAAACTGTTATTTCACTCTACTCTAATATGAGAAGCAGTGAATCATAAATAGAAAGCATTTTTGGTCTATGGGAAGGTCTACCCTCCTCGAGCTCTATCGACGAAGATGAGAGGGGAAGGCTGCCTCAGAGTTTTATGGAGTTCATCAACTATTCTACAACGCAGATAAGCAGATTAAATCTATAGCAACAAACTATAACATCAATGAAAATATCAGAAATAAAACTAGCTAAATGATAGAAAGAAAATAATGAAAACATCAGAGAGTCTAAGGCACAAGGGTTGGGCCCTAACCCATGAACCCAACTCTCTGGAACTAAATTAGTAAAATGGAGTCCATCTGCTCATTTCAAGAATAGAATAGCCTTGTTACATTTATGAAACTTTAATCACTGAGTACAATAATAAAAATATTAATAGCTTGCAGCAAAAATTCTGAATGGAATCGAATCCCTTCCTAGCTCTAGCTCTGCTCTATTTATTCTACAGGCAATCTACCAACATCTCCCTACAAAATAGCGATTCAGTTCATTTTGACTCAAAGTAAACCCTAGATTGAATGAATTTCATCCTCAGTTTTCTTGGCTGCCTTTGATAGTTAAGGAGGGTGGAAAAACCCCTTGAATCTCTCCATAATTTCTCCATAATTTCCTGACATTGTGCTCATTTATTCTTCAATATTAATCTTCTAGTGGTAGGGAGAAAGTCCCTAAATTATCTCCTTCTCCAAATCTGCATAATCTTCCTAATATTCTGAGAATATTGTACAAAATTAACCAATATTAGGCAAAAATATGCAATTACCTTTAAACCTTCTGAAGAACATATTAAAGCATAAGAAAACATTATTAAGTGTAGAAGGAGAGATTTAATATATATTTTATGTGCATAAGGAAGGTTAGATGGGCCTAAGAAAGGGTAGATGGGCCTTATTTTATGTCTAATTTAGAGGCCCATAAAATATCTCCATGTCGGGGATCCTATGAAGAAATAAGTAAAAGATGTTCATCAAGGAATGATTCCTGATAAACTATTTCTTCTTCACAAGCTAACTTTGAGATTAATTCCACAAATAATAAATATTTCATAGATTTTCCCGAAAATAACTCGAGATCGAACTCTTGTAAAATAAAAATTCATCTTTTATATTTGCCCTCAATCACTTGCCTACTGAGAAAAAAGTGAAATGGATTGAAAACTCCCAAGACAAAAGTTTTTCGGAGCAAAATATAATGTCTAAATCATTGAACAACATGGATAGATGCCAAAGCTGATTTCTCTACAAGTGAGTATTGTAATTTAGGACCTACCAAGCCTCGACTCAGGTAATAAATCACATGCTCATATAGAGCATCATTCTCCTAAACCAGAACCATACTAATGGTTGATTCTTCCTTGGCGAGATATAAGAGGAAATCCTTGCTATAATCGGGTGGACTCAGTAAAGGAGCACAGGTCAATGTTTTTTTCAAAGCATCGAACTAGAGCTGAGTGAAGTTTTCCCATATTAATGGAACTCATTTTTTCAGCAATCTGATAAATCCCATTGTGACCTCAGCATAATTAATGATAAATCTCCTCAAGAAATTGGTTTTTACTTGGAGACTTTGAAGTTGACGAATGATAGATCGGGGAGGAAACTGAAGTATTTCATCAACCTTGAAGGAATCTACACGAATACCTTGAGTAGATACTATGATCCCCAATAATCGAGTAAATTTGACCGCGAAAACACACTTATTTAGATTCAACTGGATTTTGTAATAACAACATCTCTCAAAAATCAATAAAAGATGACGAGGATGATCAATTCTCTTTCGAGAATGAGAAGCTAAGTCATGCAAATAAGCTTTGATGATATGTTTGATATCATGGAAATCATAAGACATGGCCCGCTGAAAATTCGCTCAAACATTTTTAAGGCCAAAGGCATATTTTTTTATGAAAATGTACCGAGGGGCAGATAAAATCTCTCTTATGTTGATCTTCAGGATGGATAGTAATTTGATTATAGCCTAATAAACTATCTAAGAAGGAGAAAATATCATTTCTCGCACACTCATCGATAATATAATCAATAAAGGGTGCATGGAAATTATCTGTTGGACACACATTATTTAAATCCCTAAAGTCTATGCACACACAGATCGTTCCTTGTTTCTTATCAATCGGAACTGGATTTGAAACCCACCCGGTCAAAGGAATGGGGTATATGAAACCTGCCTGAAGTAACTTCTCAACCTCGACTTTGATAGTTGCTGCTTTCCTAGGGTTTATCGATCAAAGCTTCTGTCGTATAGGCTTATAATTCTCATAAGTCTTGATCTCATGCTGGAAAATTGATGGATCAATTCCAGACATTTCCTCAATAGACCAAGCGAACACATCACAGAATTCTATAAAAATATCGGTATAGATTTGAATTTATTCATGGGAGCTTTCGGCTCCAATGAAAACATTCTCTATTATATTGGGGTCCCTAGAGATGTTCACCGAAATTGTTTCTGAAATGATAGACATGTTACCTTTGGAATACATCTATGTTGGAGCCAAAGGGTTTACAATCGTGTGAACACCACCAGTTGACGAAGGGCTAGAAAAACTTGATTCTATTTCATGTGAGTCTGGCAGAAAATATGATCGATGATGCAAATCATCCCACGGTCTTTCTACACTCGTCATTGATTCTAGGATTTCCTCCTCATATGGTAAAATAGTATCAAGGCATTCCATAGAGGAAGTAGAGTTAAGAGTCCAAGTCAGAGCCATATCTCCATCCAAATCCTCCAATGAAAGATGGGTAGGATTGGATTTTGTAGTCTTAACAATAAATTGATAAGCAATTTTAGGTGTAGACATGGGATATGCCATTCTACCCACTTTCCCTTCTTCTAATGTGGTCATAGCAGAGCGTAAGGGCCAAGGATTAAAAAAATAATGAGTTCTAAGGAACTCTCTTTGAGAAGGGGCCTTGGATGATGAAATGGAATTTATTCGAGCGGTAGGAGATGGAAGATCGAAAGTAACCATCAACGAGGAATACAATCTGACTCCTAAATTCTCTACATGCTGCTTGTTATTATTCACCAAGGGAACAATAGAATCAAAGGATTCATTGGATTCTTTCAGAGAATAATCCATCTGATAAACAATAACAATTCTCCCTTCATGGGGAAATTATAGGATGCGAAATAATGATGATACAATGGCATCCATTTCATAAATCCAATTTCATCCCAATAGAAGATTATAGTCCAAATTAGTATCAAATATTTGCACCTCAATATTGACCACCGTACCCCCAACACAGATGGGAAAGGTTGGAACAATGCCATGCGGCCTATGAGGCTGACCATCAAATGCAGTCAAGAGAGTAGGTTAAGGGACAACTTAAGGAGACCCGATATTTTCCAACATGCAATGGACATGACACATGTGGAATCTCCCTCATCAACTATAGTTAGAAAAATATTCATCTTCTGATATGTAGATTTAATCTGTAAATCCATGTGATGAGGGAGTCTCTTCTTAATATTTGACATTTAAAATGTAATAATAAGAGGATTTTTTGGATCTATCCCCCCGATCGCAGAGCAGCGCACTCCTTTATGCTGGGCACGACTCGAGTACCTCTAATGTAGACATTGAATAAGGGATTTGAGCTAAATCTTCAACAATGGAATAGTTATGGGCAACCTTGGCATTAGGGTTGATGGTGGAAATTTTTGCAAATCCTTTCAACATTTGAGGTATAGGCTCAATTGCGAGCCTCTCAATATGGAGCGCCTTTGGAACATCAGGGGGCCTTAGCCTTAGAGGATTCTAGTTCACCATAATCATGTAGCATTGTCACAACATACAAATGATAATTAATCATGTATACATTCTATGGATTTCCCCCCTCCTGGTTTCCCCCCATGGGGGTTCCAGTATTAGCATTCGTGTCAACAAAAATTTGTTTCCCTTGGGGAAAATGGTTAGTCAAAACAACCTGGGAGCTAGAATAACCCTGATGAGCTAACAAGCACTGAGAATCCTGAATATTCGGGAAAAGATGAGTTAAATGGTCTTTAGTGTACAAATTGTAGGGAAACTTAACTTTCATTTTTTACTCTTTTTACCCTCCCCATAATTATTACTGGGTTTTTTCGCATTACCCTTCCCATGCTTATCTTTCTTCTTATTACGTCCCTTTTTCTTTCCATCAAATTGTTGATTTCCTTTGGGGTTAGAAGATTGTACACCGTTAATAGTTAATGGTTGAGAAATCATAGGCACTGACGATGATGCTTGCATCGAAGAAGTAGTTTGTAAAGAAAACTGCTACAATTGGCTTAACAGGTTAGCCGTATTGTTATCAGGCGAGCCAACTAGCCCATCGGGATGGGGACCTAGCTTTGGTTTGGCTAAATATATCTTGGATTGAGGAGCATCAGGAAAAATATTATAAAGAATCTCATACTGACAATATATGAGTGATAATTGTTGGGATCTGAAGATAGCCTTGTCTTTGATGAATACCCCAGAGAGTGATACATCCTTTGATATTTCTTCATGTAAAGATTTTAAAAACCATTCTAGAAGGAACTCATTAGGAATATAAGCTTTAATGAGACACTTCTTTCTTCACCATTCCTGAATATTATCAGAAATGTGAGTTTCCTTATCTTGTTGGAAACTAGCTAATAGCTCAGTTATAGCATCATATCAAATGGGCAACTGAAAATGGTTTAAGAACATAGTAGCCAACTCATCAAATGAAGAAAAGGTATTCCCACTAAGCTCTATATACCACTTGGCAGCTTTCTAGTTAAGGTGTGCTGGAACAATCTCAACTTGATTGAATCATCAATTAGGGATTTAGATGAGCACCATAAATGGAAATTTGTTACATGGGCAGCTAGATCCTCTCCAGAATTTCCTTCGAATTTTGGAATATTTGATGGAATTTTGGTGGGAACTGTAGGCCAAGTTGGGTTATATTGGATCAGGTTGTTAGTCAATTTTGAAATATCTAGAAAATTTAGGGTTTCCAGGAATGGTAAGAGTAAAGGATCTCGAGAATTCCACCCCCCATGAGTTGGATTCCCAACATTCTAAAAAGAATAAATTGGATTTGCAGAGGTACTAGGTTGCCAAGGATTCTTCGTAGAAGACACAAAACTGTAAGGAAAACCTTGTGGTCCAGAAAAATTCAAAGTATGACCTCCTCTTACCGAAGGTTTTCCATAGCGAGGAAAATTTCCCCCAAGCGAAGTATTGAAAGGAGAGTAAATCCCTTGGAAAGGGTTCCACAAATTGGTGAAGGGAGAAAAACCTTGAGAGGTTCCTAGAGAGGAGAAAGGCATGTTCCCATGTTGAACAGCAACAAAACGATTCTTGGTTCCTAAACACTAAAAGCAGGGTTGTTCCATCCTTGAAAAGGATTAATGCCTTGACCTCCTTGAAAATCATTGAAACCTTGACCTTGAGTGGAGAAAGGAAGAGAGCTTAAAGGGTTAGAATGAGGGATATGAATGCTCGCAAAAGGAAAACCCTGGAAAAATTATGAACCACTAGACATAGAATACATAGGTGTGGAAACAACATATGGAATGGTTAAAGGAATTAAGGGAATTACGCTAGAAGGCATCCCAAAGGACCTAGTGTGGGAAGCAAAAGCTTGGGTACCCCCACTCAATTGGAATGGAGGTATATTAAAATATATAAATACTAGGAGTGATAGTAGATATATAAATTTCACCTCCTCCATTAACTGAAAGAGGAGTATTCACACTAGTAGTACTCATAGCCGAAATCGTGCTCCCAATAGTGGTCATTGAAAGAAAACAAGGAGAAAAATCAGGGCTTGCCGGCCTGTGAATTAGGGTACCAATGTATAATAGAACGTCTAGAAAATTAGGAGCAAGAGGTGAAGAAGGAGTCACAGGGGACTCAGGAATCTCTTCAACCCGAACCTCATATTCCGACTAGAAGAGAACCCTAGAAAGGATAGGAGTGTTCCTGTCCAAATCACGACTTACACTAGGGCCACCATGTGAAACTATAACCTCAAGAAGAGGGTCAATATCTAATTTCATTCACTGCTACTGATTGAAAATCACCATCATAATTTATCTTACGCCTTCTAGGAGAAGTCTCTTCAGTCACAAGTGAAAGCCCACGAAGCCTCCTAGACTGATGAACTAGTTGATCAACCACTTTTAATTATTAAGAGAACTTGTACAGACTCAAAAAATTATAAAGCTATGGCAATCTAGCGGCAAAGAGAACTCACTAAAATGTCCCTAAAGATTCAACCAATCAAGCTACTTTCAGGTATTTCCACTCCGGGTGATTAAGCCTGGACACCAAAATACAATAAATTGAATATTTAAGGACCTTCTAAAAATAATATAGGGTATTTATGCCCCAAGCATACTAGTGAAGGTAACAGAAATAGTTAGAGTGACCTCCAGACAAAATCCTTTATCGGTGCAAGTACGTGAACTTTGCAAGGGCACCCACGAGAAGTAATAATTAAAGTGATGCAACGTCTACCTTAGGTACCACGGGTATTCCCCCCTGTAGTCACCTATGTGATACCTAGGAATGGAAGCTAAGGTCAGCAGTTTGTATTGGAAGCTAGGCAGAACAAGCTTTGGTCGGGATCCGACAAGTAGGAGAGGGGGTATCTCTCTTCCCTGCTTTCACTCGCCCTCGTGATTGATTCCCTTATGAGGAGAGCTTTCCCAGAAAACTTAACGACATTGGATATCACTCTTTTAATCAAATTCTATGTTTAAAATCAAAGTGGCCTTGGAGATTTAACTCTCCACACACTTATTCCAAGGCTCTAATGACCTAGACTAGTTGATCTATATAATGACAAATAAAAAATTCTAGTTCTTTTTAATTTTAGCGCTTGATTTTAATGGTTGTTCTTAATTCAAGGGTAAAATGGAAGTGCAACTTATGGTATTATTTGACACATGAAGAAACCAATAGAAAACCTGGCTACATGCAGATGCAACTTTTTTTTCAATGAAATAGATTTCTACAAAGGGTACTACGAACAAACTAATGAAAGAAAAAATTTCTTTTCTTTTTCAAAATACATGCTCACACACACAAAATTTACAAAAAGACTAAAAATGCAACTATCCTAATGAAAACTACAAATGCATAATGCTATATTCTAATGATTACTCTAAATACAAAAAAAATGTGTTTCTCAAAAGAGATCAAGTGGCCAAGACTTAACAAAATGAGGAACAAATTCAAACAAGAACTTTCCCCAAAATCAAGTAAATTCAACCAGATGAAAAAAATTCACACTTGCTAAAAAATGATATGAAGACCAAAAACAAAACCAAAAGAAAAACAAAGGCAACATAAAGATGTTTTTATATTTTTTCTTTTTAAGGAAAATAAGAATTCTTGAGAAAGAAAAACTACCAAAACACTTCAAGATCAAATTCAAGCATAAAGAACCTCAAATTCCATAAGTGATAGATATCATTAACATGACGAGACTTAAAGTGGAAAGAGGCTACAAACTCAAACAAACTAATATGAACAACAACATAGAAACTCCAGCAAGCAAGAAACTTCAAGAAGACCATGAAAACTTTTCAAGATTGCAAGAAGCACTTTCTCAAAACCAAGAAAAACAAAAAGGCAAACTTTCAAGAAAGTAAAGGAAAAGCAATGTAAAGGCTGGGTTATAAGTGAATTGAAACCAATTCCCTATTCTAAAGGCTCATAACAGTCAATAAATTCAGCAAGAAGCCTTGAAACAAAACACACACAAAAAAAATACTTCTCCAAAAAGGGAAACCCTAGGATGACTAGGTATTTCCACAAGAGAGATAGGAAACTGAAAATTTGCAAGAAGCAAGACTCTCCCATACCATTAGTGACTAAACTAAAGCAATAAAAATAAGGCAAAACCCTTTACTGGACTCATAATCTGAAAAATTCATTCAAAACCAAACATACAGAGCTTGGCAGTGACAGACCTGCATATATACGTCATTGTACTTAAGGAAACACGCATATACGCGTGTTTATTTGGACAAAAGCGCATGTGTATGCGATTGTGTGAACTAGAAACCGCGTAACAATAAGGAAGCAATGAAAAACTAAAAATTAAGCTCTGATCCAGAAGATCAGACTCTCTGCCCAGATTGCAAAAAAATCAAAGATACTGTAAAAATAAATAAACCAAACAAGAAATCCTAGATCAAGAGAGAAACAACCCAAACAAATAATTACAAGACTGTAATCCCCATCAGAGTCACCAATTCTATTATAGGATAAAACACCCTAGGGTTTGGGTTCGAAACCCCAACAGAGAAAATGGAATTTAGCGACAAGAAGAAAGAAAACAAGCACTCCTAATGCTTAAACTACTAAATTGGGATGAAGGAATAGTACTCATAGGTCCTATGTTTGAAGGAGAACCTGCAAGGTTCAAACCCTCTGCTTCTTCCAATGCTTCAAAACCTGAAACTCATTCAATAAAAGCATATATACTAACATTAATTCAAAGCATTTTCAATATCATAACCTGAGTTAAAGCATAAAGAACATAAGTATCAAGAATAGGACAAAAATTATTTATTGATGTTTGCAAAAAATGTGGAGGAATGCCACCTGATTCATCCATGAATCCAAGCGAAATCGTCCTCCAGATCTGTCCAGTCCAAGCCTCAAAAATCCTCTTCCAAATGCATACACATAGATTTCATAAAAAGGAGATGAACATCTCTACGAGGAAATAAGGGTTTCCTATACCTGGGAGTGGAGGAAGCACACGGGTAAATTAGACTTGATCAGAGAAAAATTGGCTATAATATCAATATCCTATCTTTCTCTCCCCTTAGGCCTTTCCATGAGGTGCATTTATACCACACCAAAGTATTTGTTTCAATTGGGATACATTTAGGCCATGGGCTCCTGTAGGTAGGCTTCCGATGTAACCCATAAACCCCACTCCAAAAATAGGGATTTTTATAATTTTTCATATTTAAAATTATATTCGTGAGTTGGATATAGATTGATCCGCGTGTGTATGTTTTTTTTGGAGGGAAAAGTCAGGTATAGAATTTAAAATAATATATTTTAGTAAAAGTACCAAGTCTAAAGGGAAAGGGTTGCCCAAGGCCATGTCTCAGAGTATCATCTATACAAGGGTGAAAAATGATGGTATAACACCACCACTTGTAATTTTTTTGTCATCCACACAACTGGACCAATATGCATCTATGTATGTTGTCAATATAAACTTCTTACCTTTTGGGTACCATAGTCCATATTCCATAGTCCATGATCCCTTTCAAGTATCTAAATATCCTCTTTGTTGCTGGTAGGTTACTATATTTATGTGTTAATTGATATCTTGCCACTTATATGACTACCAAAGTTATATTTGGTCTAGAATCTATTAGGAATAACAAACTCCATATCATAGATATGTAAAGTTTCTTATCAACTTTAGGTGATTCATCATCTTCACATAACTTGCATCCAATTTCCATGGGGGTTGATATAGGTTTACAGTCTTACATTTGGAAAAATTTCAACATATCTTTTAGGTATTTCTCTTGAGAAATGAATATGCATCTTGACTTTTCTACAATTTTAAACCCTAGGTAAAAGGTAAGTTCTCCATCAGACTTCATCTCTTCAGGAAACCAATTTACTAGATGATCTTTATTTCTATCAATCATAATATCGTCCACATACACAACCACATCTAGTAATTCATATCCATCAACCTTTATGTACAAATTACTATAAACTCCTCCTATCTTGAAGCCTTGGTTTTGAAGATACTTTTCCAACCTAAATTACCATGCATGGTGCTTGTTTAAGACCATACAATGCCTTCTTTAATCTAAAAACATATTTAGGATTATATAATTGTAAAAATCACTGATGTTGTTCCATATATACTTCTTCCTTAAGTTCTCCCTTAAAAAGAGAAGACTTCACATCCATTTGGTATACTTTGAAATCATTGTGACAAGCAAAGGAGAAAAACATCATGATTGCTTATAATCTCGCCATTGGTGAAAAATTTTATTCATAGTCCAGACCTTCTACTTGTGAGTAACCCTTGCATACCAGTTTTTATTTGTTTCTAACAATTTGAGCTTGTTTAGTAATCTTGTTGTTCAATATCCATTTTATGCCAATGACATTCTTTCCAGCTGGTCTTGGTGTCAATTCCCTTGTCTTGTTCTTTTCAATTTTATCTAGCTCCTCATATAGCATCTATCCATTTTTTTGCCTTTACTTGCTTCATCAAAATTCTTTATTCAATTTGTGGCAACGTAGCAATATAGTCCTAGTATGTTTTCTCTGCAAGTTTCACCCTTGTTTGAACTCCACTTTTATCTCCAATAATTTGACTGTCACGATGATTATTTTGTGTATGTCTTGAGGGACCTTTTGAATGAGTCTCTGTCTTTTCTGATTCTTCATCTTGTATTTCATTTTCTTCACTATCATGGTGATGATCTGGAGGATTGATAAAATATGTACCCTTGTTCTTATCAGGTAGCTCTTCATAAAAATTTACATATATACAATCCACAATATTATGTAGTCGTTTGTTATAGCATATGTATCCCTTACGTTTTTATGAATTCCCCAAAAATATTCCTTCATCTAATCGAACATAAAACTTTCCTAACTTTTCATCATTATTTTTGATATAGCATTTTCTTCTGAACACGTTAAAATGTTTTATTAAATATGACTTACCGTGCCACAATTCATATGGTGTCTTGTCACAATTTATGTCTGAGATGTGCCTTATTGAGAATATGCATTGTTGTGTGTACTACTTCTTCCTAATAGGTTTGAGGAATATTTCTCTCTTCGATAATGAATATTTCCATTTGTTGAATAGTTTTTTTATGTCTCTCCGTAACTCCATTATATTGTGTTGTGTATGCAATAGTACATTTCCTTTTTATGCCAAATTGATCACAAAAGTTTGAAAACTTATCTGAAGTAAATTTACCTCCTATGTTTGACCTTATACAGTTTATATTGCATCATGCTTTATTTTTTGCTAGTGCCTTGAATGTTTTTAACTTCTCAAATGCTTCCAACTTATTTCTAAAGAATGCTACCCATGGAAATCTAGAAGAGTCATCAATTGGCAATATGAAATATTTTTCTCCTCCTGTTGCTTCTGTTCTAGAAGGACCACACAAATAAATATGTACTAATTGCAAAGGCTTAAAACTTGACAACTTATCCTTGAATTTGAATGAAGTTTGATATTTTTTACCCATTTGACATGACTTGTAGATAAGATTTTGAGGTTTCTTTATATTTGGTAAATTTTTGGATGCTCTCTTCATACTAAGACTGATGATGTGATAAACATTAATATTCCCCAATATCGTATGCCATAGCCAAGATTCTTCTTGTTTCTTTATATAACACTCTTCATTATCTTCCTTCAAAATGTATACATTATTGTCTATTCGAACTCCTTTAGCCAAAATATTCCCAGTAGTTGTTGACCTAATTTCACAATCCTAGGCTATGAAGAGAACATCACAACCTCTGTCATAGATCTAAATTACACTCAACAAATTATGCTTCAGACCATCGACAAACAGTACATCCTAATCCTTTCCTCTTCCATTATTCATACTGGTTGTTCCCTTTCCTCTAATTATTCCTGCATCACCATTTCCTAATGTGACATTTCTGGTTTTATTTTCATGTAGGGATACGAACCTACTTTTATCTCTTATCATATGTCTATAGCAACCATTGTACACATACCATTTATTGTTTTATCTTGAACATACATAACTAGACCAAAATTATTATCTTTCTTCTCTTCCTTCTTTCTCCACTACATACATTTATTTGTTTAGCAATTGTTTTAATATTGTGACCTGTTGTTTTTAAGCTAACACTTATATGAATTGTGCCCAAAATTGTGACTATAGAAACACTCAGTGATATCAAAGAGAAGAGAAAATGGGTTTATGTCTAGATTCGTGTTTTTTTAATGTTTGAAAATATGTTTTTAGGCTCACCTCTCTTAAGATTTCTCATATTATTTCTTCTGACATAAGCTCTGCAACTTATAGCTTATGTCCAATTTTTTACAGCAGAAACAATACCCATAGAAAACATTTTTGCACCTAGTAGTGGATCAAACTTGTGGATATAACCATTTTTACATTTTATAATCATGTATCTTGAAGAAGTATGGTCTTTGATAGTTTTTTATTTGTTTCTCCACTCCTTTTGTCTACTATACTTTGTTGGTAGTGCTTCTTTGCTACTGTTCATTTGATGTTAAATTGTTGCTCAATTTTTTTTCTCAAATTGATGTGGATTTTCATTGTCTCCCTTGATAGCTTTTACAAAAGTAATTATATTTTCATCATATACCTTAATTTCATTAGATTCTCCTTCATAACCTAACCCAACCTTCATGCGAGGGTACTCGTGAGCTTTTAATATCACAACTAGTTTTTTGGATCTTTTTATGTGTTGAATATTCGTGTTCAACTCATTGTATGTTTTTTCTACCTTTTTTTTCAGGGCTACCACCTCTTCTTCCAATATTTCACACTCTTAACTTTTTTCCTTTATTTTTTGCAACACAATATAGTCCACCTTATTTTATTCTTCAAGTTCAAACTTTAGCTTAATAATTTCCTCTGAATTTGGTTCTTATTTTACATATTTCAATAAAATCTCTTTCTACTTCTTATTTCCTCCAAGGCACTGATCAAATCCCCCTTAAGATATACCTCACCTTCCTCTTCTTATTCATATATATCTCATTATTTTTCCAAATATTCTAAGGCCATAAACATGAATTCACTACTTCCATATTCACTAGAGTATTCATTAGAACTTTCAAATGCACTACTATCTTCTTGAACATAAAAACTTTTCTTTTTAAACTTTTTCTCCTTCTGCATTTTATTAGACTTGTTCTTTTCCTTCTAGACTCGTTTTCTTCTATCTTGTAAGGACATTGTGAGGCATAATGCCACACTCTTACACAATTGAAACAATTAAATGGGAGTTTTTCTTTATACTTACCTGTACCTTTCTTCAATCTTCTAACAAAATTCACCTCTTCTTCATCGAATCTTCAACATGAACATTCCTTGTATTATGTAGTATTGTATGCCTTAAAATATACATCTCTAGCAGTTGAATTTCCTTATGAAATTATCATCTCGTATGTTGTCAAGGAACAAAGTAGTTGATCTTATTTTAGGGTATTAGATTTGGTTGTCCCTTTTATAGCTAAACCTTAGGATTAAAATATGAAGGTAAATGAACTCAAAATTTTCTTAACTATTACACTCTCTTTTATTGTTTCTCCTAGACCCATCATGACATTAAAAACTTCATCTACTCTTAGAAAGAACTTAGCAATATCTTTCTCTTCATTCATTGTTAGTGTTTCAAACTGAATGCCATACACTTGTAATATGGCTATCTTTACTTTGTTATTTCCTTCATTAATATTTTGAAGTTTACCCTAGATTTCTTTAGTTTTTTTACAAAAAATTAATTAAATAAATTTTGACTCACTTAATCCACTAAGAACTGAATTCATAACTTTTGCATTGGTTATGAATTCTAGTTTTTCATATTTGTCATTACTCGTTGTCTCTAGTTCTTCATATCCCACCAACACAACAACCCGGAATTGTAAATGTTTTTTCATTATCACATTACATAATGCATAATTTGTGTTAGTGAACAAAGGGGTTTTATTTGTTGTGTATCCTTCCAGACTAGAGATTCTATTTTTTTATGACCTCCTTCCAATTGTTAGACTAATACTCAAGGAACCTGCTCTAATACCAATTGATGTACACTCGGAAATTACTGAGAGGGGGGGTGGGGGGGTGAATCAGTAATTTTAAATTTCCAATTTTTATCTCAACTTAATTACATTTTTATATTATATTATTATGTATATAATGACTTATGTTTATTTTCAATTATTAATGGTTCCTTTGGTAGTTACCAAAGAGAGACATTTTCAAATATACTTATTCATAATTCAATATCATTCACACAACATTCAACAAACAATACATGAAGATGTGAGATATAAGTGGAAACTCATAAGGGAGAAAACCACAAAATATTTGGCTGAAAGTGATGTGAAGGCAATCTCCTACTCCCCAATTACCTCAAATTTTATGTAGGCTCCAACCTACAAGAGGTTTCTACCCCAAGGAAGCTCCAACTCCCATAGCGATTTATACATTCTACAACCCAAAAGGAGGCTTCTACCTCAACAAGCTACAACATGTTCTTTATCAAGCTATGACTTGAAAGGAGACTACAATCTTCCAATCAAAATTAAAAGTCAATTTTTTTGGTTACCTAATATCATTTTATGCCCACAAGTTTGTTGCTCATCTTCTTTGATTCTCTTATTAATTTTTGTTCCTTTTCTACTACTTTTCTCTTCTTCTCCTCCCCATAATGTTTCTCATGAACTCTCCCATACAAAATTCGTAACATAATTTTTTTTCTCATTCAAAAATTTATATTTTATAAGAATATATGATTGATTTTCTGTATTCTATGCAGGAATACGAAATGAGGAGTTGTCTCTTGGTATTCTAAATTTTTTCACAATCTTCCTCTTCATTTTCAAATCTGAAATTCAAAATTTTGTAATATAAAATAGAGCTGAAATAATATAGCTCAGTAGTAGTGATTGCAAGAGATTTGTATTAGCTACATTTTCCAAATTTGTACCATTCATTTTTATTTTTTAATGAAAGCATACATTTTCCAACTTATGTCTCAATATATCATGTGCCATATTTCATATCAGTTTGTAGGTGATACGTCAAGATAACCAATCAACATATTTAATAATGATCAACCTTTTCACTTCATATCACTTTCAAAATTTTCACTTCAAGAAGGCTTGCAAAAATGGAAATGTAACAATCAACATAAAGCAACCTTAACACGATTAACAACAATTATCCTTAATAATATCATTTGACATCAATTCCAATAGTACTAACAATTATCTCTTTCTAAATTACATTTTTTTGTTAATCCTTAATGCATTGTTTTATTAAAGGACTTGACGAAACCATTTGCTTCTGGCTGATAGGAAGTGGTCTTTATATGTTCAATCATGAAATTATTCATTAGTGTTTGGGTCATAGCATTCAAAAAGTTCATTCCTCTATCACTAATGATGACCAAGGGGCAGCCAAACCATGTTTCAGGGTTCTTGTATATGAATTTTGTTGCTACTTCTTTATTAAATGATTTGATTGTTTTTTCTGGTTCTTTTCTTGTACGCTTAAAATCAGCTATGTCAACCAGTTATTCAAGGAATGTATCAATTCTGAAAAGTTGTGCATCTATGAGGTCATCTTCTATATCCTTTGGCTCCTCTTTAGACTCCAGTCAAGATAAGTGATCTGGACAAACATTCTTCTTTCCTAGTCAAACAATTACATCAAAACTAAATACTTGGAATAATATTAACAATTATAGATGCACCCTTGATGGAATTTTTTATGCACGAGGTACTTTACCACCTAATGATTGGTGTAAAATATAAATGGGTTTTCTAGAAGGTAGTATTAGAACTTTTGTAGAGCGTAAGAATTTAGATGGTCAATCACTTCATTATTGGGTTGAGCCAACACTACTTCAACGACTACATTTGACACGTCGACGTGTACAAGAAATTGTTTGGGCTAATCGAGAAACTTGAATATGGGAGCTTGGAATAACTTCTTTTTTAACAATTTAAATGAATCATCACACTTTTTTGACCAAATAAATGGGACATCTTTGTTTAAAATATCATCTATGGGGAACATTATATCTGAGTAATTCCAAATGAACTATCTGTAATACTTTGTATGTCCCAAAAATATTTAATTTTCTTCTGATTTAATGGGGTTTTCATTTCTAGAATCACTTTAATATCTTCCATGTTGACTTTGATTCCATCCTTTTAAACGACATGTCATAGCAGTATTCCAATCATTGTTGCAAAGATGATTTTTTTGATATTTAATGATAAGCAGATGTATCTACATCTTTCCAACATTAATATTATCCATTGAGTATGATATTTAAGTAGTGTGTAAATAGTCCAATATTTAAAGTAGTCTTTCATCATTTTATAAATGTACTCCTGTAGATATTTGGCGATAATTCATGAGAATATTGTTGGTGCATTCTTAATTCCAAAAGTCATTATGCGATAATAAAAAGAGCCAAAATCAATGAAAAACATTGTATTTTATATATTTTCTTCTGCAATAGTTACTTGATTGTACCCTAAGAAAGCATCTGTAAAGGAATACCATTCATGACTTGTGACTTCATTTATAATTTCATCCACAAATGGAGTAGCAAATGGATCAATGATTGGTAGTTTATTTAGCCACTGTAGTCAACACATATGTGTAATATAGTTAGGTCATTCTTTTTAGGTTGCATGACCATGAGACTTTCCCATTCTGATGTTTCTATCAGGTAGATGATTCCAACGGCAAGAATACCCTTGATTTCTTTTTGTATGATCGACTTATACTTATGAGAAAGCTTATATGGTATTTTCTTGATTGGATTTACTCCTTGAATGAGGTTGATTTTAATTTCACTCATTTCTTTCATGAGTCCCTTTAAATATTTGTAGTCAAGGTAATATACATCTTGATACCCTTTAAGTAAGTCGAGTAACTCCAATATTTGTTTTTCCAATGAATAGTTTTCAAGTTGGATTACTGTTTTTCCAGTCATCTCTATAAATGTCAACTTCTCATATTTTCATTTCTGCATCCATCCAGTCAAGATCCTTTGACTTGTCGAGTCATTGATCCCCAATTTTTACTTCTTGATAAGTAGGTGGGAAGTCTGTTTTTTCTCATTTCTCAATTTCTTATTTGTTAACTTTGTACACTAATTAGATTTTTTTTTATTCTATGGGTGGTATTTCTTCTTGCAGAAAATTTGGCCAGGGATAATTTATTCTTCAATTTCTAATCGGCTGGCTAATTTTGGTTATGATGTTCGTGATAGAAAATTACATCTCGATGAGATATCAACTGCTTTTGTTTTCCTGTCGATTGGTTATTCTTTTGAAAATTCCTTTATTTTTTGAACCACGTTGTTCATTTATTGTTCCTCCAGTTTGAATTCAAAATATTTGATGAAATTTTCTTTCGATTATTTCCCTTGCAACGATTGTCCTTGAAATTCCTCTATTTTATACCATTTATTAGGCAAGTCTCCTAAAGTGTTTAGGAACATATGAGGCCAAACCCTTTTATATTTATACCCAATCCTTCACCATTATGACTCACAACTTTGTATGTGTCGAATGGGGTCCTTGCGAGGGGTAAAGATAGGTATGTCTGCTTGTGAATATATCTTCCAACCTCCAAAACGATCAATAAATTATGTTTTCATCGTTGACCATGTTTGAATTCAGGATGAGTAGGTATCCCACTATCTTGCTACCTAACCCGTAAAGGTTTGTACCAAATTCTGAATCTTTCCATGTTCACCAATATATTTTTTCACTTGTTCAACATGGTTTCTAAGTGACGCCCGTTCGTTGAAGTGAATCATATCATTGGTTTCTTTCATTAAGTTTTTCAAAAGTAGAGACAAAGTTCCCTTACAATTCTATTGATAGTTGTGGCCCTTCGAACTTCAAGGGGTCTACCCGATATGCTGTCCCAATTAAGACCTGACATCATTTGGGATAGAATCCCCATCGAAAATACGACTTGACTATAGTTTACTTAAATATCTGCCTTGGCTTTAGCTGTCAGCAAGAGAGAGAACCACATATGTTCCTTTGAAAAGTGTTCATGGTGAATGTTCGGTTGTATGTGCATCAAATTTATTCTACAGTAAAGGGGAAAGAAGGTGAGCCTCTAAGAGAGAGGTAATAGTATCCCTCTAATAAAGACACACACAACAAGAGTGTTTTTTCTAACATAAAATGGAATAGTTCACAAAGATGCTATGATTGTTATAACCATTACATCACATTCTCAATAATATAAGCACTAAAATAATTTAAATAGTTCAATTACCTTAGTATTTTTAAAAGAAAACATGAACCATAAACATTCAAAAAATAGTCTTACAAACATTCATAATCCATGTGTGAAAATATGTTTGCCATTAGGCTTCAAATATTAAGTAAAATTCCCAATATGCATGAATACAATGAACATCACTTGCTCCAATAGTGGAGCATTGAAGCCACTACTTGCTCCCAAAAAGTACTAACTTTGTCTCTCTAATGCCTTATGGGAGAATCCAAGGTTAAAATTCCTTTACATGAGAAATGATGATCTAATTATAACTTTAGGAGTGACCTTTCATATCCTCATGACTCTTGACTTTCTAAATTCTAGTGACCTTTGGACTTATTCAACCTTTGAAGTTCCAAATGACTTTTGGAATTACATGTGACTTTTGGTATTACATGTCCTTTGGAATTATGTGAATCTTGAGTTCACACATGACAATTTGATTTCTAATTGTTTGTCTTATAGAATGATTAAAATGATACATTTTTTCTTCCACTTAATCATATTATGATATTTTGCATGTCACTATCTTGGATGAATGGGACTAATAGTGACCAAAGACATGGAATTGTTTTAGTAGTGACATGGTTGCCACTGTGTTTGTTATTTATCATCATATTCTCATGGTGATTCCACCCTCTGAAGGGTCTTCAACTTTGATTCTTCATGGGGCTTTGATCATAAATTTTCAGATGTATTCTTGGTTCTTCTTGTGCTTCATTTTTTCATCCTATTTTCCCATTCTTCTTTGTGTTTCTCACCATATGGTCCCTAGGGTACTTGTTTCTGCAATCATTCATGATGAGAAACTATCAATACAAAAATATCCTACTATACCATATTTTATGCATATTTTCCTCTTTGTGGCTTTTATTGTGCTCAAAATAGTCAAGGGATCTACAAGGCGAAATGACAGACTTCAAAAGGTTGAAGGGATGAGGAGGGTGAGCTTCATGGATTAGGAATGTGTTCATGTGCCCTAAAAATTAAGACAATCAAGGCAAGACACATGTTGCAAGTCTGAAGGACGAAGGGGAAAGCTTCGGTTTTCCCAAGTGCACTATGTGCCCAAGGGAGAGAGGGAGTGCGCAGGGCAAAATCCTGAAGGCTAAAGAATAAGAATTTTTTCCTTCAAGGTGTGCTCATGCGCTCAAAAATGTCTCAAGGAGGGCATAGGTCACATTCCTTAAGGATGAAGGTTGGGGCTTCGTGCCTTCAAGGTGCCATAGTGTGATAAAAAATTCCAAGAGGGGGTATGGAGCATAAGGGAAGGATGAAAAAATGAGCTTCAAGTATTAATATGTGCTAGTGCGCTCAAGGATAGGGCACTTCTTTGAGTCAAAGGAGTGCACTCTAGGAAGACTTAGTCACTTTGGATTGCATAGTTCGGGACATGGAAGGGGATTTGTGCTTTTGGAGTGTGCCTAGCTCCATGGGAGGGTGCAGAGACATGATTCTTAACAATGAAGGGTCACCCATCAAGGCTTCAAGGTGCACTCATGCACTCTTGGCCTTAATTGGATCATTCTGTAACTGGAATTTGTCTGTCTAGATGAATGGTAAAGGGGTGAGAAAAATGAGTTATATGAATAAAACCCGATGCGACACAAATTGACTCATTGAGAAAATTTAGAAAAACCTAAACAACAATAAATATACATCAAAGCACCACTTTATGCACATTCTCCAAGTATAAACACTGAAGTGCGTGCGACTGTGACCCAAAAGTGTCATTTTACAACAATGAAGGTGTTGTGATCATGAAATGAAAATATTGATTTTCAAATTAGTGCAAAGGCACTTTATAACACTCAAGAGCACTCAAGTCATATGAAACAACAGAAAAAAACACTTGGAAACCAAGGTGACACTTGACATGAGAATGAGGTAGGCTCCAAAATTCAAATGTAGTGAATTTTTTGAGGGTGTTGTAGCAACGAGAACACTAAATGGCGACACATTGGGAGAACTTCAAATTCTTTGTCTCGGAGTATTTTTCAGCTAAGTGTTATACCTTCACGAAGTATTGAATACCACAAGTTTCCCCTTCTGACTCATATTTACAAATAACATCTTAATTTTCTCTACTTTTTTGAACGTACATAAAGATACATTGTATCATAAATGTTTAGATCTAGGAAGGGTAATGTGCACGATGAGTTATTATATTCAAAGTATAGAGTTTTCATCTCTCGTGTTTCTCCACTGCTAGCAAGCCTAGACAGTACCCCAACAGAGTCACTTCAGGAGCACAATTGTTGCTTCACGACTTACAAGCCTGCTCAGTACCCTGGTGATGTTGCTTGCTTCACCTCGAAACATAGGAATCATTTCTCTTGTTTCACCCTTTATTTATTTAAAATAATCGTGCATCGACACTTATTATTTAAACAAGAAGAAGAGTAAGCCCAACTTATTCAGAGCAGAGGACATTTTTCCTTCAAATAAGTATTTTAAGACCTCTAATTTAGGTTTTCTCTCTTAATATTTTCCCCTTATCCCTTTTCTACTAGGTTGGACAAGCATTAACACACAAGTAGACATATACCAAGTTGAGCGGTTCGAATACTAGCATAAGGATGGGTCTAAATACATTCCGCCAAGGTTCTCCTATTGGACGAAATGTATTTTCCATTTGGTCTTAGATCTGCCTATGGATTTTCCCGAACAAAGGAGAGTAAACAAATATCTAAATTTTGAAGTTGTCAATTCCTATTTGATTGCACTACAAATTTCTTTGGCCACACACTTTCACATACAGGTATTATTTATGTATAATGACCAATAATAGGACACAATACGATAAAACATAATTAAAACACAACATTTTCAGACTAATGCAAACAACAAAGAAAAGAAAAGAAACAACGTAAAGAAATATGTACAAGAGGTGCAGCTCGTAGTTTCTACTGAAAATAATGTTTTAGATATCGATCATTTAGGAGTAGGGGGTCAATAATCTCGTCCAAATGTTTGAGATTGAAAGTGTTGTGGCTGAGTTTCTATTCAAATATGAATGGTCCAATCCACAATGGATAGAACTGTGTATGTTTACCTTTGTCTTCATTAGGTTTATCCCATCTCCGAAATAGGTCACCCACATCAAAGCTCTTTTCCCCTTCATATTTTCTATTAGAGCAGTGCTTTATATGGCTATTGGCTGGATAAATCAATCTTGTGGACAAGATCGATCTCCCTAGTATCAGAAGATAGTCTAGCAACAAACAGATAATTAAATCTATCTTTCTCTAGATATATAACGATTTAGAAGTAAATGCTATAAAGGTGTTAAGATCCTAGCTTGATCCAACGCTTGTTTGTAGTTATCTTCCTTCAGTCGCCTGAAAGAGTTATCTTCGAAGACCTGCATTCACAAACAGGAAAACATCAAAAAGCACCTGCATAGCATATATTCATAAATCATATCCATTATGTTGATAAAGGAATCCATAAAATAAACAATCAGATGACAACTTATTGAGAAAAACAAACTTATTTGTATTAACTTTGAAATAGTAGAAGAAACTTACAACCTTTTCAGATTTGATGTTGAACAGGTCCTCCCGGGGTCCGAAACAGGAATTTCCTCTACTCTGATAGGTCTTTCACTCTTCCAACCGAGATACATATAGGTATGTAATCTTTCCTCATAAAATCTTAGCTAAAGGAGTCTAAGTTCCAACAGCACTTTTCCTCAAATAACACTAAAGCTTGAACCCCCCTTGAGGCTACCCAAGGCCTCTTTTTATAGCGAAAAATAGGAGGTTTCAGTTCCAGCAATAAAGGGATAGATTCCTTCTTCAAAGGGATAAGCTCCTCACATCAAGGGGTTAGCTCCTTAAGGCATGGGATGCATGGATGTAAAAAGAACGAACTTGCCACCGCAAGATTCCTTCCAGAAGCTTCTAGAAATGACTAAAAGTGAGCTTCTAGGTTTAATTTGTGCCTTTTTAATATTTTACAGGGGTCCGCACCCTTAACACAAAGAAAGTGTGTTCAGGTACGCAGGAGTCATGAACATTAGGTGCAGGACCGCAGGTAAGACAAAGAGAAAGTGCGATACCAGAGTTAAAGAGATTTTTGAGAGCTTTTCTCTTATTTTTAAGGATTGACATGAGGAACTAATGTGTTAGAATTTCAAAGGAGGAAGTATGAGTGATAATGAGCTCATAGAGATAGCAGAATGTCAAGATGACAATTTTTAGTGCAACAGATTGCCCCCTAAAGTGCGAAGTCTGTAATAGATGTAGATAGAGTTTGTCATGTATGAAGAGTGAAGTACTTTATCATTTCAAAGATCATCCTGTGGACACCCCAGTCGGAACCTGTAAAAACATTCAATGAAAAATATATATATGTAGACATATCATTGCTGAGGTAGGCATTCCCATACTCAGATCAAAACTAACTAGAAAACTGATTTAAATTGTTCTGATACAGGAATGATTATCAATACATCAACAGTATAGACATGTGTAGACAGAGTATGGACGCATCCATATATTTATGAATAGTCTACTGTATAAATGAATAAAAAAATTCCTTGCAGCCTGGATGGTAGAAACTAGATCCAAGGTCTTGATTTCCATTTCTCGAACCAGTACGATTCTATCCATGTGAATAAATGTGTGGAAGTCAAACATGGTAGAAACCACTTGATTACCAGTCGATAATGTAGACTGTTAACAAGTGTGAGAGTAACCACCAATAATGTAAATGGCCCTCAAAGTACTCAGTACAATCCATGAAATGTGAATGAATGAGCTGAAGTTGAACATGTCATGGAATCATTCGATCGAAGGTCAATGATGCAACCTGTCATCGAAGGCGAGAAACCTGCCATTGAGGCATGCATATTTCAAGGTACTGATGATTTCTAGATCAACTTCCTAGATAATGAGCTGTCGTCGATAGGAAGTCATCCGTCGTAGGCAAGCCCACAACATGAAATAATAGATCAAGTTTTGAAGAAATATATTGGCAAGGACTGACTCAGGGATGGTCAAAATTAAAGAAAAACATTTTGCAGATGAATGGTTTGTTTGAACTGTCCTCTGGAACACATAACGACACTGTAGATGGCTTGGTGACAATTGACCCAAATCTAATACCCAGAAACTGGCTGAAGACTTTCAATATGGTTTGATTAACTGTTAGGAAAAGGATTTTCCCAACCCAGGTGAAAAAAAGTGTCGTGTTCAAGAGTGGTTAACTGGCTTTTTGAATAATCGAAATACAACAAACAGGTTCATTTTTCTCTCTTTTCCCCCACCATTTCTGGCAAGTACCTCTTTATTTTTGACAAGCTTGAGGAGGATAAAATTTTCTTGTTTATAAGATCATCCTTTAGATGAGTCCAAATTAGTTTAAGATTCGAACCCTAAGAAGGTTTGGTTCGTTCCTGTTTAAAATTGAACAGGTCCTTTACCGCTAAATTTTAACGAGTCCAGTATAGGAGAAACTCGGTGTTTTTTCAATTTTAGGGAGTCAGAAGAAAAAACTTAAGAAGACTCCATGGGGGTAATTTTTCATAAATTTAGTCTCCCGAGCCCAAAAAAGGATAAAATAATGTGGGAGATAACTCTGTTGATCATAATTAGTCAACGTATATCTTTTTCGTAAATAGTTCATTTCAGTCCGTAAAAGGGGTAAACTTATACTAAAGGGACGATCATTCATTTAATTTAACGAGTTCTAATAGTCAAGTACTCAGCAATATTTTCATTTTTAAAGAGTCTCAAAAGGGCTTAAAAGAGAACTCAAGATTTCTCTTTTTCATAAGTTTTAACGAGTTCGAAAAAAGGGATAAAATGTACTCATGGTTTTCTCTTTTTCGTAAGTTTTAACACGTTCGAAAAAGGGATAAAAATGTACTCCTATGGTCGACTTTAAATTTAATTTACGAGAAGGAAAAGATGGAAAGAAATCGGCATTTTCATGTGTTTTACGAGAGTGAAAGATAGCAAAATAATCTCGGTATTTTCATGAGTTTAACGAGTCTTGAAAATAACCGAAATTGACTCAAGATAGGTTTGATTTTTACACAAGCTTGAAACAGAGAAAAAATATGCTTCAGAGTGGTTTCATTTTTTCACAAGCTTGAAACAGAGAGAAAAATGTGCTTGATGCCCCCTAAGCGTAACTGCTAGAGCGCATGCCCCCCCCCCCCAGCTTCATTTCATTCTACTAAGTACACTGCTGGTAATTAATAGCTGGATGGAATGAAGGTTCATTTACGAGATCATATGAAAGACCCGACCTAAAACTGTAATAAAATAATGCAAAAACTGAAATAACTAACCTAAATATATGACTTAACATTTATGAGATCTAGTCAAAGAATCGACTCAATTAGTGGAGGATTTGTTTCATTTTTTAACGAGCTTGACATAGGAAAAGAACTATGCTCATGGCAATGTGTTTCATTTTTTAGCGAGGTTGACACAGTAAAAGGAACTTTCCTTTTGATATACTGATTCATTTTTAACGAGGTTGACACAGTAAAAGGAACTTTCCTCATACCTGATTCATTTTTTTACGAGGTTGACTCAGTAACAGGAACCATCCTCATAAACTACTTATTTCTAATCTATTAATCTACTCTCTAAAATCTACCTACTGATTCATTTTTTAATGAGGTTGACACAGAAAAAGAATTGTCCTCATACCTGATTCATTTTTTAACGAGGTCGACTCAGTAACAAGAACCATCCTCTGAACTAACTGATTCATTTTTTAATGAGGTTGAAACAGTAAAAGGAACTTTCCTCACACTCACTGATTCATTTTTTACTGAGGTTGACACAGTAAAAGGAAATCTCCTCACACTCACTGATTCATTTTTTAACGAGGTTGACATAGTAAAAGGAACTTTCCTCACGGGCCACTGATTCATTTTTTAACGAGGTTGACACAGTAAAAGGAACTATCCTCATCTACATTATCATGGCTTCCAACTAGAAGAAAGACATGTCAATGGACACACCTTAATCATGGCTTCCAAGAGGTCTTCATGAGAAGGAAGAATAGTTCTCTGGAAGGAACACATGTCAAGGGACTCAAAAGGGATAATAACATCATGTTCAAATAATCCCATAGAGTTTTCCATGTCAATTACTGGATCTAAGTCAAAGGAAGATGAGAAAACAGTGAGAGGCTCACTTACATCGGTAATCGAAAACATGGGACTAGTTGCCACATAATTAACCCGTGGCAGGGTAGATACCACTTTAGAATCAGGAACATTCACGGGTGTCATATTATTGGTAGTCGAAACAAGACTAGGGAACGAAAGCTGGTCTACAGTCACAATATTTCCATTGTGAGGGAAAGACATCACGTGAAAGAGTGTCGATAATACATCTTTCATTGCATAGACATAGTCTCGCCCAAGGATTAAATTGAAATCCAAGGGGCCTTGAACTACCATAAGATCAATACAGACAGTTTTACCTTCCAAAGTAATAGAAAACTTAGGAAGGATCCCTAAAGGTTCACTAATGGTTCTATTAAAAGCTTTCAGATTCTGCGTAATAAGCACAAGCTGAGGGGAACCCAAAGCTTTCCAAGCAGTTGAGGATAAAATACTAACAGAAGCACCTTCATCTACCTGTGTGCGGTGTATGTCCCTACCACCAAGCTTCACAATGATTTGGAAAGGAATGGAGGAAGGAAGACGAGGTTCTGTCAGTCTATTCCAATCAAAGGAAAAGACCTCAGTACTTGGAGGGGGTTCTGTAGAAACAGGTGAAATGCCCCCTAGCGTAGAAGAATCTGATGTAACAAGAAGAACCTGAGTGGTATGAAGTTCACTCTCTACAGGGAGAATGGGATCGACCGAATGTGAAATCGAATCGACCACTTGATCAAATAATGGATCATCAACCTAAGTGATATGAGTTTCACTCTGCAATGGAAGAGTGGGATCGACTATACTTGAAATTAGATCAATCACTCTGCCAGTTGACGGTAGGTTGGGAGAAATTTTACCGTAATCAGTTGGAAATTCTTGTTGTGGAACAGTAAGGTTTTCCAATAATTTTGAGGCTTTATCCATGTGAGGGAAAATGTGAGTTTGATGACTCCCTTTGCATAACTTACAAGGAAACCTAACTTTACCCTTTTTTCTAGGAACCTGAATATCACTGGTTGATGGATCAACAGAAATTTGATGAGATTTTTTTGACCATACTTCCAAGACCTTTGGAATACTGGGACAATTGATAAGGAAGTGGTCACCGTTACAAAGCCTGCAAGGGTATTTGGGTTTACGATGCATGTTGGAGGTGTCCTCAACACTACTAACATTTACAGCCATGGTTGGTTGGTTGAGTTCTTTCTTATCTTGCTTCTTCTTCTTCTTCTTCTTAGCCACCTGGTTACTAGCGTCTAGGATTTTACCAAGCGAAGAGGAAGAATTGGAGGAAGAAATATTAGTTGAAGAAGGGAAAGGGTCAACAGAAGGTTTTCGATGTTGAGATGGTGAACTTTGTTGAGGTGAAGCATCCGGTTGAGGTGGAACAATTGGAGTATTCGGGGCCAACGAAGTTGAAAATAACCATATCGGTAAACCTATTGTAAATCCAGGTATTGACAATGTAGCCATATAAGGAGGACCAACATTTCCAAAGTAAGGAAAAGTACTAGGATTCTTGTCAAGAGGGGTTCCTTGGTTGGTAAATTCCAGAACAGTTTCCATTATATTCAACTTCAATGAATTTTATTAACAATTGAAAACTAAAATTAACAATTCACAATTCACACCTAACAATTAAAATTCACAATTCACACCTATGGTCTCTAAAAGTAAAAACAAACAAATTAACACGCGCTATCAAATCTAGGAGTCAAACCACACACAAACAGTAGATCCCACACTAAAAACACTAGTTGGTGATGAAATCCAACATTGTAGAATTTTAATGCAGAAATGGAGGTTGGAACAGTTACCCCGACAAACTGCTTAATGAAACAGACTGGCACAAGTTTCTTCACAAAACCATCTCGAGTGAAGAGAATCCCCCAAAGAGTCCGAGTATATTCGACGTCTTCTCTAGGTACAGTGAGATCTTTCCTTCACTGTCACCTTAGGAAATAATATTAAGTTTATGGACACTAAGGTTACCAACAACAAAAAATACAACTAGGGGAACAGTCTACGATCCGATACTACATGCAAGGGAAAAGTAACAAAGCTCAATCCCCTTGAAGGCTCCTCGACATGGTCAATCTGAGGTTTACCAACAAGTGACCCCAGACTCCTTGATAATGGTTAATCCAAGGTTTACCATTTGTATTGCGCGCAGATCTTCTATCTTCCCCAATGAAACATAATTGATTGTCTCAAAGATTCCGACATGATCTCGTGATTAACTCCTTTAAGAGAAGCTTCCCAGATTGTACCAATTACAATTGTATTTATTTTCTACTGCAAGATTTATCTACTTATTTGTTTTAGTTGCTTTGGAAATTTAACTACAACCTATTCCAAAGCACTAATCCCGAGCTAGATTGGTGGAAAGAGTCCTAAAAATGTAAAAATTACTAAATGAATTTTATTAAGCGCTGTGTTATTTGGGCTGTTATTACTCAAAGGGTAAATGGATACAAAACCAATGGTGTTATGACCTGACCCAAAACTGAATGCAATCAAATATGATAATGTAATATTTTCAATTCGATGAATCCTAACCAAAGTAAGGAGAGAGTTTCCATTCACTTCCAACAATGCAAAAATTGATCAATAAAAGAAAATATAACAAATTCTCTAATGCACTAATTTCATCAAGAAAAACTAATGCTAATCAATTCCATATTATTTTATTTTTGTGTTTTTAAAACAAGCATAAAAACATATAAATTCAAATTAAAGAAAACTAATCTAAATCTACGATTGATTTTTCAGAATGTAAACTATGCAATTGTAATCTATGCACAATTCACTTGAAAAGTATGCAAATGTAATCTATGCACATTTTTCATTCATATTCTGAAAATGAGAATTCTAATTATGCAAATGTGATCTATGCAAGAGAATTCTCAAACACAAGATGATTCTAATGTAATATAAGAACCAATCAAGTGCAATTAAAGAAAATTGGGTGAGAGTTCCAAAGATCAAAAATAAAAATACTCAAAGGCGATTAACACTCATACACAATTTAGCCCCCCCCCCCCCCCCGGCGAATGAGGGGGAATTTTTTTTTGCAAAAACAAAAGAAAAAAGATGCAAAATTGTGAAAATACTAAGACAAACCTCCAAGTAATGACCAAAGGAAATCAAGTTAAGAATTTCTCAAAAAAGAGACTCAAAACACCCAATTAACTTGACGGAGATTAATGAGATGAAAATTTTGCTGAAAGAAACTCATAAACAAGGCTTTTTGACAGAAAAATGTAGATTTGGGTAGATGCTAAGAATCCTAAATTAAATCTAAACTCAAACTGGAAGGATAAATCTAAGTTTTTCAAGACTTTTAATAGGGTCTGCAACAATGTGTGGTCCCCAGAAAATTTCAAGAAAAACAAAAAAGACTTCAAAAATTTTCAAAGAAAAGTAAATATAAGTTACCCACGCCCGTGAAAATCAATCAAAAATCAGAAAAAAGCATTTTCTCAAATAAAAAAAAAGTAAATTCAAAACAAGTTCTTTCCCCAGCGGAGTTGCCAATTTGTTGGCCAGATAAATCGATCTTGCAGACAAGAGAAATATCCTTAGTATCAGAAGATAGTCTAGCAACAAACAGACAATTAAATATATCTTTCTCTAGATATATAACGATTTAGAATTAATTGCTATAAAGGAGTTAAGATCCTACCTTGATCCAACGCTTGTTTGTATTTGTATTCCTTTAGTCGCCCAAAAGAGTTATCTTCGAAGACCTACATTCAAAAACAAGCAAACATCAAAAAGCACCTACATAGCATATATTCATAAATCATATCCATTATGGTGATCAAGTAATCCATAAAATACACAATCAGATGACAGATTATTGAGAAAAACAAACTTATTTGTATTAACTTTGAAATAGTAGAAGAACCTTACAACCTTTTCAGCCTTGATGTTGAACAAGTCCTCCTGGGGTCTGAAATAGGAATTTCCTCTACTCTGACAGGTCTTGCACTCTTCCAACCGAAATACATACAGGTATGTAATATTTCCTCATAAAATCTTAGCTAAAGGAGTCTAAGTTCCAACAACACTTTTCCTCAAATAACACTAAAGCTTGAACCCCCCTTGAGGCTACTCAAGGCCTCTTTTTATAGTGCAAAAGAGGAGGTTTCAGTTCCGACTATGAAGGGATAGAATCCTCCTTCAAAGGGATAAGCTCCTCACATCAAGGGGTTAGCTCCTTAAGGCATGGGATGCATGAATGTAAAAATAGCGAACTTTCCACTGCAAGATTCCTTCCAGAAGCTTCTAGAAATGACCAAAAGTGAGCTTCTGGGTTTACTTTGCGCCTTTTTAATCTTTTATAGGGGTCTACACCCTTAACACAGAGAAAGTGTGTTCAGGTAAGCAGGAGTCATGAAAATTAGGTGCAGGACCACAGGTAAGACAAAGAGAAAGTGTGATACCAGAGTTAAAGAGAGTTTTGAGAGCTTTTCTCTTATTTTTAAGGCTTGATGTGAGGAACTGATGTGTTAGACTTGCAAAGGAGGAAGTATGAGTGATAATGAGCTCATACAGACAGAAGAATGTCAAGATGACAATTTTCAGTGCAACAGGGGGTAAAAGAAATGGTCAAGGATTTTAATAAGAGGTTCAATAAGGTATTGAGCCAATTTCCTCCAAGTACGACACCTCATTCCTCCATCATGGTCGATTGCTATACTTTTTCCTTGCTAATAAGCATATCACAGTTTGTAAAGAGAGGGACGAAATAAACATTGGAAAAACATTTATGTTGGAAATACAAAGAGGGGGGGTGAATATGTATTCCTTAGAAATTATAACTTTTAATTTTTTTCATAGAATTAGTTAATCTTCAATTATTCTTAATGTTTATCTAGTAGCGATAGTAAACAATAAAACACAATAGGCACATGAATTTTAGGTGGAAAACCCATTTCGAGTCAAAAACAATTGGACACTTTTCTAATAAATTCTTTAATCTTCATCCCCAACCAAAATGAAAGTTAAAAATTCCTAGAATTATATAAAATCATTCTTCTCTAGCTCTCACTAGAAGGAGCCCCCAGTGCCCTGGTTTCTTCAGTAGTCAACTGAATGGATGCCCCGACATCCTAGGACAAGATACGACCTTGTAGTGTCCACATGATCTGACATGTAGGTGACTTCATGCACCAACCTAGCACCTCCCTACCACCCTATAATGATCGTAAATAATACAAGAGTGTGGACTCTCGGACCAGGGACAATGATCCATGATACAATGTGATTCACAATGATTTTCTTGAACTAGACCAATCACCCAATAAAAATATGGCTTACAACCCAACCATAACATTATCAAAAAACAAATCATATACCTCCCAACAACGCGTCTTCAACTCTAGGTATACTGACTCTTTTACAATAATGACTCTTTTACAATTTTACAATGATAATTTTACAACACTGACTTTTGACACGACATGATACTTGAATTTACACTTCTTCTTGGATCACTAGCAACTGCTGAGGTACTGTTGTGCTTGATTCAAGTAATGTTACTTTGGCGATACACGCCCTTATAGTATGTTTCCAAGTTGTACTATTGTCTCCTCTTTCCTGCACATGCATTAATGAACAAGACCCAAACCAATATACAAACAAAATACTTACACTGTCTTGCAAAACATATGTCAAAGAAATATTCAAAATTCAAATGTAAATACGTTCAACATTTATGAACAAAAACCAAACAAACATACATACAAAATACTTACATTGTCCTACAAAAACACATGTCAGAGATGATATTCAAATTCAAATGCAAACACTAATCATACATACCTTGTTGTATAATACTTACCCTTTATTTTTTATGTGTGGTCCTTACTGCAGTGATCCTTGAATGCATACTTTTTTTTCCTTCTAGAAGCTCAATATTGAATATGATGTCTCTATGTGATTTCAGATATCTAAGGTCTACAATTTCGTTCTTTGTTAGCCCTCTGAGTCCTCTTTCCAACCCCATAGGTCTGATCGATATTGGATTCTTCAAGAAAGTGTTATGCCCAATCTCCCACGATGACCAAATTATAGACTAGTTCAGTAGAACGAACTTGTACAAGTGCCACGTGTCACCATTTGAACCTTTGGCCCTAAAAATGATACCCAACAAACTAATGTAAATCCTCATTCTGTCACTTTTTATTACTTTTGAATCCAATTCTCAGAGAGATATTTATGACGATTTTCCCAAGGTCACCTATTTGACATGCAATTCGAGAGCTTGCAAAAGCCCTAAATTCCTCTGATCATATCTCTGAAAATATAGAGAACAAAAATCTGAAATTTTGTCACGAGGTTCATCATGATATTGGCTCAAATGGGATTTAATTTCAGCTTCTGAAGCTTCCTAGCAAATAAATTATAGTGAAACTTCCATGATGACCTGTTTGAAGAAACAAAATCCTTGCTTGAGAAGGATATGAGGGTCACAATTTATAGAAATTCTTAGGTTGAGAGGGTCTTCAACAAGTGAACACTGGAGGGATTTTAGGAGCTTAAAAAAATATTAATTATTGAATATTAAATGACTACAACCAATGATGAGTGCCATGCCACAAACCCATGGGGTTTTAGCCCACTGACCGGAGTTACTAACTTCAAACATGAATATCTCTCAAGCCATGAATAATTATGCGGTGTGCCACATATCAACGGAAACATCTCGACGAGTATAATTCACCGAAAATATCCTTGACTCGGAATAGATTAATTTTTCAAGTCAAAATTCACATGCAAGATTAGGGTAGCTCCTGGTGCTGCTTGGGTTGATATCAATGATAACCACTGATAAAAAATCTCCCCCTTTGGTATTGATGGCACCACAAGTACTCCCCTTCTGATCATGACATCCCTTCCTACTATATTCTCTCCCCCTTTTTCATCAATGGAAAAGGGAAACTCCCCCTAACACACTATCATCCTTCGAACTTGTACACACCTGCACTCCCCTTTTCTACGTAGTTATATAAGAGAAAGAGTATAATGAGAATTTGGGAGAATCTTAGGCTTTTGGAAAAGATACTAAAACTATTCACGAGGTAATGGTTTGGTAAAGAGGTCAGAAATTTGTTCATTTGTGCCAACATACTCAAGCTTGATATTATTTTTGACGACCTTCTCTCTAATGATATGATATTTGATCGGAATGCAATTTTTCTTGGAATGCATCATAGGATTCTTGGAGATACTGATGGAACTGGTGTTATCACTAAATATATGAATATGCTCATCAAACTTGACTTGGAGAACTTGCAAAGTTTCCTTCATACAAAGAACTTGAGTACAACAAGTTGTTGCCACAATATATTCTCCTTCTACTGTGGATAACGAGATTGAAGGTTGCTTCTTACTTAACCATGAAACAAGGAAACCATCTAGATAGAATGTTGCTCCACTAGTACTCTTTCAATCATCAACACTTCCTTCCCAATCTACATTTTTATAAGTTTGGATAACTAGATAATTTCCTTTGGGATACCATAAACCACATTCTTCTATGCCCTTAAGATATCGGAGAATTATTTTGACGACAATAATATGAGATTCTTTTGGTGCTGCTTGGAATCATGCTACTTGTCCAAATACCTGCATTACGTCTGGCCGAGAAGTTGTCACATATAGAAGACTTCCAATCATAGATCTATACAACCTCTAGTCCACATAACTTGCAACTTGTTACCATTAGGGTAAGGACAATCTTGCAATCTTCCATCTTGAATTTATTGAGCATTTACTTGATGTACTTGGTTTGATATATAAATATTCCCTTATCCTGTTGAGATATCTGAAGCCCTAAAAAGTATGTCAACTTGCCAAATATAGACATGTCAATCTCACTTTGCATATTTGTGGCAAATTTTTTACTTAATATATCATCATTTCTTCCAAAGATTATATCATCCACATATTCCTTGATAATTGTTAGCTTATCTTGATCCACTTTCACATAGAAATTATTGTCGATGCTTCCTTTTTTGAATCATTGTTTATGTATATATCCATCAAGGCTATCATACCAAGCTCTAGGAGCTCGCTTGAGACCATATAGTACATTCTTTAATATGTAGACATAGTCTTCCTTTTCAGAGAGAAAAATAAAACTTTGGGCTGTTTAATGTAAACTTATTCTTCCAATTCACCATTTAGAAAGGTTGACTTAACATCCATTTGGTAGACCTTGATTTTTCTCAAGCATGCATAAGTAAGAAACATTCTTATAGCTTCCATTTTGGCAACGGGATAAATTATTTCTTCAAAATCAATTCCTTCAACTTGTGCATATCCTTTGTAGACTAATATTGCCTTATTCCTAGTAACCTATCCATTCTCATTCAATTTGTTTCTGAAGAACCATTTAGTTCCAATTTGGTCGTGGAACCGATTCCCAGGTTTTTTTCTTCTTAATTTGATCCAGTTCTTCATTCATAGCTATTACCCATTGTTCATCTTGACTAGCTTCCTCAAAATTGCTAGGCTCAAAAGTTGCTAAAAAAACAAGGTGGGATTGTTGTGATGAACAAAGTTGTTGACTTCTTCTGGTACCAATTCCGTCATTTATGTTTTCAATGATTTTATTTGACGGATGATTTTTTTGACACCATTGTTTTAAAGCTTTTGGAGAATTTTCTTGTACATCCTGCTAATCATTTCTTATTTCCTCTTGGTTGACTATTGTTTCCTTATTTTATTGGTCTTATTCTGGAGCTTCTTCTTCATCCTTCACAGATTCTCCCTCAGATCCCTTATATTTTCTTGAAGGGACAATATTATCATCATCCTTTGTAAAACAATATGTATTTCTACTATGGAAAGGAAGACCGACTAACTTCAAATACTTCAAAATATTTGGAAGAAAATGCTACATCAAAAGAGTAGATCAACAATTGGGCAAGTTTACCTTTGAATTTTCTCGTACCTGTTCTCATTTTTCGCATGAAGTATGAAAAACATTTATCTGAAAATTCTTCTTCATCTTCTTCCTTTTCGTCTTTCTTACATCTGCAAGTTTTTGCTTTCGGAGTATGCTTTTCCTTACTACTCTTCTTGGATGTAATGAATGTTGTTTCTAAGTGAGATGCGTTGTCCTCTTCTTCAATCCTCATTTCAAATGTCGTAAGGGCTCCATGCAATTCATGTTTTCTGAGATTGGTTAGATTCAAACTATATTCCAAGGTAGATACCTTTGGGATGAATCTTGCAGATAGGGTTTTAAGGATCTTTCAGACATGGTTCTCAAAAAACCTTCCAATGAATTTTTTGTTTCATTAATATGCTGAAATTATGCAACAATATTTTCATCTCCCTTCATTTATATTTGGTCAAATTTTTCCATGTAATTTAAAGCTTTTCTTCTTTCACTTTTGAGTCATTTCCATATATATTATCCAGCTTGCCCCATACTTATTTAGCAATTTTGCAACTCAGTACCTTTAGATAGATAGATTTGATAAGCCCACTAATAATGAGATCTTTAGCGTTTGCATCATATACCATATTTTTCTTACTTTGTTCATCATGGGTCGCTATAAATCATTTTTCATTGATTTCCCATACTGCGTATCCTTGCGCCAGCAAATGAACCTACATTTTTCCACTCCAAAGTGCGTAGTTATTTCAATTGAACATAGGAAATATATTCTTAATATACTCTGTGATCTCCTTCCAATTGTTAGACTGCTATTGAAGGAACCAAGATCTAAAACCAATTGTTGGAAATACTGAGAGGGGGGTGAATTAGTATTCCTTAGCAATTTTCACTTTTAAATATTTTCAGAGAATTAGTTAATATTCAATTATTCTTAATGTTTATCCAGTAACAGAAGTAAAAAATAGAACACAATAGGCACACAAATTTTACGTGGAAAACCCCCTCTGGGTCAAAAACCACCGAATTATTTTATAATAAATTCTTTAATATTCAACCCCAACTCAAATGAAAGTTACAACTTCCTAGAATTCTAGAAAAGCCTTCTTCTCCAGATCCCACTATAAGGATGCCCCAATGCCCTAGTTTCTTCAGTAGTCAACTGAATGGATGCCTCGACATCCTAGACCGACCTACCACCCTGAAGTGTTCACAATTTCCATCCTGTAGGTGACTTCATGCACCAACCTAGCACCTTCCTGCCACCCTATAATGATCAGAAATAAGACCAGAGTGTGTAATCCCATACTAGGGACAATGATCTACGATACAATATGATTCACAATTATTTTATTCAACTATACCAATCACCCAATCAAAATATGGCCTGCAACAAAACCATAACATTACCAAAAAATGACTCTTATACCTCCCAACAATGTCTCTTCAACTCTAGGAAGATTGACTCTTTTACAATAATGACTATTTTACAATTTTACAATGATAATTTTTACTACACATATTTTTGACACGACCTGATACTTGACTTGACACTGCTTCTTGGATCACCTATAATGATCAGAAATAAGACAAGAGTGTGTAATCCCGTACTAGGGACAATGATATATGATACAATATGATTCACAATTATTTTATTCAACTATACCAATCACCCAATCAAACTATGGCCTCAACACAACCATAACATTACCCAACAATGACTCTTATACCTCCCAACAATGTCTCTTCAACTCTAGGAAGATTTACTCTTTTACAATAATGAATCTTTTACAATTTTACAATGATAATTTTTACAACACGGATTTTTGACACGACCTGATACTTGACTTGACACTGCTTCTTGGATCATTAGCAGCTACTAAGGTGTTGTTGTGCTTGCTTCAAGTAATGGTACTTTTGCATTGCATGTCCTTCTAGTATGTATCTGAGTTGTCCTATTGTGTCCTCCTTCCTGCAAATGAATTAATGAACAATACCCAAACCAATATACAAAAAAATACTTACAATGTCTTGCAAAACATATGCCAGAGAAATACTCAAAATTCAAATGTAAATATGTTCAGAATTTATGAATAAAACCCAAACAAACATACATACAAAATGCATATGTTGTCCTGCAAAATAACATGTCAGATATGATACTCAAATTCAAATTCAAAAACTAATCATACATACATTTTTATAATAGACTTACCCTTGATTTTTTATGTGTTTTCCTTACTGCAGTGATTTTTGAATGCATAAGTCTTGTTCTTGCCTTCTAGAAGCTAGATATTGAATCTGTTGTATCTATGTAATTTCAGATCTCTAAGGTTTGAAATTTAGTCAAGTGGTAGCCCTCTGATTCCTATTTCGAACCCCATATGTCTGATTGATATTGGATTCTTCAAGAAATATTTATTCCCAATCTCCCATGATGTCCTGAATATAGACTGGTTCAATAGAGCGAACGTGTACGAAGTTCCACGTGTCATTGTTTCAACCTTAGGTACTGAAAATGATACCCAACAAGATAAAGTCTATCATATTTCTTTCACATTTTATGAAATTTGAATCCAAATGTCAGAGAGAAAGTTATGATGATTTTCCCAAGGCCACCTGTTTGACATGGAATTCGAGAGCCTGAAAAAACCCTAACTTCCTTAGATCATATCTCATGAAATATAGTGAACCAAGATCCAAACTTCTGTCATGAGGATCATCAATATTTCATCTTAAGTGGGTCTTACTTTAATATTCTAAATTTTTATAGGAAAAGAATTTATAGTGAAAATTCCACGATGACCTATTTGAATCAGCGAAATCCTTGCATGAGGAGGATATGAGGGTCACAATTTATAGAAATGCTTAGGTTGAGAGGGTCTTCAAAAATTGAATGTTGGAGGGCTTTTAGGAGCTTAAAAAATTATTAATTATTTATTATTCAATTACCACAACAATGATGAGTGCCATGTCACAACCCCAAGGGGTTTTAGCCCACTAACTGGGGGTTACTAACTTCAAACACGAATATCTCTCAAACTGTGAAGAATTATGTGGTGTGCCATATATTAATGGAAACATCTCGATGCTTAGAATATATTGAAAATATCCTAGACTCATAATAGAGTGATTTTTCAAGTCAAAATTCCCATGCAAGATCGGGGTAGCCCTTACTGTTGCTTGTGTTGACATCAATGATAACCACTGATCAACAATTTCGAGAAGTAATTTTTGCGGAGAATGATTTGCACACAATTGGTTTCATTGTCGAAGATGAATCATATAAATACTCCAAAGAGAAAAGAAAAAGGTCTCATGACTCTTTGAGCAAGGCGAAGGATAAAGAATCTATTGGTATGGAAAGCTTACCCACACTATCATGAATTTGTCCAATGAATTAGAAGAACTGAAACAAAGGACAAGCGAGACCATTGTTAGCAACAAGCCCCTGAAGTTCATTTTCTTAAATAAGTCCAATAACAACAAAAACAACAATATTCAGTCAGCTAAGTCTGCATAGAGCTCGAATGTCGTTTTTAATTTCAAGAGTATGGGCATGGACCAATATTATTCTTTTGTTCAAGTGTATCACTAAGAAAAGACACGCCCACAGTGGAATCAAAAAATGAACACTCTAGTGGTGCACACTATTAATTCAGAACTTTCAGATGAGCAGACTGAACAAATAAAAGAAAATCATTAAACCACTATAGCTAAAGATTCCACAAGTGTCAGACACACAATAAATACTTTCATATGTGTGTCTAATGCTTAGAATAAAAACATCGAAGATCCACCACTGAATGAGGCCCCAAATCATAAGTAAAACAACCAATATTATCTGAGAAGTCAAGGGCCTATTTCAAAACAAGAGCTGACAAGGAAAAAGTTGAAAGAACATGTGTTAAGGAAATCACTCCACCTGTCAGCAAAGCTCTGAGTAAGTCTGGAGATGTTGCCACAGTAAATAACATTTCTCCCAACTGTAAAAGTAATGCGATCACACAAAAGTTCTAAACAAACTCATTCCTCGAGACACTTCAACAATGTCTGTTGCACCTGACTACAACATAGTGGAGGATATGAATGCGCAAATAATTCAATCTTTGAGGTTACAAAGGATATTAGTCCAACGAGAACTACTTTTGAAATAACTTTATCAGTAATGACCAGGTAATAATGCTTCTTCTTCCCAGAAGGCATATGGTAAGACTTATGGTCCCCTGGAGTCAATCGTTAACACTTTAGCATTAGATGCCAATACTCTTTTCCCTCAGTTTCTATTGAGTTTTTAAATTTTTATAATGTTCACAATTGTTTAGTTGATTCTGGTGCATCTGTAAATGTAATGCCAATGTCTATTGCAAACAAAATAAATTCCAAATGGGAAAAAACATAGGCACAAATTATTGATCTAAACATATCTTTGGTCTACGCTATTGGTGAACTTAGAAATGCTCTTATCAAATTATCTAAGGATGATCGAGTTTATAAATTTATAAATATCGTAATTTTGGACATACCAAAAGTGTATGGTTTACTCCCTAGTAGATATTGGTCAAGAAAATTACAAGGGTATTTTGTAACCTACTGCTCACGTCTGTGGCTTCCAGACATGGGCAAGAAAAATCAGATCTGTGTAGAGTGAGAACATTACTTGAAATACATTGTTACTTCCTTCGAAGGGAAAAATGAGTTATTTGCTTTCACCAATCTAATTTTTAGTAATTTCTTTTTCAAAACTGACCTTGGGTACTATCTTGCACAACCATCACATATTCCACCAGATACACAACTAGAGCTCCTTCCTTTCTCTCTCGATGGTGTGATTGATTTGTGTAATATAGATGTACATAGTATTACTAGTAATAAAAACAATAATTGTATAGGAAATGGATTAGTAGCTTGTAAATTTTGCAGTCTTTATTTTGATGTTTCTTATATGCAGGATGGTTCCAGATCTGGTTGTGTCTGCATAGACCCATATAACAAGAAACATGTACTTTCATGTCGTTTAGATTTCAAGTGCACTAATAATACTGCAAAATATGAAGCACTCATACTTGGTTTGAAGAAATTTAAAAACTCAAAAGTATATTTTCTGAAGGTAATCGGTGACTCGGAGGTAGTCACTTGTCAGGTATGAGATACTATACACCGTGTTTCACCTCATCCCAAAAACTACCAACAGGAGGTATGGAATTTTATAAATAATTTTAAAGCTTTCAATATTGTTTTTGTTCCAAGAGTTAGAAACAAAACGACATATACATTAGCAAATGATGTTGCTAGGATGTCTCCATTGAAAAATGTTTTTTTTTATTGAAATTATATATAAACCATATTTACCTAACAATGTCATTAATTTACATGTTTTCAATGATGACCAAAATATACTACAGTTTATGGAGAATTTTGATGTATTCAAAGACACCGCCATAGAAGAAGATGAGCACTAATAGGCTCTGCAAGATCCATCTCAAGCATCGAAAGGAAACACTATGCCAAAAGATGTGGTCCCCTGGAGAAACTATATGGCTGCCATAACCATTTTAGAGGACAAACAAACACAAAGACTCAGAGTTCAATCTCGGCACTTGTTGTTCCTCGCAGGAGTGACAAGAATTTATTCATTTATTTAAGCAGTATCAGGATGTGTTCGCTTTGAAATACAATGATTTAAAGATTTTTGATACCCGCATCATCCAGCACGTGATTCCTATAAAAGAAGGCATGAAAACATTCCAATAGTAGCTAAAAAAATTTCAGCCAACACTGAAGCCCCTTATTCAAAATAAATAGCAGAAATTTTTTGGATGCCTAGATCATTTTCAAAGTCATACATTCCACATGGGTTTCTAGCTTGGTCCCACTCAGAAAGAATTCTGGAGAAACACATCTATGTGTCAATTTTTAGAATCTTAACTGACCTTTTGACAAAGATAACTATCTAGTTTCAACGAAGGAGAAGATACTCCAAATAACTTCTGGGTCTAAATTTTTGTCACTACTCTATGAATTTTTAGGCTATAATCAAGTGTTAATAACAGAACCAGATAGACTAAAAACTACATTTCAGACTAAATGGGGAACATTAATGTTCAAAAGAATTTCTTTTGGGCTAATAAATGTTAGATCAACTTTTCAAAGAGCGATGGAAATCACCTTTCGTGACCTTAAGGTCAGACTTTTGTTGTCTACTTGGATGATTCCACTGCATTTTCTAAGAAAAGGTTCGATCATGTACATCGTCTGAAACAAATATTCAAGTGGTGTCAAGAAGTAGGGATTTATCTAAAGCCCAATAAGACCATATTTGGTGTCCAAAGGGATCCTGCCAGGGTACATCATAACAAAGAGTGGAATCAAGATTGATCCTGAGAAGGTCAATGCTATCACACATATCTTGTTTTGGGTGAATAAGAAAGCCATGCACTCTTTCTTAGGTAAAATCAATTTCCTTAGAAAAATAATCTTGGATTATGCACATATAGTCAAGCCTATACAAGAGGTGGTCAAGAAATATGCATTATATAAGTGGGAAAAATGGGAGAAAGTTGTTTTTTCTCAGATCAAATAGGTTATTATCGATGCAAGTGCACATTTCAACCTAGATTATGGTAAATATTTCCTACTCTATACATTTTCTTCAGATTTATCAATTTTCATTGTAATAACTCAAAAATATAGTGAAGGAAATGAGTGGGCTATCTCTTTTAGGATCGCTAGTCTATAGGGACTAGAATTAAAATAACCTAGAATTGATAAACAAGCGTATGCATTATACAAGGAAATAAAGTATTTGATGCCCTACTTATTGAAAAATCACACCATTGTATTTGTACCTCACCCAACAGTAGGAACCGTGCTTGTGCAATAATAATTGGGTGACATGTCTCCAAGAATATGATATGGAATTCAAAATAGTTCATATTATAAAGGGTCGCGACCTATTCATACTGGCATTCGAAGAAATATATGATCCTAAACAAGATCTATCAGGATGGGAGTAGGAAATAAAGATTTACAACTTTGATCGCATTCCTTAGTCCACGTACACAATGCCTTGGTATGCAGAGTTATGGCAAGTTTTGGAACACGACATGTTTCCCTCACACTTAGCAAGTAAGCAAAAAAGGGCAATCTTCTTAAAATCTCTATCATATCAAATAGTCCATGAAATTCTCTTCCGGAATATCCACAATGAGTTCTACTAAGGTTCCTTGAGCTGCAAGATATAAAGAAGATTCTGAAGGATCTACATGATGGGATGGTAGGTGGCCACTATGTGGGTGAGACCACAATGCACAAAGTTATCAAGGCTTATTATTATTGATCCACTCATTTTAAATATCCTCATGCCTATGTATACAAGTTCCAAGCATGTCATAAATATGTCGACCGTGATCAAAGTTAAGTCGCGCCAATGCTCCTAGAAGCAGTCAAAGAACAATTCCAACATTGGGGCCTTGATGTAATCAGAGACATTATTTCACACTCATCAAAGCAACATAGATATATCCTCACAACTACTGATTAATTCACCTAGTGATTGGAAGAAGTTCCACTTAGGCAAGTAAATGATGATGAATTCATTCACTTTATACAACAAAACATCATCACTAGGTTTTGCGTTCCTACGTCACTTGCCTTTTATAATGAAATGTAATTTTCATCATTAAAACGTTATGGGTTTTCATTGGAAAATGGGATTTTTCTCAAGCATGCATATACTTATTATTCCCAAGGAAATGGTCTTGCTGAATCCACAAGAAAAAATCTTAATCACATTATTAAGAAGACTATTTTCTCTGAAAAGAAGAGTTGACATACATATTTGACTAATACACTTTGGGTTGACCGTGTTATCCCCAAGCCATCCTGAAAACCTTGCCATACTTTCTAGTGTATGGTAAAGAAGTTATGTTTACTCTGAACCTGTACCTCCCAACCTTGAAACTCTCTCAAGAGTCACAAGGTAAACCTTGCCTACTGGTTCAGAACATAATAGACACTTCACAAAAACTTGAGGAGGAATAGCACAAATCCAAGGAACGATTTTCCATACATCAGAACCGTTGTTGGCCGGATAAATGGATCTTGTGGACAAGATTGATCTCCCTAGTATCAGAAGATATTCTAGCAACAAACGGACAATTAAATCTATTTTTCTCTAGATATATAACGATTTAGAAGTAAATGCTATAAAGGTGTTAAGATCGTACCCTGATCCAACGCTTGTTTGTAGTTGTCTTCCTTCAGTCACCCGAAAGAGTTATGTTCGAAGAGCTACATTCAAAAACAAGAAAACATCAAAAATCACCTGCATAACATATATTTATAAATCATATCCATTATGGCGATCAAGGAATCCATAAAATAAACAATCAGATGACAGCTTATTGAGAAAAACAAACTCATTTATATTAACTTTGAAATACTAGAAGAACCTTACAACCTTTTCAGCCTTGATGTTGAACAGGTCCTTTCAGGGTCCAAAATAGGAATTTTCTCTACTCTGACAGGTCTTGCACTCTTCCAACCGAGATACATACAGGTATGTAATCTTTTCTCATAAAATCTCAGCTAAAGGAGTCTAAGTTCCAACAACACTTTTCATCAAATAACAGTAAAGCTTGAACTCCCCCTGAGGCTACCCAAGGCCTCTTTTTATAGTGCAAAAGAGGAGGTTTCAGTTCCAACTATGAAGGGATAGAATCCTCCTTCAAAGGGATAAGATCCTCACATCAAGGGTTTAGCTCCTTAACGCATAGGATGCATGAATGTAAAAAGAGCGAACTTGCCACCGCAAGATTCCTTCCAGAAGCTTCTATAAATGACTGAAAGTGAGCTTCTGGGTTTAATTTGCACCTTTTTAGTCTTTTACAGGGGTCCTCATCCTTAACACAGATAAAGTGCGTTCAGGTATGCACGAGTCATGAACATTAGGTGCGGGACCACAGGTAAGACAAAGAGAAAGTGCAATACCAGAGTTAAAGAGATTTTTGAGAGCTTTTCTCTTATTTTTAAGGCTTGACATGAGGAATTGATGTGTTAGAATTTCAAAGGAGGAAGTATGAGTGATAATGAGCTCATAAAGATAGCAAAATGTCAAGATGACAATTTTGAGTGCAACAGATTTCCCCCTAAAGTGCGAAGTCTGTAATAGATGATGATAGAGTCTGTCATGTATGAAGAGTGAAGTACTTTATCATTTCGAAGATCATCCTGTGGACACCCCAGTCGGAACCTATAAAAACATTCAATGAAAAATATATATATGTAGACATATCATCGCTGAGGTAGGCATTCCCATACTTAGATCAAAACTAACTAGAAAACTAATTTAAATTGTTCTGATACAGGACTGATTTTCAATACATCAACAGTATAGAAATGTGTAGACACAGTATGGATGCAGCCACATGTTTATGAATATTCTATTGTATAAATGAATAAAAAAATTCCTCGTAGCCTGGATGATAGAAACTAGATCCAGGGTCTTGATTTCCATTTCTCAAACCCGTACGATTCTATCCAAGTGAATAAATGTGTCGAAGTCGAACATGGTAGAAACCACTTGATTACCAGTCGATAATGTAGACTGTTAAAAAGTGTGAGAGTAACCACCAGTAATGTCAATGGCCCTCAAAGTACTCAGTACAATCCATGAAATGTGAATGAATGAGCTGAAGTTGAACATGTCACGGAATCATTCGATCGAAGGTCAATGATGCAACCTATCGTCGAAGGCGAGAAACTTGCCATTGAGGCATGCAGATTTCAAGGTACTGACGATTTGTAGATTAACTTCCTAGATAATGAGTTGTCGTCGATAGGAAGTGATCCATCGTAGGCAAGCCCATAACACGAAATCATAGATCAAGTTTTGAAGAAATATATTGGCAAGGACTGACTCAGGGATGGTCAAAATGAAAGACAAATATTTTTCAGATGAATGGTTTGTTTGAACTGTCCTCTTGAACACATAACGACACTGCAGATGGCTTGGTGACAATTGACCCAAAGCCAATACCCATAAACTGGCTAAAGAAATTCAATATGGCTTGATTAACTGTTAGGAAAAGGGTTTTCCCAACCCAGGTGAACAAAAGTGTCATGTTCAAGAGTGGTTAACTAGCTTTTCGAATAATCAAAATACAACAAACAGGCTCATTTTTCTCTCTTTTCCCCCACCATTTCATGAAATTACCTCTTTATTTTTGAAAAGCTTGAGGAGGATAACATTTTCTTGTTTATAATCTCATCCTTCAGATGAGTCCAACTTATTTTAAGATTCTAACCCTAAGAAGGAGTGGTTCATTCCTATTTAAAATTGAACAGGTCCTTTACTGTTAAATTTTAACGAGTCTAGTATAAGAAAAACTCGGTGTTTTTTCAATTTTAGGGAGTCAGAAGAAAAAACTTAAGAAGACACCATGGGGGTAATTTTTCGTAAATTTAGTCTCTCGAGCCCAAAAAAGGATAAAATAATGCGGGAGAGAACTTTGTTGACTTTTATTAGTCAACGTATGCCTTTTTCGTAAATAGTCCATTTCAGTCCGTAAAAGGGGTAAAATTATACTGAAGGGATGATCATTCGTTTACTTTAACGAGTTCGAATAGTCAAGTACTTGGCAATATTTTAATTTTTAAAGAGTTTGAAAAGGGCTTAAAAGAGAACTCAAGATTTCACTTTTTTGTAAGTTTTAACGAGTTCGAAAAAAGGGATAAAAATGTACTCATGGTTTTCTCTTTTTCATAAGTTTTAATGAGTTCGAAAAAGGGATAAAAATGTACTCCTGTGGTCAACTTTCAATTTAATTTACGAGCAGGAAAAGATGGAAATAACTCGTCATTTTCGTGTGTTTTATGAGAATGAAAGATAGCAAAATAATCTCGGGATTTTCATGAGTTTAACGAGTCTTGAAAATAACCGAAATTGACTCAAGATAGGTTTCATTTTTACAAAAGCTTGAAACAGAGAAAAACTATGCTTCAGAGTGGTTTCATTTTTTCACCAGCTTGAAACAGAGAGAAAACTGTGCTTGATGCCCCCTAAGCGTAACTGCTTGAGAGCATTTATTCACATGGATAGAATTGTACTGGTTCGAGAAACAGAAATCAAGACCGTGGATCTAGTTTCTACCATCCAGGCTGTGAGGAATTTTGTTATTCATTTATACAATAGACTATTCATAAACAGATGGTTGCATCCATATTGTCTCTACACATGTCTATACTGTTGATGTATTGAAAATCATTCCTGTATCAGAACAGTTTAAATCAGTTTTCTAGTTAGTTTTGATCTGAGTATGGGAATGCCTACCTCAGCGATGATATGTCTACATATATATATTTTGCATTGAATGTTTTTACAGGTTCCAACTGGGGTGTCCACAGGATGATCTTTGAAATGATAAATTACTTCACTCTTCATACATGAAAAACTCTATCTTCATCTATTACAGACTTCGCACTTTAGGGGGAAATCTGTTGCAGTGAAAATTGTCATCTTGAAATTCTGCTATCTATATGAGCTCATTATCACTCATAATTCCTCCTTTGCAAGTATAACACATCATTTCCTCATGTCAAGCCTTAAAAATAAGAGAAAAGCTCTCAAAAATCTCTTTAACTCTGGTATCGCACTATCTCTTTGTCTTACCTACGGTCCCGCACCTAATGTTCATGACTCTGCGTACCTGAATGCACTTTCTCTATGTTAAGGGTGTGGACCCCTGTAAAATATTAAAAAGGCACAAAGTAAACATAGAAGCTCACTTTCAGTCATTTCTAGAAGCTTCTGGAAGGAATCTTGCGGTGGCAAGTTCGATCTTTTTACATTCATGCATCCCATGCCTTAAGGAGCTAAGCCCTTGATGTGAGGAGCTTATCCCTTTGAAGGAGGATTCTATCCCTTCATAGTTGGAACTGAAACCTCCTCTTTTGCACTATAAAAAGATGCCTTGGGTAGCCTCAAGGAGGTTCAAGCTTTAGTGTTATTTGAGGAAAAGTGTTGTTGGAACTTAGACTCCTTTAGCTGAGATTTTATGAGGAAAGATTACATACCTGTATGTATCTCGGTTCGAAGAGTGAAAGACCTGTCAGAGTAGAGGAAATTCCTGTTTCAGACCCCGTGAGGACCTGTTCAACATCAAGGCTGAAAAGGTTGTAAGGTTCTTCTACTATTTCAAAGTTAATACAAATAAGTTTGTTTTTCTCAATAAGCTGTCATCTGATTGTTTATTTTATGGATTCCTTGATCACCATAATGGATATGATTTATGAATATACACTATGCAGGTGCTTTTTGATGTTTTCTTTTTTTTGAATGCAGATCTTCGAAGATAACTCTTTCAGGCGACTGAAGGAAGACAACTACAAACAAGCGTTGGATCAAGGTAGGATCTTAACACCTTTATAACATTTACTTCTAAATCATTATATATCTAGAGAAAGATAGATTTAATTGTTTGTTTGTTGCTAGACTATCTTTTGATACTAGGGAGATCGATCTTGTCTGCAAGATCGATTTATCCGGCCAAAACCCCCATCTTCGGGTTCCCTAACTCTTTTAATAACACAGTTGGGGTTTTGTCATCAACGAAATTTTCCAGGAAAAAATTCTTAAACCCCCTTCAATTATGAATTGAATTTGCAGGAATACTATGATACCAATCAACCATCCTACCATATAAGGTACAAGGAAATATCCTACATGCAACATCATCATAAAACACCTTGATCATCTTCTGCTTTGATCACCTTGTTAGGGTGATATTTCATTAAAAAAAATTCTGGGTGCCTTGCCATCTTATGTAAAACACCTAGAAGAGATATTGGACCCTGAGTCATCCAATCCAAACCTTAGTCTCCCATGTCCTCATTTCTATCCTCCTCCTCTTCTTCAGAATATGAGGAATCTTCATTGTGACCCCCTAACTTGTGGAAAGTGTCTTCTGATCGCACAACATTGTCCCCATAAACCGTGTTAAAAGATGGATGATACTCTAGTTTCAATGTGTTTTATTCAGTTTCTACTAGCTCTTTGTGGGTGGAGAAAACCAAATATTCAATTGTAGAAACCACTATCCTAGTAGGATTTGTTTCTTTCCTCTTCGGAAAATAAGGATGATTATGTGCTCCAGGAATTAATCCAATATCATTTTAAAAGCAACAGTTTATAGGTAGGATTTCCCATATGTGCTCATAAGATATTTCAGAATTTTTTTCTGGACTGGGCTAAGAAGATCTTCCAAATTTAGGAATATGAGTCGGAGACTGGGAATGTTATGCCTTCACTGAAAGACGTATGATGACGGTGGGTGGAGTTATCATCCATAAAAAAAACTGGCTTCCCTTGTTCTAACGCAAGAAATGTTGATAGTGTTGGATCTGCCAACATTCAAGGGGTCTCCCCGATATGTGGTCCCAATTAGACCTCATGTCATTTGGGATAGGATCCCCATCCATAATACAACCTAGCTACCATTTACTTAAATATATTCCTTGGCTTTAGTTTTCAGCAAGAGACAGAATCACATACATGCCTTCGAAAATCGAGCTAGTGTTCCTGGTGGATGTTTAGTTGTAGGTGCATCAACATCTTCTACTACAGAGGGGAAATAAGGTTACCCTCTAAGGGAGAGGAAATAATACCACTCTAATAAAGACATACATAATAAGAGTGTTTTCTTTAAAATCTAGCGGGATAGTCCACATAAATACGACAATCATTATAACCATTACAACACATTCTCAACAAGATAAGTACTAAAATAACTAAAATAGTTCAACTACTTTAGTACTAGTGAAAGAAAACATGAAGCATAAACATTCACAGAATAGTCTTACAAACATTCATAATCGATATACGAAAACATGTTGGCCATTAGGATTCAAATATTAAGTAAAATTCCCAAGATGCATTAATACAAAAAACATCACTTTCTCCAATAGTGGAGCGTTGGAGCCACTACTTGCTCCCAAAAAGTACTAACTTTGTATCTCTAATGCCTTATGCATTAGGGGAATTTTTAGGTCTAAAATGGGCCTCCTAAGGAAATTATAAAATAATAGTGGAAACAATAAAATAAGATTTGATTACATCATCAAATTTTGGAGGGAAAAAAGAAAAAACTACTTTTTCAACTCGCATTTTCAACTTATCTCCCATAATTTTTACTCAAATTTTGAGCGGGAGTACTAGTTGGATGATAAATTTAATTCTTCATCCGAGGAGTACGCATAATTCATACTTTCGATGGACCCTACTACATGAAAAATGAAAAATACATGAAAAACATGATTGCAATCACATTTTTTCATGTATTTCTCATTTTTCATGCAGTAGGGTCCATAAAAAGTATGCAACATGGGTACTCCTTCGATCATGAATTCAATTTTGCATCCAACGAGTACTCCTGCTAGAAATTTTAGTAAAAACTTTGGGATATAAGTTGAAAATACGAGTTGAAAAAGTAGTTTTATTATTTTATTGTTTTTTAATGTTTTAACCCTTTTACCTCATCCCCCATGGTTGACATCATCATCTTTAATCCTATTGGTTCTTATAAAGTTTGTTTTGGTTGTACATTTTTCTTAGGAGGCCCATTTTAGACCTGAAAATTCCCCTAATGGGGATAAGCCAAAGTTAAAATTCCTTTACATGAGAAATGGGGATCTATTTATAACTTGAGTGACCTTTCATATACTCATAAATCTTGACCTTCTATCTTCTAGAGACCTTTGGACTTCTTCAACCTTTGAAGTTCCAAATGACTTTTGGAATTACATGTGACTTTTGGTATTACATGTACTTTGGAATTTCATGACTCATGGGTTCACACATTACTCTTAGATGTCTACTTGTTTATTTTATATAATGATTATAGTTATGCATTTTGTCCTCCACAACATCATATGACGAGATTGGTCACGTCACTATCTTGGATGACTGGGACTAACAATGGTTGACGACATGGAATTGTTTTAGTAGTGACATGGCTACCATTGTGCCAGTTCTTTATCATCATCTTCTCATGGTGCTTCCACCCTCCAAAGGTTCTTAATATTGGATTCTTCATGGTGCTTCGATCATCAAGTTTTAGTCGTATTTTTGGTTCTTCTTGTGCTTGTTTTTTTCATCCTATTTGTCTGATATTATTTGTGTGTGCTCACCATAGGGTCCATGGGATACCTGCTAGTGAGCTCGGGTATTGCACCAAGAGGGATGAAACTCCTAGAGGCTACTCAAATTTACGTTATCAACCTAGGGTTCGTCCAAACTTGGAGGTGAAAGTGTTATATGCACAACAGATGAGATCTACTCAAGCCATCATAATCTTAGTTCTACAATGAGGTGCTAGGGTTATTTTGAAAAAATAAGTCTATCACACTTCTAACTAAAACCTAAGACTGAAAGCAGATCATAACCATTACTCTATTCGAAAGAAAAGGAACTACTCTAGATCACACTGATTCATCTAACTATTGACTAATTTTGCAAGAAAGAAAGATTCACACTTACGCTAGTACAAGAAAGGAAATTACACTAAGTTTCATTCATTGTCTAGATTACTTAATTGATTTGCAAAAAAAGGAACTACTCTAGAGAACACATGCTGAATTAATGACCAAATAACTCCTATATAATTCATTCTTAACTATTGTGCTAATGATGAATTTTATGATGGGCTAATCATGCTTGAAATTTCTTTTCTTTGCAACAAAATAAGAAGGCGCTTGGGTGGTTTAAGAGACACCTTGACCAAAGATCCAGGGTTGTAGGTCTACTAGTCTCTTTGCTAGGCTTAGGTTGTGGAGGAATGATTTTGGGCTGAAAGAGAGAGTGTTTGGCACTGCTACAGGAAGCTTCTACAGGATTCATGTTTTTCTATAGGATGTGCTGAAATAATATAGGAAACAGGTCGAAAGGGTTTGGAGGCTAGAAATGATGGAAATAAGGTTAGGGAAGGTGAGGGAAAGGTGTATCTAAGTGCATGTAGGATGAAAAAACCATTGGACCAAGTTCAGAGCTATCAAAAGGTCTATCTTGCACCCAAAAGGGTGCTCTCAGTGGTGTGATGATGACCTCAAAAACATGGTTGTAGGTGACTTGAATGGAAGATATCTGATAGCGGGTGGAAACTAAAGATGATGGTGCTGAAGGGGTCCTTCTCTGATGCTATATCCAAACCTGAAAACAAGACATCTACTCATTTGAATAAAAAATCTACCTCTGAACCTAAAACATATTCATGATAAGAAAAGTAAAAACTATCCTAAATTTTCCAAGAAATCATAAACTGAAAAGATATTTGTTTTGTGGTGGAATATCTTCCTCCTCAAGCTCCAATGGAAGAGGTGAAAGAGGGAGGCTTAGCAACACTGTTTTAATGTTTTATATGCTATAAAAAATGCAATGGAAGAAATCATAAAATAAATACACACATATACAGAAGAGATACTGAAGCTAATGGATTGGGCCCTAACCCACAATCTCATCTCCCTAAAATCAACTTAGTGGAAAAAATAACAAATTCTCATCTTATTTCATAACCAGCCTTGTACATGAACAATGAAAGTAAAAAATGTATAGTACAAATCCAAGATTGTCCTTCCTTCACATAAAATCAAAATCCTAATGAGATATTCCTTTTTTCTATTTATGCTAGAGGGTAGCTATGGAAAACTCCCTAAAAAGCAGGTCTTTGTTCCCTTGGAACTCGAGAGGAGTGGAGATTGTCTCCTTCTTATCATTCACTTACTCGGCTACCTCTTACTTCTAGTTGGAGGAGGATCTTCAAGATATATTGGCTTCTTTTAGGAGTTAAGGAGGTGGTCAACATCCATATTATTTCTCCTTGTTTTCTACTATGAGCCTTGATATGGAATATTTCTCAAAAATGGCATTATTCCCTTCATTTTCTTGCATTTAAGCCACATAAGGCCTCAAATCATGACAACCCTTTTTACGCCATTCCCACTAAGCAAAATATAAAAAAATGTAACTAAATGTGTGTGATAGAGAGTAATTAAGCTAAAAAGGTGATAATTTTACTCCTTATAATATACCTAATGATGGAACTCATCATCACCCCCCTACCAAATAGTTTCTCATCCTCTAAGCAACTCAATGCTCTTTCTTTATTTCTTTCAGAGCCCTTGCAGCTTCTCTAACATCCCAAGGTATCATGAAAGGGGTTCATTTAGGTGGGTAAAATCCTGCATTATTTTCTGCTTCATCCCATTCATTGTCCTCCTCAATTTTCTCTTTTCTTTCACTTAGGCCCAACAACAAAGGTGGGCTAACCTTTAATCCAATCCGCTTGATCTTCATTGTTTGCATGGATATTTTGTAGAAGGGTGTTTTTTCCAGGGCCGCTCTCAATCTGTCTGGAGTATGGTACTCAAGGTTCCTTAAGCTAAGTGGTAGGCCATTCCATCTTTTATGACATGCCATCACACACTCCTCTCCCATTAGTCTAGATATTTCACTGTAATGTGCAATTTACTATGCTTGGGTGTTGATATATATATTTTCAAGGTTGATATCATTGGCTATCATTTGGTGGTTGTTTATGACCCCTATAGGGATAATTAGCTCTGACCTAATTTGGAGAGGCTCTTTTCCTTCTCTCTTCATCGCCTTCTTGACCTCCTCTGCCCTGGATTCTTCATTGGCCATCCAAGATGCTAATACCATCAATTGCATATCTCCAAACCTAGATTTTAGGTCCAAGATGTTCATAGTAGTTAGGGCAAGATTATGCATGTAGAACTCTGCCAATTTGGCCCTATATTCCATACTGGACTGATTGCAGAAATCAATAAATTTCCTATAGTTTGTGAAATGCAATGACCCATGTTGTGCTAAATTTTTAATTTGAAACTGTAGCCATTGGTCTTTCTCTGCATGTGCCTCTTGTAGTTACTCTTTTATCACTTCTTCTCTAAGCTTGAAATCACCCAAATCTCTTACCATCTCTCTGATTTTTTCTTCCATTATTCCCACATCTTTAACATTTCTAGCTTTTGCAATTTTCATCCATTGGTGGGTGTGCACCCTCTCTTTTTCTAGCTCATATAACAAGGGAATGGAGAGCCTCTCAGCGATCAACCTCCCTCCTTCAATGAGTTTATAATAGGAGCTTAATTTTTGCTATGGGCTAGGATGTTGGATTGTTGTAATGTCTTTTGGAATTTTTTGAAGAGGTTTCTTCTTCTTTTGGTTGCTCCTCTTTTTTCTCTTGTTTCTCAACATGGCCCTTTTTCCCCTCAAATTATGTCTCTTGTTCATCAACTTGGGAACTCTAACCTTCCAATGGCATTTTTTTCTCTTCCCTTTGGACATTCAGCTCTTCCTATAGCAAATTATAAGTTTCATGTAGTAGATCCTGGGTTTCTTGTAACACCCTTTTTTTTTCCTGTTGCATACCCTATTTTTCCTGTAGCATCTCCTCTCCTTCTCCTTGGAGGTATGTGGGTGATTGTTCTTATTATAAGGATGCTAAACTGGAGGAGTTCCTTCTTGTGCAGGTCATATTTGTCTTTGATACTATTTTGGGGGAAGTGACATCTTGAATATTTCCATCTTCTGTCCCTATTTCTTCCCACTTATTAGGTGACTCCTCAATTGTGATGGGGATCTTGGTTGGAGTTTGAGGCCTCCCCTACCTCACCCTAGTGCTTTTCCTAGTATTTAAATACATGGGGGTCAGCCTCTTCCTTTATTTTTTCATAGGGGTGCTTAGAGTGGTTAAAGTGGCATCCATTTCCTTTTTAGTGTTCCCTAGTGAAAGGTTGGTTTTGTAAGGGGAGATGACAGTGGTAATATTGGGCTCTAGAATCTCCTCCTCTTCTATCTTTTCCTCTTCTTATTCTTCCTCTTTCTCTTCTTCCTCTTTCTCTTCTTCCTCATTCTCTTCCTCCTCTTTATATTCATCCTTTTCCTCACTTTTCTTCTCTGGTCCTATATCTGATGTGGTTTCCTCCTTTGTCCTGTCAGTCCCTTCTTCTCCTGCTTTAATTCCCCTTTCTCCTAGGGTAAAGGTAGGGGTCTCTCCACGGGTGATGGTATGTGTCCTAGTTAAGGCTTCTCTATCCATTTCAATGAAATTGGAGAAAGGTATAGGGATTTTGATTCTATTTAAAGCATCTTCCACTATGAGTTTGATTATACCATGCTGAGATAGGTGTTAAAATTTCCCTTCCCTAACCCTATGGCTCATATATTTGATTTAGGGAAGAAGTAAATACGGGATATTGAACCTCTGATCTAAAGGCAGATTGACTTTAAGCCTCAACTCATGAAATAACCTAAAATGATATATATAGACTACACTTAGTCTGCTCTCACAAGAGATATACTTCATGATATGGTAAGCCACCCCATCCCATGGGTAAGGCAGACACTCCCTTCTTACCCCATTCTTATATTCAATGTGTTCCTCATAGGGCAAGAAGAAACTCTTCTTGGAAGCAGTACTCGACACTCTGTCCTCTCTGTTCCATTTTATCCATAGAGTTAAAGTGGTGACTCTACTGATGAACTCATGGTTTATGGTAATTTCTAGTCCTCTTATCATTATGGTGGCACTATCATCTTCTTGATAGTGCAAGGCCATTTCAAACTCTCGAGCGACTTCATCATAATACCCCTTGAGGATCTCGAACAACCCCAACCACTAATGGTTCTAAATATGTCTACAATAGAAGGATGTAGCTTTGTTCTCTTTGTGTCTGTGGGCTCTCTCTTATTAAAACCTACCCCCATCTTTTGGGTGTGTTTGATAGGTGGTCTTTTGTGGCTTTTTTTCTTCAAATTCACTTTGATATGGGGCCTAAAAGCTCTATAATTTTCACAAGATGTGGTTTTTTTATCCCCTACTTCCTTATATAGCCCTTTAATTCTTTGAATTATTGCTCTACTATGTGAAAAATATCATGACAAATCTTGTACTTTGATGGCGGTAATGACCATTTAACTCTGAAATTATAAAAATTTTGGCTTGAAGGATAGTGTTGGGGTGATAATGTACCCTGATGGTGGCTTACATGTCACTCCTCAACATTCTGTGGCTTCCCTAGAAACTTCTTGTAGAAGTAGCAGGGTTTCCTGTACCACTGTCTACATGCAAAACGTGACCAAATATTGAAGCTCCTTGATGTATCCTATCTTTTTCCTTTTGCTAATTGATCTCGATATGGGAAATAGATCGAGGGGAAATGATCCAAAGTACACTTTTTATGCTAAATCGAGCAGGCTTGGAGTGTATTGGTGATATGGATTTTGCACGAGATTTCCATATTTGGACCGTTGGTCCCACTCTAGCCTATCATTCCCTTTGCCTTATAATAAAATCCCACTTTTTGTTATCTTTCCCTTGAATGATGTGACAACTACATGTGGCATGCAACTCCACCAAATTTTCACTTTAACTATTGAGGGTTGCCAAGTTAATTGGCCACCTTTTTTCCTATTAAACTCTATTTTCTCAAAATATATTCGTTTAGTCAATTGATGCATAGTGAGAGGGTGAGGTATTAATACATAAGTCTACCTGACTGCTGATGAGTTATGAGATCCTTTTATGTAAGGTGCTAGAGCACTGGAATGGTCAAAAAGGTTGTCTTTTATTTGCTATGTTTTTATTTTCTGAGTGAGGTGCTTACTGTGTTTTTGTTTCCTGTGTCTTTTGCAAGTACCTCATGGAGACCTTAATTTTTTGTTATTGATGTCACTTCATTTTTGGAGTCTCTCGATGATATTTAGGATCAGATCTTCATCATACTTCTTCTGCTTCTGACATGTTGGATGGTGGTCGAGATATTCTATAGCATGCACAAGTGTGCTACATGAAGTGATCATCTTCCTATATCAGTCTCTTTGTTATAATTTTGGAGCACGAAATGACCTGAGGAACAGAGAAAAATATTGTAGAGATGCTAGGGCAGGTGTTAGGACATTGATGAATTTGTGTAGTGGAGGAAAACATGAGAGAAGGGGCCATGTATTTGTATTTAACACAAGTTGATTAACAGTGGAAAAATATAGGGTTTGATGAAGGATTCTCCATGCATGGGATAGAGTGATGGTTAGGGATGGTAGAAATAGGTGGGGAAACATTCTTTATGTATTTTCTAGTGTCATATAGCCCTAGGTGAGATTTTTTAAAATCATGTATCCTTCTTGTAGCATTAATGGATTTACTGTAGCCCTACAGAAAATCCTGTAGCACTGTAAAGATAGGGAGAAAATTGGAATTGTTTTTCACCTAGTGGTAGATATTGATGGAGGAATGAATTTTGGGGTTGGATATGGAGTGAGGAGGTAGAGGAGAGAGAGACAGATGGAGGAAATGTTGCTCCCTTTGTCCATATTATCCCAGTTCAGCAACCTGTAAAAAAGAAGTAGGTTAGTGCATTGGTGATATTTTATTCTTTTGGATTTTTCTCTTTTCTCTCTTTATTTTTTGTTTTTTGTTTTTTTTTAAGATAGGTGGGTCACTTCAACAGAGGTTTTCAACTCAAAAGCCTACCTTGGTCGCCTCCAAGAGGTTTTAACCGAAGAATATTTTATTTCTCTTTTTTTTTTCCAGGGTTTCCTCATGGAGGCTTTCAACCCTGGAGTTGGCCTTGGATTCCTTAGAAATCTTTTCACACATGCCTCTTTATTTTTATTTCTTTTTTATTTTTTCTAGGAAGGTTAGGGACTGAAAACCATGAATCTTCCAATTACATTCACCTCTCTAATTATTGTATTAATGAATTCTGACTTGGACATGGGCCTCTTGAAAATGTGTAGCCTATAACCATTGACAAGCAGAGGGATCCCCTCCTCATCTATGGTCTTGATATGAACAACCTCATTGTCATGGAATTTCTCCACTTGATAAGGTCCTATCCATCTAGTTATTAAATTTCCCTTGAAGACCTTGAATTTGGAGTCATAGAGCAGAGTCCAATCTCCTTCCTAAAATGTCTTCTCTTTGGTGTGCTTGTCATGCCAAAATTTCCCCTCTAGCTAGATTACTTCTATGTGAAGGAGGGCCTACATTCTAAATTCATCCAAACAATCCAGGTGAAGAAGTATTTATTATTGTGCCTTTTTTATGTCCAAATCCAACTGAGCTACCATTCTAAGGGTGTTATACTCAAACTCAATGGAAAGCAAATATTTCTTACCATAAACTAGATCATATGGAGTACACCTTGTAGTTCTCTTCTAGGTGGTATTGTAAGCCCTAGTGGCCTCCACCAATATTTCTTCCCAATATTTTCTACTGCTTCTCACAATTTTGGTGAGGATATTCTACAAGTCTCTATTTGTCACTTCCACCTGCCCATTTTCTTGAGGATGATAGGACGTCGAAGTCTTGTGCTTTATTTTGTGCTTCCTCATGAGGTTCTCAATGAGATGAGATGTGAATTAAGCCCCCTGGTTGGTGACTACCATCCTGGGATATCCAAAATTGTAGAACACATTCTCTCTCAAAAACTCAGCTACCTTCTCTTCTGTTGTTGCCTTTAAAACCATTGTTTTAGCCCACTTGGTCACATAATCGGTGCAAACCATGATATATCTCTTTTTCCCGGATGGTGGATCAATGGGTCCAATGAATTCCATGTCCCACTTGTCAAATGGCTCTAAGGCCACCTGAGGTTATAGAGGCATTTCAACCCTTGGTGTAGGTCTCCCCATCCTATGAAACTGACCACATCTAGTTGTGTATCTTATGGCATCCTGGTGGAGGGTAGGCCAATAATATCCCACTTCCAATGCTTTGAAGGTTGTCCTCTTAGCAGAAAAATTATCCCCATAAGGATCATCATGACATGCTGAGAGGATGTCAAAGACCTCCTCTTCCCTGAAAATATCCTGATAATTTGATCCAGCCCCAATTTGAAGAGATTGCTACGAATCCAAGTGAAAGGGGCGATTTTTCTTACAATTCTGCTCTTTTATTTGGATGAAAGGTTTGGAGGAAACCTCTTAGCAACTAGGTAATTGGATATGTCTGAAAACCAAGAGAGTGTTGAGATAGAAAATAGGTGTTCATCCAAAAGCTAATCATCAACCATCGCTTCCTCATCTGTAGATAAAGTTATTCTAGATAAGAAATATGCAACAACATTTTCTTTTCCTGGCTTATCAACAATGGTCAAATCAAATTGCTGCAACAATAACAACCATCTAATGATTCTAGAATTGACATCAGGTTTGTTCATTAAGTATTTTATTGTTTCATGGTTAGTATGCACAAAGTTTTGATAACCAGTAATATAATTCCTGGATTTATTTAGGGAATGGACAATAGCTAAGAGCTCCTTTTCAGTGACAGTATATTTTAGTTCAGCCTCGGAAAGATTCTTGCTAATAAAATAAATGGCATAGGGTAATGTATCTTCCAATTGTCCCAAGGCTTCCCCCACAACTTTATATGATGCATATATATGGATGTGGATGGGCATAACGCAATTGGGACCTTGAATTATAGGGGCAGTGGTTATTTTTTCCTTGATGATATCAAAAGCTTCCTGACAAAGATTAGACCAACAAAACTCAGAATCCTTGGCCAACAATGCAAATAATGGGGAAGCCAATTTGTTGAAGTCCATGATGAACCTCCTATAGTAGCCAGCCAAACCTAACAAAATTATGACATCTCTCTACTTTTTAGTAATCTTCACCCTTTTTATGATGGTGATTTTTTTTTGGTCTACCTATATTTTTTTCTTATGATATGGAGTGGCCTAGGACAATCCCTTCATTTTTTAGAAATTCACACTTATCAGGACTCAAGGAGAGATGAATTTCAATGCATTTACTAAAAACCTTACCCAGATTAGAGAGAGCCTCCTGGAAATCATACCCATAAGGTGTGAAATCGTCAATGTAGATCTCCATGGAATCATGGACAAGTTCAGAAAAGATGCTCAGGATTTATCTTTGGAAAGTAGCAGGGGCATTGTATAGGCTAAAGGGAAGGACTACATAAGTGAAGGTGCCCCAAGGACATGTGAATGTGGTCTTTTCCTACTCCTCAGGGCTAATGTGAATCTGGTTATACCCACTAAATCCATCTAGGAAAGAGAAAATTATTTTTCGCAAGACCATCCAGGACATGATCAATGAAGGGAAAAGGGAAATTGCCTTTCTTGGTGGATTTGTTTAGTTCTAGGTAGTAAACATAGATTCACCACTTTCCATTTTTCTTTGGGACCAGAACAAGAGGAGACACCCACTCACTATATGAGATGGGGTAGTTGAACCCTGCATTCAACAACTTCTGCATTTCATCCTTTACTATGTCCTTTAATGATGGGTTCATCTTCGTGTGGGGATGGAGGACAAGATTTAATCCCTCTTTTAAATAGATATGATGTGTGCACGCTGAGGGATGTATCCCTTTCATGTGATTGTAGTCGCAAGAAAAATAATCTAAGTTTTTTGTCAGGATTTGGCTCAAGTGCTCTTCTTATTTGGCCAAGAGGGATGAGTTAATATTCAGGGATCTGGATGGGCCAAATTCCACAACCTTGGTGGCTTCAGAGGTTGATTCAACTGAGTGCAGCTCAATCGAAGGGTGGCTTTCAGATTCTCTCACTAGTTCGTTGAGTGGAATGAAAGTGAGGGGTTGGCTTTGAAGGATGAGGTCAATGAGGTCATCCTAATCAGGTTTCCCCCATCTAATAATATTATCTATGGTACAAATGGGTAATTTTCACACAAATATTCTTTAGTTCTCCCAGAAGTTTAGTCTCTTTTGGGCTGTGCTAGATAGGGTGGATCAGTTCCTCAAGAAAAGGAGTTTGATTGGTTTGAGGGCTTCTTTCTTCCTTTTCCTCCTCAACCTTTGTAGGTGGATATGGAGGATGATTGTCTGGGAGCACTGTCCCCAACCTAAGTTTCATTTCATGTATCTCCACAACATAGGATGGATAGGATGTTTCTCCATTGTAGACTTATTGTGCCTGCTTGTTCTTCGGGTTCGTATTGGGCTGGGTAGGCATCTGAGGAAACTTAGGTGGAGAAGAATGAGTGACTTGACATTGAGTTTGGGGTGGAGGCAATAAAGCAGATGGTTGATTGAGTTGGGGCCTTCACCCTTGTGATGGGTTTCTCCACCGAGGTGGTTGAGGAACATAATGTTGGAAACATTGATTTATAGGCTGAGGGTGATATGGAGGGTCATAAGGCGAAGTAGGAGGTGTAGGCCATGATGGAGGAGTGGAGCAATACCAAGGATGAATAGGTGCATTTTGGTTCACATGGTAGTAGGAGTAAGGTGCACCTTGCATGCCCTGCTAATATGGCCAAGTCCCTTGAGGCATTCTCTGATTTATGAAAAATATTTGCTCTGGTCCTCCTTCCCCACCTTGATATGCAACTTTGAGACTAGGTAAGGAGGGAAATTTATCTGTGGCATGATTCTCTTCACAAACTAAGAAAACCTCTATGACATTCATTGGACATTCATTTCAAGGGCTTTTCCTCGTACATCTAGGGAAAATGATAGCTAAGGACCTCTCTGATTCCTCTTGTTTCCTCTGAATCTGCAATGTGTCCATTTGCAAAGAAAATGTTTGGATCATCTCAATTATGAATTCCTCCAACATGTTTCCAATCTCATGCTTAATGGAGGTGGAAGAGGAAGCGGTGTTGGTCATGCTTTGGATAGCTCTACCTTTCTTCCTAACTACCATAGAGTGGTTTCTAAATGTAGTCTTGATGTCCTCATAAGGCAATCACTAGATATATCCTACATACAACATATTAAGGGTTTCTATCACCTCTTCCCTGCTCCCTCAGAGAATCACCAATTTGAGTGATCTGGGATCAAGGGTGCAGTTGTATATTTTACAATTCAATTGGAATATTTCTTCATAATCCTGATCTAGGGATTCATCATGTCCCAGGGTCATCCTAAATATCCCCTCCTTGGTCTCTTTCTACATGCAATAGTCTTTATATTTTTTGTTGAAGGATTCTTGTATTTGTGCCAAGGTAGTGATATTGTTCCCAGGAAGACCATGAACCAATGCAAGGCTGCATCCTTGAGGGTGCATGGGAAAAATTTTATATTTTGCTTATATGAGGCATAGTCATAAGTCCTAGAGAAAACAACAAACTCAAACATGAAGGTGTCAGGACCCCCAGGATTTAGGCCATGTAAATGTGGAAGGGCTGAGGGACTGATGTTATTCATTCTAGTTTCTCTATCAATTTCTCTAATGAGAAATACTTCTTGGTCCCTAGTTTTATTCATGGCTTGAATTGGTAAAGTAGGTTCCTCTGGTAAAGCAAGTTCCTCTTCTTTCCCAATAGGTTCTTTAATGTTTTCAAGTGGTCCACCTAGATGATGTTCTACTTGTCAGTCACTGAAGAAGAGTGAAGGGTGACTGTGTGGGGATGTGGGGGGTTTTGTTAAGAATTTTCCTTGGTTGTCCCTACTCCTACAAGGCATGAAATTCAAACTATTTTTGTGTTTTTTCTTCAATATTTTGAAACTGAATGTAAAATAGAAATAAAAAAGCAATGCTCAATAAGAAACAAACATCTACTTAGACACCTCCACAGCAACGACACCAAAAAATGGTGAGCCCTGGTATTGCACCAAAATTGCCGCAACTCCCATAGGCTGCTCAAGTTTACTTTATCAGCCCGGGGTTCATACAAACATGGAGGTGACAATGCTATATGCATAGCAGATGAGCTCTACTCATGCCATCCTCATCTTAGTTCTACAATGAGGTGCTCGGGTTATTCTGAAAAAGTAAGTCTATCACACTTCTAACTGCAACCTATGACTAAAATAATATCATAATAATTACTCTATTGGAAAAAAAAGGAACTGCACTAGATCGCACTGATTCATCTAACTATTGTGTACTTTTGCAGGAAACAAAGATTCACACTTATGCTAGTACAAGAAAGGAAATTACAATAAGTAGAATTCATTGTCTAGATTACTTAATTTATTTGCAGAAAAGGGAACTACTCTAGAGCACACATGTTATATCAATGTCCAACTAACTCCTATCTAATTCATGCTTAACTATTGTGCTAATGATGCATATTATGATGGACTAATCCACTACAAGAAAATGACCATCTAGCAGAGGTTATAAAGTAGATTTTTAATGTTATAAAATTGGCCAAAATTGTCAAAAAATCATTTGCTACAACATCCATTTTCAGTAATGGAGGTTTGGGCGAAGCTTCTAACGAAATTTCAATAGAACTAAAAAAAATTGGATGGCCGAAGGTTGTTACGGATGTTTTTCTCATCGGTGCACGAATGAGGTGTCAGCGCACCAGTATGTTGTATCGTGAATGCACCGGTACTATAAACCTACCAAGTACTAGGATAGAAAACAAATTCTGGACACCCCGAGCATTTAGGAATGGCTCAGTGCATGTCATCCAAATAGTCACACCGGGTCAGTGGAAGGTGCGCGAACCAAGCCGTTAAGGTGTAAAACCGCATTGTGCCCTGTAGGTGATACAACGCGTCGGGCTGTCAAGTTATAAAAACGCACCAGCACGTTAAAGGAAAACCAAACCGGTGCATGCAACGCCTATCAGGCTACTCAAGTGGTATTTGTCGATAAAGCGCACTGGGTGTTCTGATTGGTATTGGTATTTTTGCGGTGCCCATAGGTCATAGAAACACACCGGTGCACAACGACTAAAGCGCACCGGGTGTTATAATTGGTATTGGTATTTTTGCGGTGCCCATAGGTCATAGAAACACACTGGTGCGCATTATCATACAAACGTACCGGTGCACAGTAACTAACACACACAGGTGTTCATTTTGAATTTTTTAGAAACATCGACCTCTGACAGTGCAATTATTGTGATTTTTTGAAATTCATTATTCATCAAAAGTAGACACATATCTTATAACAATATTCATATCAATTAAGTTTTTATTAGTGCATTTTAATTTGATGTTTGGATTAATTTTTTATATCATATTGTCAAATTTCTTATCTCTTCATTATAATATTTAATCATCCTTATATTTAATCAGTGGTGTAACGTTTCACAACGACAATGGAGAACGCAACAGAATAAATTAAAACGTATTTTATTATATATATATATATATATATATATATATATATATATATGTGTGTGTGTGTGTGTGTGTGAATAAGACACTCTTTGTCATACAAAATGGAACAGTTATTGGTATCTCTCTGTCTTTCAATTGGAACACAATGATGATTACATTAAACAAAATTCCTAAGTTCACAGACAAATATTTCAAAAAATACAACACCTTGCTTTGATATCCAAACATATTGATCATCATTCTTCGCTGGAACTGTTGTCACTGCTTGAGCTACTTCCATGAATTGGGTTATTTTGAGTAATATTTTGTTCACGGTGTTGATTTTTTTCTTTTCTTCAACTTCCATCTACAAACATAAAAATAAACTGTAATGAGTGTATATACATTAGTGAGAATAATGAAAATTGAAATATTAAATAATATACATCAATGTAAATAAAAAATAAATGTACCATAGAAATAATTGACTCATGAACTATACGCATTCTTTCAAAACCAAATGTCATGCCATTTTCAACAATTCATTTGTTGGCACAGTTCCATACTTTGTTTCTTGCAATTTTTATACCCCATAACAAATCATATATTTAATATAAAATATTTTTTTTTTCCTAGTAATTATAGATGGAGCTAAGTAAAACAAGATAGATGCTTACAAATTCCACAATTAATTTCCGATATGCCAACATATACTCACAACCCATATTTAACCCAATGTCAATCAATTCTTCCGATGGTTCTTCTTTGTATGTTAGCACTTGTTTGAAGACATTCAATGATTATTGTTGTAAAACAACTTAAAATATAAAAAAATGAAATATAGTTAAGTTGTTATAAGGAAATAACAATTACTCACAAACATATATTTCAACCCCTTTCTTCCTTGTCGTCCTATTTTACATGTTGAATGGGTTCCATTTTCTTTTCTTTTCTGCAAGAAAACACTCGAAAATTAATATTTAATGTTAAATTATTTATTTATTGTACCTAATAAAAAAATTCAATGATTACATATTACATTTGAAGCACGTTGTTTTTGAGATGGCTCCTCGTGCGATGCAATTATGTCCATTTCTTTGACCATCTCCTTGTACAACTTTTTGGACATTCCTACTGGCATATTTCTGATATAATCTCATTCATCCTTTCAGATTTTCATAATCTTCCTAAAAATATAACATGAAAATAAACTATTTAATTTTTATATTGATATATGAAAAGTAAATAAATTAAAAATTAAAACATTTGGCAAATTTTAAGGTTTTTTAAAATTCTAATCCACTAAAACATTTATTTATTGAGAAACAAGTAAAATACCTGTACATTTTCATGTCGAGGAGGCATATTTGCTGAGGAGTTAGAGAAACAAAATTTTCCCACCGTTTTCAAAAATTCGAACTCCACAAGGTAGGTAATGGAAAACAACAGTGCATGCAATGGGAGCACCGATGGAAGGGCGCCTCACACTAGATAAATTCACATCGATGCTTGAGAGGTCTAGAGCACTAAAGAAGTGAAAATGTGGTTTTTTCGGCTGGTAATTTTTTTTATTTAACCCTATTTCAGTGCGCAGGTTTTTGAGACGCAACGGGCAGTGCACGATTTTTTGAGACGCACCGAGCCTATTTATTCATAGCACGCCAGTGCACTATAGTATTTAGACACACCATACGTGTTTGTACGGAGAGCATGGTGTCTCGGTCTACCAATTTTTAGTACGCATCGATGCGTTGTGAGTTAAACGCATCGGTGCGGTTTATGATGAGAAATGCACCAGACAAAAAAACATCCGCAAAAACCTCCGCCCACCAACCTCCTCTAGATACCTTCACTACAAACGGATATATGGGCTATTTTTATAAGGGGTTCCTCAAAAACATCTGCTAGAGGGTCTTTTCCTTGTAGTGATCATACTTGAAATTGCTCTATTTTGTAGAAAAAGAAGAAGGTTCTTGGGTGGTCAAAGGGTGTCCCTAGACCAAATATTCGGGGCTGGATGTCTACTGGTGGCTTTGGTAGGCTTAGGTGAGGTGGGCGAATGGTTTTGGGCTGAAAGAGAGGGTGTTTGGCACTGCTACACGAAGCTTCTACAGGATTCCTGTTTTTCTATAAGATGTCGTGAAATGCTACAGGAAACATGCCGAGAGGCTAGAAATGATGGAAAGAAGGTTAGGAAAAGGTGAGGGAAAGGTGGATCTAAGTGCATAGAGGATTCCCAACCCCTTGGACCAAGATCATAGCTCTCAAAAGGCATGTATTACACCCGAATGCCTTCTCTCAGTGGTGTGATGATGACCTCAAAAATAGGGTTGTAAGTGACTTGAATAGAATGTATATGATCGAGGGTCGAAAATCAAGATGATGGTGATGAAGGGGTCCTTCTCCTGTTCTCTATCCAAACCTGCAAATAATACATATACTCATGCATTCATCATCAACAAACTTATCATATAAATTGTGGAAAAAATGCGTTGAATTTGAATATATCTACCCATGCATTAGAAACATAAATCTACCTTTGAACTTACAACATATTCATGATAAGTAAAACTATCCTAAATTTTCCAAGAAATCATAAACTGAAAATATATTTTGTCTGTGGTGGAAGACCTGCCTCCTCAAGGTCTAATCGAAGAGGTGAAAAAGGAGGCTTAACAACACACTTTTAATGTTTTATATGCTACCAAAAATGAAATGGAATAAATAAACTACTGAAGCATAAAATAAAGACACACATGTACACAATAGAGACTGAATTCAATGGATTGGGCCCTAACAAACAAGTTCGGCTCCATGAAATCAACTCAGTGGAAAAGAAACCAAATGCTCATCTTATTACATAACCAGTATTTCACATGAACAATGAAAGTCAAAGATGTCTAATACAAAGCCAAGAGTGCTCTTACAACATATAAAATTTGAATCCTAATGAACTCTTGCTCTTTTTTATTTATTCTATAGGTTAGCTATGAAGAACTCCCTAAAAAATAGTTTTTTGTTCCCTTGGAACTCGAGAGGAGTGGAGCTTGGCTCCTTCTTATCATTCACTTACTCGACTGCCTCTGACTTCGAGCTGTTGGAGGAGGCAATTGAAGAGATATTAGCTAATTTTAGGAGTTAATAAGGTCATCAACCTCCCTACTATTGCTCCTCATTGTATACTCTGATCCCTGATATGGGATCTTTCTTAAAAATGTCATTATTCCCTTCATTTTCCTGCATTTAAACCACATTAGGCCTCAAATCATGAAAACCATTTTTACACCATTCTCACTAAGAAAAATATGAAAAAATGTACTTAAATGTGAGAGGGAGAGAGTAATAAAGCTAAAAATGTGACATTTTAACTCCTTAGAATATTCCTAATGATGGAACTTATCACCTGTTTCTACAATCACTCATGATAACGAGCAACTATCAATATAAAAATATCCTACTCTATCATATTTTATGCAGATTTTACTCTTTGTCCCTTTTCATTTTTATTAAAATAGTCAAGGGGGTGATAGGGCATAATTTTTCACTTCGAAAGGATGAAGGGCTGAGGAGGAGGAGCTTCAGGGCTTCAACATGCACTCATGCGCCCTAAAAAGCAAGGAACTCAAGGAAGGGCGCATGTCGCAAGTCCAAAGGACAAAAGGGAAAGATTTAGGCTTTATAATTGCATTATGCACTTAAGGGAGAGAGGGAGGGTGCAGGGCGCACTCCTAAGGGCCGAAGGCTAAGGCCTCGTGCCTTCAGGGCGTGCTCATGCGCTCAAGAGAACTTAAGGAGGACACAGGTTGCACTTGTGACAAATGAAGTTTGGGTATTTGTACCTTCAAGGTGGGACAATGCACTCATGAAGTCTATTAGGGTGCATGACACATAAGGGAATGTTGAATAACCAATATTTGGGTCTTTAGGATGCACCAATGTGCTCAAGGAGGGTGCACCTCTTCGAGTTGAAGGAGTGAGCTTAGGAAGACTTAGTCATTTTCGAGGGCGCAGTTCGGGATATGGAAGGGGATTCGTGCTTTTGGAGTCTTCCAAACTCCGTGGGAGGGGGAAGGGAATGATTTTGAATCATTAAGGGTCATCCATCAAGGCTTTGGGGTGTGCTCATGCGCTCTTGGCCTTAATAGGCTCATTCTACAATCGAAATTTGTCTAAATCACGATGAATGGTCAAGGGGTGAGAAAGATGAGTTATGGGAATAAAAACACATGTGACACATATTGAATCATCGAGATCAATTAGAAAAACTTGACCTACAATATTGAATATACATCAAAATGTCACTTTATGCACATTCCCTAAGTATAAATAATGAAGTGTGTACGATTGTGACCCAAAAGTGTCGTTTTAAAACAAGGAAAGTGTTGTGATCATGAAATGAATATAATGATATTCAAATCAATGCAACGAAACTTTAGAACACTCAATAAATATGAAAAAACGAGAAATGGCACTTGATGACCAAGGCGACACTTGACACAACAATCAGAGGTAGGCTCCAAAATTCAAATGTAGTGAAATTTTGGAGGGTGTTGTAGCAATGACAACAAGTTCTTTTCTTTTAAAATAGGTGCTACTTTAATAGAGTAGAAAGGTAATATTTTTTTTAGGATTGCGTCAATAGTCTAACACTAGTTAGCTTTAGATTCGTAATTCTCAACCTGCCATTCCTAAATCCTGGTATCACATTTTTGGGCAATTGAGAGAAGCGAGCCTCTTATAATTTCACAGAAAGTATTTGGTTTGACACTACCACAGTCTTCATGTAGTACTTGGTCTAGCCATATTGCTTTTGTTTCTTATTCACAAGATTTGATCCATGAATTTCCTTCACCTGGGTCTAGAGGGATAATAATTTTCTTGTCATTTCCTTTAAGAGTAATGCTATCTTTCTCTAATGATATCATTGCTTTCATCCTCCAAACCATAGTCTTTTGACTAGAGTGGGATATGCAGGTATTATTTCAATTAAATTAATGACTTCAAAGTCAACTGTAATTGGGATTCCCATTATTGACATTTTCACTTACCTTAATGATCTTATAGGTTCTATGAATCTTTTATTGACAATTTTAAGATAGTTGGTCATCTTTCGTAGATTCGGTATGCCCATGCTTATCGATGTCTCTTGCGAGAGTATATTGAATTGATAGGAAAAGCGAACCATGACTTGTTTTACCATATATCCATTGATTTCAAGGTCTCCCTATGGATCATGGTCTTCAAACAACTTCCCCTTTGAGAGATAACTGATTTTTTTACATTTCTCTCTATTTTGGATATATTATTTCAACATGTTGAGAAGTTCTACAAGGAGAGCAACTGAATGTTCTTCTTTTAAAAGATCTAAAAATTATTCTAATATGACTTCCTTTTTCAGTTTCCGTGATTCGGTTTCCTTGGTAAGGAAATCAACCACTCTTGTCATTGCGTTTTTTTGTGTCTGCATATTTGGGTATCTAGAAACAATTTTGGTATGTAAAATAATTTGTTGATTAATATATTTTCCGACGCTCAACCTCATAACGACATGAATATTTTTTGAATACTCAATATGTCTTCTTTCATAATAGTTTGTATTATATTGTTGGTTCTTTTATTTACAACTTTTTGAATAATTTTCAGAAAATATTCTAATGAATGATTTTCCATGGCATGCATGTTACAAAAGCGCAAGTCGGTCTTTTCCTTTAATGGAAATTTCAGGGTTGTGTTCCCTTCCCTCCAATAGGTGAAACAATAAAATATTATTTGACCTCAGCGTTGATGTCGACCTTTTCTAGTGAAACCTTTGCATTATCCTTCATAACCTCCTCAGTCGTTTTTGTGTCTGCCATATGATTGTGGCTCATTAAACTGATTTGTGTGTTGTGTATGGTACAAAACATGATAGTTTGACTTATTTTTTCCATTGAGCCAACGCTCTTGTGTTGATTGTGTATTATATTCACAAATGGAACACTATTTAGGCTTAACATTTCGAAGATTATATTGAAATTTTATATTCTTATGGTTATATGTGATTTTTCATATATCGAAGTATATATCAAACTATGATATTTGTTGGACATCCTGATCAAAATAATCAGCATATTTGCAAGTGTCCTCAGTATGACCCTCAGTCTGACAATTAGTGCACCAAAAATTATTCTCCTTGAGTGCTAATGTGAGCAACAAATTTTTCAATTTTCCAATCATAATTTTGATTTTGTTATCATTCGATGAGACAATCGACTAAACACCATCATCTATTTCGATTCATTGTGCCAATTTAAGAGCCTCTTCACATGTTATGACTTCATGCATTATTAAATGGCCACAAATCTTCAAGAGGAGAACAACCACATACCAATGGACTAATAAGTGCTCATCAATAACGAATGGCATATGACTTACCAAATCCTTGATTCCCTTATCGAATTCCCTAACTTTTTCATTTGGTTGTTGCTTGATTTATTCCAATTTATGAGCTGCAAAGTGTTTGACACCTTGGGCCTTGAAAAATGTTAGAAAGTTATTCTTGATTTCATCCATCATCTTCGATTTATTCTGGGTGAGGTTCATAAACCATGTTAAGGCTAACTTTCTCAAGGTAGCTACAAAATTATCCATTTTCTTATCTTCATTTGAGATATCACTTGCAAACCAAAATTTCTCACAAACGAACCAATGCATTTTTAGATCCTCATCACCCTCATAGAAGGGAATATGAATTAATCCCATTGTGTTTCTTGAAATTTTCAATGTTCCAATTTCCGAGTATTACTTTGTTGTTTTTTTATGGTAGGGTTGATGGTGGGTGGAGTATTTTCAAGCATGATACTTTGTTCCTTATCAATGATGCCCCCCGAATTATTGGCTTTGCACGCTTTATCAATGTATTATGTAAATTGATTCTCTTTAGGTCATGTATATTCGTTACTAGACTCATACTTTCATATTATTCAATGGATACTAATTCCGGCAAGGGGGGAATGATCATGTGATTATTGAGTTGGAGCAGTATTTTCTCGATTTCTTAATCTTCAATAGTTTGTTGATTTTTGTCGAATTTTATAACTTTTTGTTGTCTTCATCAATCATATTCATTGTTCCAAGAAGTGGGTGTTTATGAGTAATGTGATGATTTATAGTAAATGAAATCTCTTATAGTGGGAATTGATATAGTTACAATGGGATTCTGATGAATGGCAAGTCTAGAGTCATCAATTTCCATCGCATCTACTTACCCTCCAAGACTTAAGATTAGACCATTTGTCATAGAAGGCGGTGTAATGCCTCTCAAATCATATGAGGATTCTCATGCATCTTCTCTCACTTTCTCATGATTTTTAAATCCCATTCTTTATTATTCGTCTCTTATTTATTCCTAACATTGTTGTCATTTTTTAGTTGCTATCTTTTGTATATCCGTCAACTACTTGTATTATCACTTATAAATTTCTAGAGTTCTTTATTGGTGTTGTTTTCTGGAAGACAAATGTCTTCCTTCCATCTTTTTAATTCTCAACTACTTCTCCAACTTCTCTCTTTCTCTTTTATTTTATTTCTCATGACTCATTATGCCCCCCTATGCCGACCTGAATTAGTGTTGGTAGACGAGGGAGTACACAACGACCATGTTTACTTGCTTAAAAATTAATCCCAAGCTTCTCTTGCATCTTTTCAAGGGGATTCTAAGAAGTTCTTCCAATTATTTTTCTCCTTTTTCTAGTCAGTATTGGCTAGAGTCTGCAATGGAGGTCGATACTCGATGATATGTCCTACACCCTTGTCAAGAAGAAACTTATGCAAAAGCGTAGGAATCATGCATAAGAAGTTATCATGCAAATCATCGAAAAATCTGGCTTTAACATGTTCGATATATGTTTGACCTTTTATTTCTTCTTCTTCACAAAGATCATCCAAACATTATTCAACTCACTAATGTAGATTCATGCAACCACCGTTCAATATTTGTAGTAAAAATCGTGCATCAGATTCATTTTCAATTTTTTGAATTGGTGACTTGATCAAGGAATTTTTTTATATTTATTGGGATGCCTTCAATGAACCACTCATGTGCTTCTGTAAAGAAGTTGGCTCTGTATTCTGCTAAATAAAATTTATTTCTCCATGAGTAATTTTTTAGGTAATTATTAATTTTTGTCTCCCACCACAATTGTATCTCTTCCAGGGTTAATATTTATGCTTGCATTTTCATGGCTCGGTTCTAGACTACTGGAAACAAAACAAATTTTGTAATCTTTGTACATATTTACTAGTAGCATAGACATCAATCATTCACATGGAAAAGCACATAACAGAAAGAAAGAGAACAGATACAAGTAGTGGAGAAACAAGAGAAGTTCACGAGATACCTTCCATTGGATCAATCAAAAAATCAAAGGGGAGAAATTATTTCAAGAAAGAGATCAAAGAATTCATGAGAAACTTGAGACAAGTGACCATTAAGGAAGATTTGGTGGTAAAAAAAGACAATTTTCTACAATTTGTAGTGGGGCCTGCTAAGTTTAATATGAAGCTACTGTTGTTGTGGAAAAACATTCAAACTAGTTCCAAAACGATTTATCTGGATGCAATGGAGGGAAGAGTTAGATATAATCCAGATCTTCCATCAAAGGTTAAAAACATAACAACACAATACAAAGCATGATACCAATATGTTACATCAAAACTACATGTTGTTGGAGGATTAATCCGTCTTGCGGACAAGACTGATCTCCCTAGTACTAAAAGTATCTAGCAACAAACAGCCAAATAGACTAATCTTTCTCTAAGCATATACGATCTACGAAAAGCTCTATAGAGGTGTTAAGGACTTACCTTTTATCCAGTGCTTGTTTGAAGTCGTTTTTGTCCCTCATGCGCTTGAAGGAGGTTTCCTCGTAAACCTGCAGTCACAAACAAGCAAAATATTACATAGCACCTGTATAGAAATCATCATAAACCATGCTTATCATAGTGATCAAGGAATCTATGAAATAAACCATTGATTGAAAGCTTATTGAGAAAAATGAGTATATTTGTATTAATTTCAAAAGAAGAAAATCCTTACAACCTAAGCCTTGATGTTGCACAGGACTTTCTGGGGTCCGAAGCAGGAGTCTCCTTTACTTTGATAAGCTCTGCACTCCTCCAACCAAGACAAATAGAGGTATGTAATCTCTCCTCACAAAATTCTTAGTTAACTGAGTCTAAATCTCAACAGCACTTAACCTCAAATATTCTTAAGCTTGAACTCCCCTTGAGGCTACCCAATGCCTCTTTTTATAGTGGAAAAGAGGAGGTTTTTTGTTCCAAGTATGAAGGGATAGAATCCTCCTTCAAAGGGATAAGCTCCTCACATCAAGGGGTTAGCTCCATAAGGTAAGGGATTCATGCACCTCACAAGAGTGGTTCTGCCACCGCAAAATCCATTCTAGAAGCTTCCAGAATTTACTTTAATTGAGCTTTTTGGAATTTACTTGCGCCTTTTTAATCTTACAGGGGTCCGCACCTATAACAAAGATAAAGTGCGTTCAGGTACGCAGGATAGATGAACATTGGGTGCAGGACCGCAGGCAAGATAGCCAGAAAGTGCGATACCAAAGTTTAGGAGACTTTTAGGAACTTTTTCTGATTTTCAAGGCTTGACATGAGGAACTAATATGTTTAGACTTGCAAAGGGAGAAGTATGAGTTATAATGAGCTCATACACATAGAAGAATGTCAGGATGACAATTTTTAGTGTAACAGATTGCCCCCTAAAGTGCAAAGTCTGGAATAGATGATGCTGAAGTCTGTCATATATGAAGAGTGCAGTACTTTATCATTTCAAGGATCATCCTGTGGTCACCCCAGTCGGAACCTGTAAAAACATTCAATGCAAAATATATATATATCATCGCTGAGGTAGGCATTCCCATACTCAGATCAAAACTAACTAATTCAAACTATTCTGATACAGGAATGATTTTGAGTACATCACAGTATAGACATGTGTAGACACAGTATGGATGCAACCATCTGTTTGTAAATAGTCTACTGTAAGATAACAAAATTCCTCGCAGCTTGGATGGTAGAAACTAGATCCAGGGTCTTGATTTCCGCATCTCGAACTAGTACGATTCTATCCATGTGAATAAATGTGTCGAAGTCGAACATGGTAGAAACCACTTGATTACCAGTCAATGATGTAAATTGTTAACAAGTGTGAGAGTAACCACCAACAATGTCAATGGCTCTCAAAGTACCCAGTACAATCCATGAAATGTGAATGAATGAGCTGAAGTCAAACATGTCACATAATCATTCGATCGAAGGTCAATGATGCAACATGTCATCGAAGGCGAGAAACCTGCCATTGAGGCATGCAGATTTCAAGGTACTGACGATTTCTAGATCAACTCTTTAGATAATGAGTTGTCGTCGATAGAAAGTAATCTGTTGTAGGCAAGCCCACAACACGAAATCATAGATCAAGTTTTGAAAACATATCGGCAAGGACTGACTTAGGGATGGTCAAAAATGGATGACAGATATTTTGCAGATGAATGGTTTATTTGAACTGTCCTCTTGAACACATAACGACACTGCAGATGGCTTGGTGACAGTTGACCCAAAGCTAATACCTAGGAACTAGATGAAGAATTTCAAATGAGGTTTGATTAACTGTTAGGCAAAGGATTTCCCAACCCAGGTGATTGAAAGTGTCGTGCTCAAGAGTGGTTAACTAGATTTTCGAAAAATCAAAATACGACAAACAAGTCCATTTTTCTCCTTTTTCCCCCACCATTTTTGGCAATTACCTCTTTATTTTTGACAAGCTTGAGGAGGATAACATTTGCTTTTTTATAAGCTCATCCTTCAGATGAGTCCAACTTAGTTTAATATCTAAACCCTAATAAGGAGTGGTTCGTTCCTGTTTGAAAATTAAACAGGTCCTTTACTGTTAAATTTCAACGAGTCTAGTATAGGAGAAACTCGGTGTTTTTCAATTTTAGGGAGTCAGAAGAAAAAACTTAAGAAAAATCCATGGGTGTACTTTTTCGTAAATTTAGTCTCTCGAGCCCGAAAAAGGATAAAATAATGCGGGAGAGAACTCTATTGACCATATTTAGTCAACGTATACATTTTTCGTAAGTAGTCCATTTTAGTCCGTAAAAGGGGTAAACTTATACTGAAGGGACAATCATTCATTTACTTTAACGAGTTCGAATAATCAAGTACTCAACAATCTTTTCATGTTTAGAGAGTCAGAAAAGGGCTTAAAAGAGAACTCCAATGTTTCGCTTTTTCGTGAATTTTTTGAAAGAGTCTGAAAAAGTGATAAAAGTATGCTCTTTGTTGAAAAATGATCAATTCTCCTGAAAAATCCAATTTTTGCATAAAAACTTGAAACATTACACATACATGTTTAAGATGAGTAAAAATGATTCAGAAATACCCTTTAAAAGTGAAAAATAAACAAATTAAAAATTCATCTATTCGAAAAAACTTATAAAAAGGACTTTTTCAATTTCATTTTTACCGTTCAAGTTCAGAGTGAAAAGTAGAAGCTTTTGGGTAAAAAAGTCCCTGTGAAAATTCTGGAAAATCTGTCCGTCGAAATCGAGAACCGTCGGTCCCAGGTAATCCACGACCTCGTAATCTTGTATTTCATCCGTTTACAATTCGTTTTTAGGCTTTAGATTTTATTTTTAAGGGAGAAAAATAGTTTGAAAATCGCCCGCGGGGGGTCTGCAGGTGACACACATGGTACCTGTGGACCCCAACTTTTTCCTACAAAGAAAAAATTCGTGGTTCTGCACTTTCCCCACAGAGTGCGTGCATTCCTACGCACTGTGTACAAAGGTAAAGTGCGGTCCCCGCACGTTTGAATTTAAAAATCAAATTTCTCTTTTTCCGCCCAAAAATTTTCAAATTAGATTTCTCTAATCTATATTTTTGTGCATTGTAGGATTAACAAGATGTTGATTTGGAGAGAACGTGAGCATGAGGACGTGGACGAAGCCACAATGCTCCATTTTCCCACAATGCAAGCATTAAGAGCATGCGGTTTGTATAAATTTTGGGCCATCCAAGGCATGAGGGCACAGGTAGACCTCCTGACATGGCTGGTAAATAGGTGGAACATGTAGGACCAGCGTTTCATTATTGGCAGCCACCGGCTCGAAATTGAGCTGGAGGATATTTATTTTCTGACTGGTTTGTCCAAGAGGGGCGAACAACTTTCCTTGTTTGGGACTAGGCCAGGTGGCCAAACTGTCGCTAGCCTTCGACAAGAGTTATGTAATGATGAAGAAAACCCCAGGGACAAACGGATTGATATAAAAACTATCATCCGTCCCGAGCTGAAATTGATTGCATTTACTGTTACCAGACTGTGTGGGAGTGCTGCACTGCATGTGGCTACCGGTTCCCAAATGCGCATTGCTATGGACTATTTTCGCGGCACCATTTTCAACTGGTGCGAAGCTGTGTTGGCTAATATAAAAGGCCAACTAACTAGAGCGAAGAATGGAAAACTAAATAACTTTGGATATGGATCCATAGTTGTCACCTTTGATCTAGAGAGGATCTCTATGCTAGCTCCACAGAGTATTCCTGTTGATGCTATTCATCTTCGAGAACCTAGGATGGTTCGTTGGGTCGCACTGATGGCCCATCATGGTATTGAGGGCACTGAGATTGTTCAATTTCCTTCTTCATATTTTCGTTGGCTGGACCACCAAATTTTTGTCATAGAGGACTTTCCATATGTCAGGATAGATTTCCGCGGTGACCGAGAGATGAGTCTCCCAGCAAGGGAAGAGTGGGATGAATCAGGTAAAATCATTTTCAACGAATTTTAAATTCTAATTTTTATTTTTATTTTTGATCGTCTTGTCAATTAATAACCATTTTTTTTTTAATACAGATGTGGGTCCATAGCGACCATCCCATCTCCATCCTTATGATAGAAGACAACCAGTTGCAGCCGCACCAGTCCTAGCAGGCCAATCAGCAGAAATCTTGACTGATTTAGAGAATCATCTAGAGCGTTTGACTCTAGATATTCCGGAGACAGACATAGATGACATTTCACTCAGATTGCAGAGATACGTGATTGGTGTTCCAGGACCTTTTAGGAGGTTCCTGTGTAGGGTGGCTCGGGCAGTGGTTTCTTATCGTGATCACCATCATTGATGGGATGATCGTGTTGTAGAATCATATTTTTGACCTTTTGTGTTACTATTTTTCCGATCATAAGGTGTTTCCAACCTATGATCGAAGACGATGTATATTTTTTGAAAACACTTCTATACTATGATATATCACTATTTACCGGCTATCTGTGTTCATGTTATGAATGTTGTTTTGTTTTACTGTTTTTTGATCATTGCAAATGTCGATTTATCATACTAGAAGCAACTGCGTCTGCTAATGTATTTAAATGTCTTGGAATATGTTGATATTCAATGTAGTCAAATTCACGTTCCAAGAGACGAACTCTTAAAAATAACCGTAATAACACCGGATTTCTAATGGCATAAACCTTGTTAAGTTGTAATACAACAAGTTCAGAATCCAACCTAACAATCAAACTCCGAATTCCAAATGATATGGATTCAGATAATAACTCAATCACTGCACTATACTCGGCAATGTTATTCGTTGTTTGACCAAGGCTTACCCCATGCATGGATACTAGCTCATTAGAGGGTGAATAGATAACCCAAGCTGCGGAAGAGATGTTCCATGTACTACGACAAGCACCATCAGCAAAACCAATGTAGGTTTGAAGAGACGTCGACATCTGCGATATCAAGAGTAAAACTCAGATAAGCAGGAATAGTGATAAACACACTTCTAAACTAAGCACGCTTTTCTAATCTAAAACACACCAAAAGTAAAGAAATCTAATCTAATAAAAAATCTCCATACCAAGTTAAGCATAGTATCGCTTCAGATAAAGCCCATTTCTGGGTTTATCTAAAGGGACACCGTCAAAATCTATCAGCTCATAGGCCCCTTTTGCCATGCCACATGGGCACGAATTTCCCAGCTCCTAGCGTATCATTGGCTTGATCATAAACTAAGACTAGGTCTCCTTCTGAAAAATTTCGAGGGGTAACATTTCTATCATACTGAGCTTTTATTCGTTTAACATGAGCGTCGTTTGCTATTACGGAATTTCGTCAATTCTCGTCCAGCTGAGCTAAGTACAGAAAACATTTCTCCTCTTTAGACGTAGCTGGGAGTAATTCTATGGCTAATTTCAGTCACGGAATTTCGCATTCAATCGACAACACAGCTTCCAGACCGTAAACGAGTTGAAAGGGAGTGAAACTAGTTGATGTTTTTACTGAGGTTCGATATGCCCAAAGTGCTGAAAACAACATGGAATGCCAATTCGTTTTGTGAATACCAATAATTCATCTAATCATGGTGACTAAAACTTTATTTATAGCTTCAACCAGACCATTGGCTTGTGGATAATATGGAGTGGAACTATCCTGGCGCAGGCCAAGTTGATCTATCAGTTCAATCATCATGACATTTCGAAAATGAATTCCATGATCTGTAATAATGGCTTGAGGAACACCGAACCTAGAAATTATGTGATTAAATACGAAATTTGTAGCAGTCTTTCCGTCAGCCGAAAATGTAGGCATCGCCTCGGCCCATTTAGTAAAATAATCCACTGCTAAGATAATATATGCATGCCCCCCGGCCGAGTGAGGGTTACATGTAATAAAATCGATACCCCATTTCGCGAAAGGACCAACAGCAATTATGGGATGAAGAGGAGCTGGTGGCGCGCACATTTTACGATCAAAAAGTTGACATTTGGGGCATTTCCGGACTGCATAAATACAATCTTTGAATAACGATGGCTAGAAATAGCCAGCGTGCAATATCTTTTGGGTTGTGGCATACCCAGACATATGACCGCCACATGCTCTAGAATGGCAGTCATTTAATACCTTTTCATCTTCTTCATGAACAAGACAACGTCTGAAAACAGAATCCGCTCCACGATGATAGAGTGTATCACCAATGATATTATACTGTTGGGATTGGAAGCGTATTTTTCGTTGCTGAGATTGTGAAATTTCGGGCCGAAAAGATTAGTTTTGGAGATAAACAATAATATATCCATACCATGGATCGAGAGTACTGATAAGAAACAAATATTCGTCCGCAATGGGCTCTTCTGCCACAGTTTCAGTATCAGTAGAGGGAAAATCACACATCAGTTCCGCAAATACCAAAGATTTCTTTGCCTTGGATTTCTCAAACTCCAAGTCAAATTCCTGCAGGATAACTATCCATTTGGAATACTTGCCCCCTAGCAATTTTTTGGTTAAAATATAAATCATAGGGTTACAATCAGAAATGAATGTGGTTTTACGTAACAAGATGTAGTGCCTAAATCTTTGGACAGCTTGGACAGCTGCCAATGCCAATTTTTCCACATGTGTATACTTAATCTTGGTCGGATGCAGATTCTGACTAAGATAGTAAATCACATGTTCAGTATGAGGTTCACCTTCCTGAACTAACACCATCCCAATGGTGGAATGAGAAGCAGCGAGATACAAAATGTAATCCTGGTTGTAGTTGGGAGGATGCAATAACAGTGCATGGGTCAACGCATGTTTAAGTGCATCGAAATATCGATCAGCGATCTCGTCCCAAAAGAATTGAATATTTTGTTTCAACAACCGGGTGAAACCCTTTGTAAGCTCGACATATTTAGGAATGAATCGACGTAAAAAATTTTCTTTCCCCTTCAAACTTTGGAGTTGGCGTAAAGTCGAAGGAAGAGGTAATTTAACAATAGCTTCGACCTTCAACGGATCGACGCGAATGCCTGATTTCGAGACAACAAAGCCCAATAAACGACCCGACTCGACACAAAAAACACATTTGTGTGGATTCAGCCTAATATTATAATGCCGACACCTCATAAAGATAGCTCGTAAGTGTGTGAGATGGTCGGCCCTGCATGATGAATGAGCAGGTAAATCATTGAGATACGGTTGCACAATGTGCTTAATGTCATGAAACGCATAAGACATTTCCCTTTGAAAATTTTCTCCAGCGTTTTTCAATCCAAAGGGTAGTTTGCGATAAGCAAATGTCCCCCATGGACAAATAAAAGTTGTTTTTGGCTGATCAGCAAGGAGTGTGTTTATTTGATTATACCCGGAAAAGCCATCCGTAAAGGAAAACATTTTGCTACTGGCACAATCATCGATTATCTGATCGATATAGGGAGTTGGATAATTGTCTTTGGGACAGGCTCGATTAATATCCCTATAATCGATACATACTCGTATCGTTCCTTGTTTTTTAGTCACATGAACAATATTTGATTGCCAATACGTTAAGGGAATTGGATAAATGAAACTTGCATGCAGCAGTTTTTCAACTTTTACTTTGATAGCAGCAGCTTTTCTAGGATGTATTTGACGTAAACGTTGACGAACAGGTTTGGCATCCGAGTAAGTCTTGATTTCATGTAGGATGATTGACGGATCAATTCCTGGCATTTATTCATAAGACCAGGCAAACACATCACGAAATTCTTGAAATAGGGCTTTATAAGCTTTAATTTCATCTTTAGTACAGCAAGCACCTATATGAATGTTTTCAATTATTCCTGGTTTTACTGAAATGTCAATTGGAACCGTTCAAGAAATATTTTCCAAATTTAATTCAGAATTAGGATTTTGCAATGGATTCTGGGGTTCTTTGACATATTCAGCAGTAAAAATTGAAGCGAAATCATCTTCAAAATGATCTGGTTCAGGTAAAAATGAAGATCGGTGATGCAGATCTTCCCATGGTAAATCATCAACAGACAAAAATTCACGAATCTGTTCATCAGTATGAACAACATCCGGAAATGTTGATGTGGCTGAACTGGATATAGAAAGTGATTCCTCAGGGATCCCATTCATTGGATCGATTCTGGTTGAAGAGGTGTCAGAAAGTGACTGTACGGCCTGGTATGCAAGTTCAAATGGACTCAAAGGCATCATGCCCTCAATTGAATCTAACTCGGAATCAGAAGGTATGATCCAAGGATCATCAAACATAATAGTATTTGACAAAATCATGTGAATAGTTGCAACGACAGGCGATACATTAGGAGGAGGAAAGGAAAAATTTCCTAGTAAACCAGAATCTTTAACTAATCCTACTCCAACAACCTTATAAGGGATAGTCGATTTACCAACATGCTGGATTGTTTCTATAGAGGCTGGGTCGGAAGAGAAATAAGTTAACTGATCTATTGTGATGATCTTTCCTTGATATGGAAATTTTATGAGTCAAAAGACCGAAGAAACAACAGTAGTCATCACATAAGACCAACTACGACCTAGAAGAAGGTTGTAATCTAGAGGGGCATCAACCACTTCCACATCTAGATTTACAGTTTTACCTTCGACCCCTATGGGTAAATCCTGCAAAATACCAAAAGGGTGAAAACCTCGACCATCAAAAGCCTTAAGAATCGTCGGAGATTGGTTAAGTGTAGGAGAACCAAGTGATTTCCAACACTGAATCGACATAATACACGTTGAATCCCCCTCATCAATCACAGTCTGATAGATCGGTCTGTTTTTGACTAACACTGGTATCTGGAAAGCCATCTGATGAGGCAGACGAGGTGTACTATTTTATAAATCGAAGATTATAAGATTAGAATCTTGAACATCTACAGCTCCTATAGCAGACAAAAGAAATTTACGCTGTGCTGGGCATGATTGCAGCACTTCCAGCCGACATTGCTGAAGGGGAAATAGCTAAGTCTTCAACAATGTTGTAATTCTGAGCAGCTCTCGCATGTGGATTGAAAGCTGATTTATGAAGCACACCTTTAGTAGGCGGTTTGATTATTAAGTCTAGATTTTGTTTCTCGATCTGTAGCGGACCATAAACAGGAGGAGGTGTAGCTGATGTATTTTCATTAGAAGATTGTTCTTCATTCCCATCAACAGGACTCTTAGTACCATAATCTTGCGATCGCGTCGCAATCCTTACATGAGACATCATCAAAATAGGTTCTTCTGAAGTAGTCGAAGTGGAACCAACCATCTTGCTATCTTGAGTTGGAAAAGGATCCTTCAAGACAACAGGTTGTTGTGAACCTTTGATGAATTTTGCAACCTCTGCACGATGTGGGCATTCCTTAGTGAAGTGATCCTCGTCACAAATGTAATAAGGGTAACGAGGCTTGCACTTTTCGTCATTGGATTCATTTTTATCAGTTTTCTCTTTCGAATTTTTCTTGTTTTTACCCTTCCCTTTCTTTTTACCACCGGAATTAGATTTAGCCGTAGATGTCTCTACGACGTGAATGTCGGCAGAAATTCCGGGGGAAGATTCTCCTTTCGGGTAATCTAGTAAGGTTATAATAGGAGAATAATTCTTTCAATATTTATTCTTACTTTTCATATTGACTGTACCAATCATGCCATCAGTAGCATGAGACCTTGAAGGAGCAGCAACTATCTGACCTTGTTTTGGAAGGTCGAGGATTTTTTCGTGTAAAGTACCTGACTGCGTGTAAACGAGATCAAGGTACTGAGCTTGAGAAATCACTTTCTCTTCAGTAACAACACCAGCCTTAGCCACATCTTCAGTGATCTTGGGTAAAATTATTTAACAAACCATTCTGCCAAAATTTGATCTGGAATATAAAATTTCACCAAACGCTTTCTACGTCGCCATTCATGAATATGATCAGAAATATACGTAGACGTAGATTGCTTAAGTGAAGTTAATAATTTCGTGCCATTTTCGTATCTAACAGGCAACTGAAAGTGAGTCAAGAAGGCAGTTGCTAACTGACTGAAATTATGAAATGAGCCTCGTGGTAACTCAATGTACCATTTGGCTGCAAGACCAATAAGATTTCTTTGGAAAAGACGTAAGCGAATCGAATCATCAATAATTGAATTAGACGCACACTAGAGGTGATAAGTCATGACATGATTTGATGAATCCTCTCCTGACTTACCTTCAAACTTTGGTATATCACTGGGCAACTTATGCGGCATTGGCAGCCAATACGGATAATAGAAAATCGGATCATTCGTAACGCACGTCAAATCAGGTAAATCCAAAGTTGCAATAAATGGTAACTAATGGTTAGGGTCTCAAAAACCTTGAGTAGCCAAAGCAGTTCCAGGAGGTGGATACCTAGGATAACTGGGAATTGGATTTGCGTTAGGAATCGTGTAACCTCCTGGAAAACCATGATTAACCGGACCAAACTGGGGTTGTTGAGGCTATTGATAAGTGTAGCCAGGGTACGGTTGATACTGATAATTTAGATTTTGTGAACTGGGACCGAATTGAGGATATCCCTGGTACGGTTGATATGTGAATTTAGGTTGACTTTTGACAACTGTACTTGTACCGCCTTGTCCTCTAGGCATCTGAACTGAAGTTTGAACGAAAGGCCCTGACTGGGGTACAGAGACTTGAGGGATTTGCACAGATGCAAGGATAAACAAAATTGGCGTTACAGATACTCCAGAAATAGGTGTTACAGGTTGGACAGATGTAGCAACAGTTGCAGCAGTTTGAGGCGGAGTCTAAGGCGAACTAGGCCCAGCCTGCTGAACATATTTAGGTGTAGGAGTTTGAATAGTAGGCTGGACAGGTTGCTGGGTTGGACCAGAAACCAAAGGCTGTCCAGGTTGAAAAGGTAACTGCACATTAGGCTGCATAGGCTGTTGATATTGGGATGGATCCCACACCATATTCATTCCGGGATATTGTCCCGTAGAAGGTTTAACATAAGGACCATAACCTGGTTGAACGTAGGGTTGATATGTGAATGGTAAATTTCCGGCTCCTTGAACAGATGACTGACCAGAAGGCTTTTGGTAACCTTGAATTGGGTACTGACCTTGAGGTTGATAACCCTAAGGCGCATACTGAATCTGGGGTCGATAAGGACCCTGAGGAGCATATTGAGCTTAGGGTTGACCCTGGGGTGTGTACTGTCCTGAAGGTTGATAACTCTGAGGTATGTACTTCCCTTGGGGTTGTCCCCCAAAATAATATGATTCCACAGTTTGTCTTGGGAAAAAGATACCTTGAGGTTGACCCCCAGGTGGTAACTTACTTCCTAAAGGTTGCCCCCCAGGCGGTAACTGACTATCTTTAGGTTGCCCCCCAGGCCGTAACTGATTTCCCTGAGATTTCCCTCCAGGCGGTACCTGACTGCCTTGAGGTTGCGGATTCGGAATATTACCAGACATCATAAAAATTTTCCCTTCATTCGACGTTTCAGTTTTAATTCCAGTTAAACCAGATGATAACATGCTTTCAATCGATTGAGGAGCTGCCCCCAAGAAAGTACTAGACAGAGCCTAATATCCCGAAGGAACAGAAGGACCACCATGTAAAAATTATTTCGGTGTCTGGGAAAACATGGATGATTCTCCTGCCATAATGGATGACGGATAATAACCTCTGGGTGTTGGATGAAATGGAACTCGAGGTGGATAAAAAGAAAGACCCGAATTCTCTAAAAAATTAGTAAAAGATAAGTACCAAGCAGTAGTTCGAATAGGGCTATAGAAAATTGATTCACGTTCCCTAAGATGTAACGATTGAGGGGAATTGGGAAGAGATAACTCTTCGTTTGGATTAGTGAGTTCTTCAATAGAAATCAGTCCAGATGGAAGATCGTCAGTGACAATATTTCTTACCCTAGGTGAACGAAGATCGCTGGAAGTTGGTGAAATAAATCCCGAAGATGTTTCCAAAACAGAAGGTTCAGTTTCAGGTTCATATATTTCAGGTTCGTTAGCCCATTCATTGGCAGGAGAAATACTACCAGTAACTTCAGAAATTGAAATCATCTCTTGAATGTGTTCTGTTATGGGTGTTTGATAATCAGGATGAACCACTATGGATGAAGTTCCAACTTCTGTTGATTTAATCCTACCGCTACTAGACGATACCAGAGCACGAAGCCCTTCAATCTAACTTGGTGAATATTCAAGGGGTTTCCCTTGTAGTCTCCGGGATTATCTCGGCAATTCTGCCATGATTAATTATTTAACTAATCACACGCAAACAAAGAAAATTTCAAAGAAAACACCTAAAGTATTTAAAGGAACAAACAGCTGAATCACACGCTTAAAAATTTAGGAGTTCAAACCACACACAAACAGTAACTCCCTGTACTAAAAACACTAGTTGGTGATGAAATCCAACTTAGTAGAAATTTAATACAGAAAGGGCGGTTGGAACAGTTACCCCGACAACCTGCTTAATGAAACAGACTGGCACAAGTTTCCTCACAAAAACATCTTGTGTGAAGAGAACCCCCCAGAGAATCCAAGTGAGTCTAGTCGACATCTGCTCCAGGTACAGTGAGATATTTCCTTCACCATCACCTTAGGAAATAATCTTAAGATAATGGACACTAAGGTTACCAACAGTAACAAATATAACTGGGGGAACAGTCTACGATCCGATCTCACGCGCAAGGGAAGAGTAGCAAGCTCAGTCCCCTTGAAGGTTCCTCGACATGGTTAATCCGAAGTTTACCGACAAGTGACCCTAGGCTCCTCGACAATGGTTAATCTGAGGTTTACCATTTGTAATACGTGCAAAATCTTCTATCTTCCCCAATGAGACAGAATTGATTGTCTCAAAGGTTTGGACATGATCTCGTGATTGACTTCTTTAAGAGAAGCTTCCCAGATTATACAAATTACGATTGGGTTTATTTCCTACCGCAAGATTTGTCTACTTGTTTGTTTTACTACCTTGGAGAGTTAATTACTCCCTACTCCAAGATACTAGCCTAAGCTATGTTGGTGATAAGAGCCCTAGAAAATAAAAAGATTGCTAGATGGATTTTAATTAAGCGTTACTTTTAAGAGCTGTTTCTTAATTCAATGGGCTCGGAAGTGAAACTTTGATGGTGTGAAAACTCGACTTCCAAAAACACTAAAATGCACCTAAAAATGATAATCAGATCGTTTCCTTTCAATGAAATTCTAATTAAGGAAAAGTTGGAGAATGCAATCCTTTTATTGAACAATTCCTTCTTTAAACATTAAGAGCAATTGAAAGAAAATATTTTTGTCTTTTCAGCAATAACTCAAAAATGAAACAAACTATTAAAGCTCATAAGAAAATCCTTTTACTTTCAAAAACTTGAAGCTACAAAACAAGTTTTCTTCAAAAGAGATCTACAAAATTCCATGAAAAACACTCAAAACTATCAAACTAATTCTCAGACCTACAAATTTTAATAACCTATTTGAATAAAGGCTTTACAATTTTTTTTGAAGAATGTTTTACTTAGTTATTCAGCAAACTAAGGATCTATTTGTTTAGAATAAAAAACAGATCAAAAACACTCAATTATGTTTTTATAAAAATGAAATTCAAAAACCAATAACAAAGTTTCTTTTCGAAGATTTGCAAAGAAACAGGCAATTCTATTTCTCAATAAAGGATGATTTCAAAATCAGGCCAGATTCAGCAAAAGACAAAAGACCAATGTAATCTCAGGTATTTTAAATAGTCAATGCTTCGAATTGCTACAAATACCAAGCGAAAGACAATCCAAAACGCAAAACTTCTAGAAAATCATCAAAACACCAATACTACTAAGATTCATTCACAGAAAGCTTTTGACAGAAACAATCATCAATCTGGGCAGAAATCAAAAACTCTAAATTAAAATAAAGATAAAATAAAGAAAGAAATCTGAAGTTTTTTCAAAATTTTAACAGGGTCCGCAGTCTTGCAGAAGGAACAGGTGTTGTACCGCACTGTTTACTAAAGCAAAAATGCGAAACTGCCTGCACTGTGAAAAGAAGACAAAGTGCAGTCCCAGGAAAAATTAAGGAAAAACATAAAAGATCTCAAAATTTTCAAAAACATAGAAAACCTAAGCTACCCAGGCAGATGTCTATCAATCAAAAACTAGGAAAAACGTTTCCTCAAATCAAAATAAAAGAAAACCAAAAACAACAAGTTCTTTCCCCAACAAAGTCACCAATTTGTTGGAGGATTAATCCGTCTTGCGGACAAGACCGATCTCCCTAGTACTAAAAGTATCTAGCAATAAACAGCCAAATAGACTAATCTTTCTCTAAGCATATACGATCTACGAAAAGCTCTATAGAGGTGTTAAGGACTTACCGTTTGTCCAGTGCTTGTTTGAAGTCGTTGTTGTCCCTCGCGCGCTTGAAGGAGTTTTCCTCGTAAACCTGCAGTCACAAACAAGAGAAATATTACATAGCACCTATATAGAAATCATCATAACCCATGCTTATCATAGTGATCAAGGAATCTATGAAATAAACCATTTATTGAAAGCTTATTGAGAAAAATGAGTATATTTGTATTAATTTCAAAAGAAGAAAATCCTTACAACCTGAGCCTTGATGTTGCACAGGACTTTCCAGGGTCCGAAGCAGGAATCTCCTTTACTTTGATAAGCTCTAAACTCCTTCAACCAAGACTAATAGAGGTATGTAATCTCTCCTCACAAAATTCTTAATCAACTGAGTCTGAATCTCAACAGCACTTAACTTCAAATATTCTAAAGCTTCAACTCCCTTTGAGGCTACCCAATGCCTCTTTTTATAGTGGAAAAGAAGAGGTTTTCTATTCCAAGTATGAAGGGATAGAATCCTCCTTCAAAGGGATAAGCTCCTCACATCAAGAGGTTAGCTCCATAAGGTAAGGGATTCATGCACCTCACAAGAGTGGTTCTGCCACCGCAAAATCCATTCTAGAAGCTTCCAAAATTTACTTTAATTGAGCTTTTTAGAATTTACTTATGCCTTTTTAATCTTATAGGGGTGTGTTCAAGTACGCAGGATAGCTGAACATTGGGTTCGGGACCGTAGGCAAGATAGCCAGAAAGTGCGATACCAAAGTTTAGGAGACTTTTAGGAACTTTTTCTGATTTTCAAGGCTTGACATGAGGAACTAATATGTTTAGACTTGCAAAGGGAGAAGTATGAGTTATAATGAGCTCATACACATAGTAGAATGTCAGGATGACAATTTTTAGTGTAACACATGTACAGGTTACCGAGCTGCAATTTCCTCAAGATCAAGCATGATGTATTAGTTTTGTCTTATTAGGATCTAGCCACATTTTTTCCTTATGTAATATTTTATTTTGAAAATAATAAGGAATGTAAATGCAATTGGAAGTCCAAGGGTCATATATGGAATATTAAGATTTATGATTTAGAATATGGACAAAAGAAGCTCAAGAGTCATGGGGGAGCTCACATGTCACAATAGGAGGTGAAAGGTCACCTCATTTGTTATAAATAAACCCTCATAAGTCAAGAAAAGAGCTTGGAACTTAGGAGTTGGAGTCTTTTCTTCTCTAGATTAGGATAGCAGTGAATATCATTCTTTGGATAAGAAGGTGGTAACTTCATGTTCAACTATTGGGGCTAGTGTTATATCATTGTATTATGTACTTGGAACTTTCACTTAATCATTAGAATCTCATAGAGCCAACACAATTTCATTCATGTTTTGTGGATATTGTAAGAATATTCTTTAATGTTACAGTTTATGTTGTTTCATACATGCTAAGGTCAATGAACTATTTTCTTAGCTTTCGTATATATATTATTGAATGTGTGTTGTATTTGATTTCATGATCATTATTATCTTTTGAACTATTTTGCAAGTTAAATAAATATTCTTTCATATGTGTGTATCTCTCTTTTAGGATAGTACTATTACTTTTTCTTCTAGAGGCTCACTCTCTTTTCTCCTTTTGTGAAAGGACCTCTTATGCATTACAATCGATATTTCACAAATTTTACTCACTTTTCGCCTTGAAAGCTTTGCATATGCCTTATTATGTTGTTTATTTCAGCCAAGGAACATCTTTAGATTAAAATTATGGTGGCCAAGTTAATTTACTAGATGGGGCTCCCACTCCAAATTGTGTGAAGTCTAATTGGGAGTTCATATCATGGAGACCACCTCCTTGTTTTCTGCATCCAACACTGTCAACATATCTTCCATTTTGAACCTCTTAAACATTTCATTGATTCACTTGGTTTGAAAAATGAATATGCCATCATCCTACTGACATATCTGGAGTCCCAAGAATAAGTTCAACTCACCAAGTAAGGACATCTCAAAATATTCTACATATCATTGGAAAATTTCTTACTTAGCCTGTCATCATCACTGCCAAATATGATGCTATCCACATATACTTCAAGGCTAGTCAAGCTCATGTGTTATTCAATATTTATGTAGAAGTTTTTATCACACTTTTTTTCTTGAAATCTTGTTGTTGCAAGTACATGTTGAGACGTGTATACCAGGCTCTAAGAGCGTGTTTGAGACCATACAAGGCTTTCCTCGATTTTCACACATACTCTTTCTTTTTAGTGAGTAGGAATCCTCTGATCTACTTTACGTAAAATTATTCTTCCAATTCTCCATTTATAAAGGTTGATTTGGAATCCATCTAATAAAAATTAATATTTCTTGAACAAGCATAGGCCAAGAACATCATGATAATTCCCATCGTGGAAATAGGTGCAAGTGTCTCGTCAAAATATATTCCTTCAAATTGTCCATATCATTTACATATTAATATTTCTTTGTTCCTAGTCAGCTATCCATTTTCATTTAGCTTGTTCCTAAGGACCCATTTTGTACCAATCAAATTTTTGTCCCTAGGTCTTGGAACCAATTCCCATGTTTCATTATTTTCAATTTGATACAGATTTTCATTCATGGCCTTTATCCAGCGTTCATCATGGCAAGCTTCTTCAAAGTTGCTAATCTCAACCGTGGATAAAAGTGCACGATTTCCTTTTTTTGGCATGTGTATTTTCTAGCTTTTTTTGGTTCCTTTTCTTGCATTCATTAACTGATGATTTGTTTTGATGGATGATTTTCCCGGTACCATTATAGTGGAGTTTTAGGAGGTTCTTATTGATTATCCTCAATTTATTTCTATTTGGAAGTTGAATCTTCGTCTGATTGTTATTCTTCTTTTATTCTTCCTTCTTGTTTTGGCACTTATTATTGTTGTTACCTTGAAGATGAGCCTCCTTTCATGGCCTTTTGTCCATGAACTTCATCAAATGTTAAATTGATGCTTTCAACTATCTTGTTGAGTTTCAAATTATAGAATTTGTATGCATTTCTTTTTTGTGAGTACCCAAAAAATATGCCTTCATCTACTTGAGAATTAAAAAAAAATTGATCTTCTTGTCTTCCCTCTTTATGTAGCATTTTCTTCCAAAGATTTTGAAGTGCTTGATGTTTGTTGGTATCCCCTTCCATAATTCATATGGGGTCTTGTCACTCTTGCTTCTAAACATTCCTCTTTTCTGAATGTGCATAATTGTCTCCACTTCTTGAACCCATAATACATTGCTTAATCTGGAATCATTCAACATGTTTCTAGCCATGCCTTTTACCATTATGTTTTTTCTCAACGACTCCATTTTGTTGTTATATCTTGGTCATGGAGAATTATATTTTTATCCCATGTTCTTCACGGAAGTGTTGGAATTATTTAGATGTAAATTATACTCCATTATTTGATCTTAAACACTTGATTCCAAGATAAAATTCGTTCTCAACCATTTCTTTTTAAATTCTAAAACATTCAAATTCTTATGATTTTTTCTTCAGAAAACTTACTGTTGTCATTTTGGTGTAATCGTCGAAAAATAGCATGAAGTATTGTTCACCTTCTAGTCCTTTGGTTCTCACGGGACCATATAGATCGATATGAACCAACTCTAATGCTTTTGATGTGCAACATTCCTTGGTCTTGAATTCAACCCTTGTATTTTTTTCCATACTTGAAGTGCTTACACATGGTTCCCGTTGGTTTTGAAATTTCTGGCATTTTTCTTACATATTCATTTTTACTAATTATTACAAGGTTATCAAAGTTCATGTTTCCCATCCTTTTGTTCCAAAGATAACTTTCATCCTCTTTAGAAAAAAAAAACGCTTCTTTTCCAATATCATCTAGAGTGTATATGTCATTTGAGGTCCTTGTTGCAATCACCACTAATATGCCTAATTTCTCCCTTCTTATTTCACATTTATTTGAAATCAACAAAATTTTGTGTCTTTGATCACACATTTGACTCAAATTTAGTAGGTTATGGTTAATATTTTCAATGAGAAAAATATATTCATCCATGGCATTCTTACTTCTGAGATTCACTATACCTTTTCTTATGACCTTAATTGAACCATCTCTTACAAATGAGATTGCTCCCTATTTTTCTTCCTACAAAGATACAAATTTGTATTTATCCCTTGTCATGTGTTAAGAATCCAATGTCCACATACCATACTATATTATTTCTTTGAGATTTTAGATAAATCACACAATGTTCATCCATATTCTTTTAAATCCTTGAAGGTTCTTTTGGGGGAACATTTGATTCATGTTGTGGATCCCTTGGAGGAGTGTTCAACCTACAATATTTTTATACGTGTCCAAATTTTTTGCATTTATAGCACTCTAATTCATTACTTAGGGATCCAAACCTTTTGTAATGTCAGTTGTACCTTTCTTGATATTTTTCTAGGAGAATCATTCCTAGAGTAGCTTCCATTGTTGCTTATGCTCATAGCGTAAGATTTAAAATTTACAAATCTATGCCCATAATTATTGCAAGAATAACATACACCAAGGAAGATAAATTGATACCTGGTGGATCTTCTATGTGATGCAATTTTCTAGAGACCTTCCTATTGAGGTTTCCTTATTGCAAGTTGATGATTTTATGTCTTCTGATTTTAAATCATCTTCTTTGAAAACATTATTTCCTCTTTATTGATATGGTCCTTCACATTATTAGCATAATTCTTTTGTTCAAATTCTTTTTTTGTGGTTCTGGAGCTTGAAACTTTAATGAACATGGGCTTGTATCTCAATCCTATCCTTTCTATAACACCCTCCTGCCACATTTACCCAAGATAGCTGATCCACTAGGGTAAAATTTTTACAATAGGATACTATTATGTGATTCAAATCCCCATGTAAAGTTAAGGAAGAGGAACCAATAATACCAAAGCAATCTGAACTTCCACACATGCTACAGAACCTTCACGAGCCAACCAACCCTTCCAGGTGACCAACCCCTAAGGTAAATTATAATTTCACATATTTGTACCCTCATCCACTCCCATGAAAATACATGCATGAAAATGAGGCCTTGCAGTTGCTCCCACAGCAAGGCACGCCAGGGACTGTGGAATTTTCCAAGTAGTTTTGTGTGAGTGACCCTGGATTCTGAGCCACTATTTCAGGGCTAGATCTTAGGGCACTACCCATAACTTCATGAAACTTCCAAAAATGAATAATAACATTGAAATAAAGATAATAATGCAATCACTCGTTAAATTACTTTATTTTACCCCTACTAGCCATGACAAATATGTAATTTACAAGTCATAACAACAAATATAAGCATAATGGTCTCATACTTATCTAATATTCGTAAAGAGGAATTGTTTCCATATCACAATATTTTCATTATCATATGTTAGGCCATAGATTCATTTTACATTCATTTTCTAATCAAAACATGATGGAAACCATACATCAAGTCTCTCATAAAACATACTCATGACCAACATATAACCAATATAAATAATAAAGATATAACAACCATAAAATCCACATATAAAGCTAGTACATTTACATATGAAATACCAAGGAGAAGAAGCTCTTATTAATGAATGAAAAATCCAACCAGATATTGAGGCCCCGAAAATCGATGCAACAACGTCAAGGAAACCACCCGGTCAGGGACTTAAAATTTGTTCCTTTTCCATTTGGAATGGCGGCTCTGACTAGATTTATGGGACCAGTTTCCCAGTGAAATATAATTGGGTGAATGGATGGATTTATAATTGTCTATAACTTGGTAGATGTAAGTAATAGAAATCTTGCAGTAAATAAGATATCTATCTATTATATATCCTGAGATGAAATATATTCTCTTTGTTATTTATAAAGATGATATTTTAGCGGATACAAATGAAGATTATAAAAAAAATTAGAGATATGAAATTAATTTGGAATAATTGATTTAATTAAATAGTTAATTAAATCAATTGGATAAAGCTTATATCGCCACTATTAAATGCATGTGTTGAATATGTACCAAAATATAACAATCTAACATGTTCAAAAGTGAGTTAATGCCTGATCGTTTTCAAATAAGTACATGAAACACAACATCATAAGATAAATAACCATTTCTAATTTGGAAAAAAAATATAACATATAGGATAAAAGTACCATGTATATGTTCACTCTGCTCATTTGAGAAAAAGTACTTGGTTTAGCACTTTTTATTCAGAAAAATTCAAGAGTACAAAAGTGTGACTTCTGTAAAGTCTTCCTTTCAAAATTTCAGGAGCCCTTATTAAAAGACATGAAGGGGTTTATATAATAAAATAAAAAAGTCTAAAAATAGTTATTATAATAAAATTTTAGGAGGTTTAAAACAAATCTCCTTAAACTAAGTGAAAATTAAACAGAAACATGATTTAAAGGGGTGACTTGCTTGATGATTGTCCTATTGTCTCATCAACCATTCTTTCCTTTAGCTTAAGGATGTGAGGCATAGGCTTAACCTAGGGAGGTTGGCTTGGCCTGATGTGCAGCTGTCAAGTGAAAACAACATCAGAAAGTGGAGGCAATATGTAGGAGGATGTATATGTAAGACAACGCAGCATAAGCCTTTGGCTATGTGGCTTTACCAGTATCTCCAATACTTATCCCAATATAGTTTTTATAACTTACCTCTTTGACCTTTGAAACATCTTTCCATTGTATTATCAAGTCTTTCATGATAGGAGGTGAACCAGGAGGACATCTATGAATAAGCTTTGCAGCGATGAGATTTTGACTGACAATTTCCACAATGTTAGTAACCACATATTTTTCTCTGCAAATGGCTCTTTCAACATGTTTCAATTGTATGTCCCAGTTAGTAAATAATGTTTCCTTTTTAGAGTCTTCAATCCTAGGCAGGTTGGCCTTTCAATCATCAACAGAATCCTGCATGGTGACCTACTGTGAAATCGTATCATCAATCTCATCAAAAATAATCCTCTGATTTGATATTCGATTCATCAGTGAATCACTTTGATCACACAATTCAAGAATTCTTGATACTTTTTGATAAAAAATTACTTTTTTATGTGCTAATAGGGTATTTAGTTCCAAGGCCTATTTTCTAAATTCATCAATCTTTAGATTATCTTTAAATTTCTCTATAGAAAACTGCAATTGATGAATTTGAGTGTCCTTTGAACTAATTTAATTTTGGTGTTGAAACTTCAATAGGTCCATGCTCTCTTGGAGTTGCTTTACCTGTACCTATAGCTGTTGGTTGAATTTTTTATTCTTTGCCTGTAGATCAAGTTCTAATTGGATGATTATTTCATCCTTTTCTTTCATCAATTGTTGACATTAGAAGTTTTATCAATAATTGCATATGCATAAGCTCCTGCTAACTGGGTTAGGCGAGTTAGATCCTGTGAAGGATATTCCTGTGAATCTTTCCAGAAAACTTCCATTGAGACATCTCCTGGGACAAGGAGTTGAGATTTATCTGTTCTCCTACTTTTCTTTTGTTTGCTCATAACTGCTTTATGTTTAGGACTGTAGAAAATATCTAGAGGAGTTATTTCCTCAAACTTAAGAGAAATTTTTATAGTGGGGAAGGTCGGGATTAATTCCACTTGCTCAGTGCTTACTAATTTTTCAGAGGGCCCAACAGTGAAAGAGTCTTGAATTTTAGTTTGAGGCGTATGCATAATATTTTTATGACCAAGAATTATAACTTCTTGGTCTCCCTAGATTTTTTGGTTAAACTCATTCCAAACATCATTCAGATTACTTGAGAAATATAATTCCATAGTTTGAACTTCAAAAAATTTAGCTTGATCATTTTTACTAAGGACTTAAGTATTCTTAGGTGTCGGTTCATTTTCGTTTTCCTTTTGTGGTAAGGGTTGGGCGACTTCCAGCATTTTCAATGAAATTCCTTCTAATCTCATGTTCTTGTACTGTTTAAACTTTGGAAATTGTTGTGGATGGAGGCATAGGGCTTCCAACTTTTGAACTGTAGAGTAATTATCGATTGACTCAAAAATTCATTGAAATTCTCATATTCATGTCCAAAAGGCCTAATTTTAACTTGGGTAGTAAAATTATTGGCAACTTTAATCGGGTCATATTGTCTGTTTGAAATTGTAAATAGTTTCAAACATTCAATTTGACTAATCTCTAAAACTAAATTCTTGTAATTTTCCATACCATAAACACGATAATTAATTGAGAAGGAAGGCCATGATGCTTTCTTAGCCTCCTTAAGAAACCTATTTAATCCATTGCCAACAGTTTGATATGCTACTTCTCTTGCGAGAATCTTATCAGGAACATAGATGGGTAAAACATGTGGTCGAGCTAGGCTCCCAAATACTGTGACATAGGTAAGAAACTCTTCTCCAAACCATTTTCCAATGGAGTAAAAATCATCTTGAGCCTCTTTTGACAATATCGGGGCTTTCTCATTAAAGACATCTTGAAACAAATGGAGAATAACTCCATGGAAGATTTTATAAAAATGGTTCTCAAATTTTGACTCCCATAACATGTTATGATATACATGAATAGGGAGAGGGTCTTGGGTAGTCCATTTATAGCCCATGGCTGGAAAATCTTAAGTGAAACACGTAGCGTCCATGATATAAGCAGTCATATAAAACGGGGGGGGATTTGGAGGAAATAGAACGATTTTTCCTATATTCCAAAATTTGAGTAGCAGTATTATTCGACAGAATGTCTCCCCAATCCATTATATAAGAGTCTACAATTGCTTCCATTAGGGGAACCCATTCTACTAAAAATTTGGTAGTGTCAGACTGACCAAAGAGCCTATACATCATTGAAACAACATAAGAATAGGGACTAGCAAGGGAGTCAGAAGAATACATACCCTTGTCATTATTCTTGTGTTTATTGGGGTTGATTCTCCTTTGCTTGATTGGATTTCATTTCAGATAATTTTCACTGGTGAATTGGGAAAAAAATTCCTTTTCATAGACATTTTATGGGTCTGGGATGTGGTACATCAGCTTCAAGTCTTTGTATTTAAAGGAACTTATCATCGTTCCTCTGCTGGTTATAATCTTCATGTCCACGATGTTGAGGTTATCAATTTCCATCTTACGATATCTGTGTATGGTAATATTTTAGGTTGCACAACAATTCGATGCAAAAAATAATTGGCCACTTCTTTTGTAGTAGCTTCTGAGGAATCAAAAGCATCAGCAGTAAATTTCCTTTAAAACTTGTGAGGTTTCTCATCCTCAAACAACTTGTACATGGCTTCCCATGAGGAGGATCCACTTTTAGGTCTGTATGTCATGTCTATAAACACAGGAATCATCTATGTTCTCTCGCTTGTAGCACGTGCAAGATTCACAGGGGCCATCGGTTTCTTAACTTTCTTGAGAGATTTAGATGTCTCCAAAGAATTTTGTTTATTTGGGCTCACCTGTGAATAAATGAGAAATTATAAGCAGAAAGAGGAAAATTTGATTTTACAAATGCACAAGTACCTTAGTAATGAAAACAATTAAACGAATGAAACTTGGCACGCTGCTAAGAGATGAATTCAATGCTTCTGGCAGTCAAATCATTTTGGAGGCATGGGTTGTAAAACCATTAAGTTATGGCATTAATGGTTGATATGGGTTGATGTGCCCATGTAATCATTCCAGCATTAAAAATAGATCTGTCGTGTCACAATGTTTCTCATTTGTGAATATTTTATGAAATTCTGATCAGCTTGGTTTTGACGATTGCGATATCACAAACGCAATATCAGTGAGAGTGGATGAAGGGAAAGAGTGGTCACATTTCAAAAGTGCAATGCGATAGAGTATATCCCATCGGCAAATATGGTCGATGGGAAAGAATGGTTATGTTTTAAAAAAGGCAATATGATAGAGCATATCGCATCTAGAAAATATGAAGGTTGACATTAATACCATCGAGTTATAGTTGTGAAATGTGAAATGAGATTTGCGATAGACTATGTGGCAGAAGTGGGTCCCATAAGCTTTTCCTTATAAAATTTGTTTGAAAAAAATGCCTTTTCCCTTTAAAAATGTGATTTTGTTATATATCGCATCGCAATATGTTTTGAGTGGCTTTTAGGAGCCATATGTGTTACATTGTGGTATTGTGATTGCGATATTGTGATCTTTCCTCCACTTGAGTGATTTTAAGGCCAAATTTCAAGGTTATTTCCCCCTTTGATTCCTATTTCTATTTAGAGTCACTCTAAGGGTCTTATTTGTTTTACTCTAAAAATTTAAAAAAGGTCCCCATTATTTTCTAAGTTAACTAAACTAAAATAATGGGGGTTGTTTAATATCATAACACCAGGTATGGGACTTCCACGAACCACCTGACCATAGATTGGCTAAACCAAATATTTCTTTCAGATAATCACCCTCGTGCCATATTCCAAGCATGAATGGAGGACTCAAAACCAAACCAAACTAGGTTTCCTCAGGCTTTAGCATAATCCCCACTTGATTTCTAGGCCCTAAACAAGCATGGATTCCAACGGATTTCTCCACCTACACCATGAGTAATTTTCTTGCCTCCTAGTCTCTGGGATTTATCGTATATCCTTCCATTCACTGACCAATGATTTCTAGGCCTAATCGAGACTCCACCCTCTAGTCTTTACCATATATCCCTACATTCACAGGTCAAGGATTCCTAGGCCTGATTGAGGGAACACACCTCTAATATTTACTGTATATCCTGCCATTCCCGGGTCAAGGATTCCTATCCCTAATGAGGCACACAAAGTTTGGTTTTAGTGCAATCCCACCTTCTCTAGTCCAGGGATTCCTAGGCCATGTGTTTTTTCTTTCAGAGACCACCTCACTTAATTTGGAAACCATCCAGCAATCTAGCTCAACCAAATACAAGAGAACCCATCATACCATGGTTATCCAGAAATGGAAAGGAAAGGTTGAAGAACATTGTCACAAGAGAACCAAATACACACATGCATGTACCATGCAAGCCAATTCTAGCAAGGAAATCACACATGCAAATCCATACGTGCAAGTAATACCATTATATTTTCTTGATCCTCCTCTTCCTTGCTTGATCTTTGATTCCCTTTTCCTTCTTTTCCATTCCTTTTTTTCCCTTGATCCAATGCTAAAGTGCTCCAAGAAAACTCTAAGTGTCCACAAGTGCGAGAGAGAGAGAATATAGAGAGAGCTCCAAAACTAAATTGACAAAAGGTACCAACTAATCCTCATAAGCCTTTTTATTAATGATGCCTCTATTTTATTCAATTTTCCATTATTTTCCTCCTCACATGCAACATGTGAACTTTCACCTTCCTTTTCTCCTAATTTGCATTATTTTCATAACTAAAATGGCAATAAATGCCACTTTCCTTTCCAAAGTCTTTTCCATTGCCTTTGCAGTTTTCCTTAGTCATAATAAGCCAAATGAACACCCACACTAGGATGTTTTTCCCAACATTCGGCTTGGAAAATGTGTCCCATGACCATGGTTATTATTGTTCCATTATTAACTTTATTACATTGATTTTTGACCAGGGTTGTTACATTTTCATTTCATGTCTTTAACTACTGATAATTTCATCCAACACTTAGGTGTTGTTTACGAAATCCTGTTAAATATTCCTCATTTGTTATATGTTTCATAGTGAGACTGTCTATGCTTGCAAACTTTCCTTTCTCTGGGTTCTATAATTTAGTTCCATTTTGAGTGTTTGTTAAATTTTCTTGGTCTCCCCTAATTTTATTTTTGTATTGATGAGAGTCTTCTCTAATTCTTCAGTCTTCTTGTTGAGACTTATAGCATGCTTTTTTTCAATTCACTTAATTTGGCTTACAATGCCTCCACATTCTTCCTTTCTATATCTAGATCTTTTAAAGCACTGGAAAGTTCTCTTTAAAAATATACTTCACCTTCTTCTTCAACTTCTTTGGGAGATTCCTTTTAGTTATCCCTTTCCATGAATAACACTCTTCCACTGTCATTTTCAATATTCCTATAATTTTCTTCGTCGAATGAAGAGCTATCTTCTTTCGAATAGAAAATTTTCTTGAATGATTTATGTTTACCTTGTTTCTTGTATTTTATTTGATTCTTCTTTACTTTCCAAGGATCTTCTTCTTCATCATCATTGTTTCAGTTCTTTGCATAAGGATCTAGAAATTTTAAACAATACTATAATGTATTACCAGACTCTCCTAATATAACAATTTAAATCCACTGTTAAATACAAAATCCTTCTACTTAATTCTTTGTGGAAATTAAATCGCCAATTTCAAACACATGAAGAAAAATCTATCGCACATAACATAGATGTTTTTACCAAGAAAGCTTAAAGCTAAAAACTCCAACTATCATATATTATGTATATCAATGGATCATGAAAAAATATCATACAAAGCTCAACTCATAGATCTCTCAGTACAATCTACAATCGTCTCACAATGTCATACAAAAATTGGTTCACACATGCACCAATTTACTGCCTCCAGACAGCCTGCCTCCACTGCGCAATCCCTGCTGAAGAATATCCCTGAATGAATTCGATATTTCCTTGAATTTATTTTGCAATCCTCATTGGCATATCCAATGTGTGTGTGGTCACATTGAAGGCATCAATATAGTCACAACTGATAGTCAACCAAACCCTTTCACCTATCTCTCCACTGGGTCTCCACTGGATCTGACATGCAAGTAGTTAACTGTTGTATTTCTTCAGTTGCATGTGAGACACTACTTGTGAATTAATTAAATAATTAATTGACTGGTCTCTCACTAGTGTATCATTAGTTACAACTAGCACAACTGAGTTTAACTCACTTGACTGAGTTAAACTAAATAACAACTCTCATAACTACTCTTCCAACTCTGTTACAACTTTGTCACACTCAGTTACAATGAATTCCACCATGCATGAGTCACCAACCAACCTTGGAATGCATAATTCCTTCAGCTAACTGGTTTTCCACATCAGTTAACTAAAATCAAGTGCTTCAAGAGAATAAGTTATTATTTATTTTCTGATTATCATTAAGGGCTAATAATAATCGACATGCATTCTATTTTTAGATATGTGATATATAAATAGACTTCGCCAATATCTCTAAAAATAGAAACTCATCTCAAAATATAATTTTCTCAACCATATAGAATTATTCTCCTGCTAATTTTAGAATATGCTCACCATTCTAAATATTGAAATACACCTAAAAATAGCCTGTGGGCCCCACCTAGTGAAGGTGCTTAATTTTCACTAGGATCATCATCTTGTTGAATCTCAACAAAGGAAACTTTGAAGCAAAATAACCAATTTAAAAAAAATTGAAACACTTTAAGGGAAGCTTATCTTTTTATTTTTCTATTCCTCTTTTAAATTTTCTCACAAAGTCGGGTAATTCTTCATCTAAAATTTCGCTATAGTTGTAAATGGGGTTTGGATTTGACTATAGATTTTTTTTCTTTGTCTTCTTTAATGTTGTAAAATATGATTCTCTCTTAGATGTATTCCCCTATTATGTTTTCATTTCGTAGGTTGTAAGTATTCCATGTAGCTCATCGATGCTGACATTTTCTAAGTCAGATATTTTTTCTAGTATAGAGACTTTGGATTCAAATCTCATTGGAAGTGATCTTAGTACCTTTCACAATTACCTTGTTTTATATTGGTTCTTAGAATCCTTGCATGGAATTTACTACTTCATAAACCCGAAGAAAACAGGTTTCAATACTTTTGTCTTCGTTCATTCTTAGTTTCTCAAATTGTCCTCTGAAAGTCTGAAGCTTTACTTCCTTGACCTTATTTCCCCCTTCATATATGTTTTGGATCTTATCCCAAATGTATTTTTCCGATGTGTAATGCATTACTTTAACATACATTGACTCTATTATACCATTTAAAATAGAATTCTTGGCTTTAACATTACTATCATAAATATTCTTACCTACATAAGTTCCTGGAGAAGTCGAGGGCTCTTTGTATCCAATCATTAGAGAGTGCCAAACATCATATATTTGTTCTTGCACATACACGTTCATCCTTCCACCCCAAAGTGCATAATTTTTTCCATTAAATACTAGAACTCTATTCTTTGTGAAATCCATCAACTCCCTTCCAATAGTTAGACTACTTGTGAAGGAACCTACTTTGATACCAATTTTTGGAAATACGGAGAGGGCGGTGAATCAATATTTCACTTCAAATTAGTTAATTATAAAATTTTAGAGCATGAACAATATAATAATCATTGACACATCACAAGAGTATTGCACAAAATATTTTTAGGTGGAAACCATTTCGGGAGAAAACCATCGAACGTTTTTCTAATAATTTATGAGTAAAAAAAAAAATTGGCTCCAACTTCCTAGTACTCTAGAAAAGAATTCAATTTGTTAGGAAGCTCCAACTCCTGAAAGAATTCTCCTACACCCTATTTTTACCAAAATCAATTGTAAGGACACTCCAACGCCCTCATTTTATCAGCTTCAACAGGTAGGATGATCCAACACCATGCAAGATCCATCTTGCCCTAGCACCACCTTTTGAACCCGAAGTATTTTTCAAGCTCCAACTTGAAGGAGACTTCCCTCTCTTGCCTTACACCACCAAACCACCTTGAAAACATAAAATAGAAAAATATATTGTGGGCTCCACTACCATGTAAAATGACGCACTTACAAATATATTTAATGAAGTTTATTTTTTGTTGATATATGTTCCAAAGGTAAAATGGCATGCTAAACTTCAAAGCTACTCCCTATCTATTTCCAACTCTTACTTCAAAAAAAATTCAAACATAACTAGATCATCATACCTCAAGATTTTTGATGTAGAGTATGTCACTGATCTTTCAAGTTTTTTTTCCCTGAGTTGGTCTTAAGATATTTCTCCCACTCTATCATTTTGAAAAATATGTAACTTAGATCATAATACTTATGGATGGACTTGCATTGTTATGCAAGTTTTCTCTGAAAATGGCCTTAAGACACCAAATAAATATTCAATTTTCATTTTAGTTTTACCTTGATTTCAATAATGGGCATACCCTATAATAACACAATACCGATTTCCCCCGGATGCGGGTGTACAAGTGGAGTTCTAATGAGATGGGACAAAGGTGCGGAGAGGCACGCCGACACCTGCCCATCAAGTACATGAAGATTAATCGCCCTCTGCGCGATGGCCTGCAGCATTTACACACCACTCTTACCAAAGCCATGGGCTTAGAAAAATTTAGCTTTCACTCGACGTCCACAGAGCTGGCTCCTGCCTTCGCATGCTCCGGCTCAATTCGCATCAGGGATGCAGTTATGAGGGAAGATCTTCCTTGCGTGAGAAGGATGGTTATTACGCGGGTTGACGCTGAGCATTCAGGGGATTGGTTTCATTTGCATCAGGTTATATGTCACCTGGTCTCGGTTTTCATTCATTTATGCATTGGCGCCATCTGTCGTTTTCTTCAACGCTGGAAGAGGGTCTTTCGGTTGGATTTGCGCTCTGTGTAGCGTGAAGCTCTGCCTCCTCTGATCCCCTGCTGTTTCTTTCAGGTCTCAGGCCTCCTTTTGAATTCTTTTTCCTCCATCTTTGCTGTTCTCTGGTCTCTGTTGCTTCTCAGAATGCCTCGGTTGTGCCACCCAATGCGGAGTCGAAGAGGTCGCTCCAGGGGTCGCCCCTCAAGTGAACATTCCAGCCCCTCCTCGGTCACGCCTACTTTCTCCAGTGGCTTGGGAACTGGCCATTACCCCCAGACTCGCAGTGGGAGGGGGCTCCTTCCAGACTTTCACCAGAGCTGGAGTTCCCATGCGCCTCGTCCTCCGGCCTCCTCTGCTCCCACTACAGGCTCTGTGCATTTTATCTTCAATAGATCCCTCACCCGCCCTAGAATCACAACTATTTTCTCGATGGTTTTTCTTGAGGAAAGCCTACATGGGGAGTCCAGCATGCAGCCTTCAGGTCCTGAGGCGGATACAGCCCAGTTCTCGAATATCCATTTGGGAAGTGGCAGAGATTCGTTGTAGTCTCTGGTGGTCCCTGCATGCTCTGTTCTTGATGAAGACATGGTCCCAGCTGAACCTGGTCCCTCGGCTTCTGAAGAAGCGCTCGCCCGTGATATGCTCGCCTCAGGCTGGTGCCGGATCGTGGAGGAGCCTCCAGATGAATAGCTGGTTTTCTGCAAGGTGGTTTTCTGTTCCTGCTGCCCAAACTATTGGGTTTATTACAGTACTGATGGTTATGGAGTTTTTTGGCATCTTTTTTTTTATTTTTGGCTCAAAGAAAACTTTGGAAAATCTCATTATGCTCCCCTGCGTGGGTCACGGCAATCTTTTCAGACTGGTTTCCCTGATAATGGGCAGTCTCCATCTCTTTTTTTTCTTGACAATTCTGCCTCCAAGGCAACAGTTTTTGACGATGGTCACGTTTTAATATTATCCCTTTGTTAATAGATCAGTTTTACTTAGAAAAAAAAAACACAATACCGATTTCACATTTTTATTTTCTCATAAAAAAGCCACAAAAGTTGCTTTTATAATGACCAACTATGCCCTAGATAATTGTTCATATGATATTTGAAGAACAATAATATAGTTAAAAGAACACAAGCCCTAATATACTACTACCCATAGAATAAGGATTGAATAAGGCTTAAATCAAAATAGACTTGGAACTAGGCCACAACCAAATCAGTAAATTAGAACAACTTCATTATTTCTCAATCATCATCTACAAAATTATTCAAACTATTTAATAAGTAGATATCCCTTAGTCCGTGTGACTGAAGTGTGCCCAAAAAATACTAGTCCAGAGCTTCTGATGACCCTGTTGAGATTTAGAAAGATCTATGTCTATGAAAAAGAACTTGTGTAAGTATACCTCACTAAAATTTTCTTTTGTTTAAGGGTGAAATAAAACTTCAGGATTTGTGCACCTGTTCCAACAATATAGCCTTAGGTAAGTGGATTTAGAGGACAAAGTTAGACGTTGGTTTGTGTCTCACGTTGTACTAACACCCCTATGTTTTTCTTTTTCAGATATGGCTATTTTTAGACTTTTAAATTATTGTTGGACTTAATGGCTATGGAAGCTAGGATTGAAACTATGTGATGATGTAATTATGTTTTATATTTTTTAATTAATAAATAAATTTTTTTGAATTATTCAGGAAAGAGCACTTGAGTATTAAATAATTCTTCCCAATTTATAAAAAATATGTTAGTGGTTAAGTCCACATGGTATACCTTCCCAAAAAATCTCCTAAAAATACCTAGGAGAAAGCTATTAAAATATTAACATAATGAGAAAGAAAGATTATGGTAATCACTTAGATGGAAATAAATGCTAATTTGGGTGAAAAGAAAAATAAAGCACAACTAGAGAGAAATGCATGCTTAAAAAAAAAAATATTTTTTCTCAAATTAAAAATAAAATCCTAGGTAACTAAGGGATGCAGACCCTGAAAGCAGAATGTTGCTAAGGAAAAATACGGTAGGAAGAATCTATAAGAAAACCACTCAGGAACCCAAAAATTTGTTGATTATTGAAGGAAAGAAGGTCTAAGCTCAAGGGGAAATGTTAGAGATAGTACATGGTTGGGTGGAACATGCTTTATTATTGAATATTCGCCAAGCATCAAATTATAGTTAGATGTATTTCTCTTTATATTATATATGTTAATGTTGGAACAGTTTAAGGTTGTTATTGTAGGAATGCAGATCGAATGTTGAATTTATAGAATTATCTATATATGTTACCAGTTTCGCATGCATAGAGAAATTATTTCCAAAGAAAAAAAATATTATTAGATATGTGATTGTAGTGATTCATATATTAAAATTTTTATAATAGTTGTTATCTTATGGAAATGGATAGATGAATGTGAAAGAAAAGAGTTATCAATATATGAAATAAGGTATACATGTGCAGATAGAGTAATTACCAAAACAACTGATTATGGTTAGACCTGTGCTATTATATTGTGAATTAAGGTATAAATTCGAGAATGAGATAAAATTGTACATGCATAGTTAAAATGTCTTCTTTTAGATAAATATGAGCTAGTTAGTGTAAGATGTTAACCACACTTGAGAATAATAATTAAATAATTTTTGTTATAAGTATCATCCAATGGTAATACAATAATAGAAGTTTATGTTAGACCATATAGTTAATTATACTATATAGTTTGTTGAATTGAGACCAAGAAGCTATATATATATATATATATATATATATATATATATATATATATATATATATATATATATACTCTCAACTTAATTTTTTTTTTTGCACTCAAGCTCGTGCTCTGTCTCTCCCCTTAGCATAGGGTTTTTGGTGTTGTGCCAGGGTGGTGCTGGTTGGGGTGCTCGCCCTGGCTTGGGTGCGGTCTAGTGGCAAAATCTCAAGCTCCTCCTCTGCCTACTCCTCCTCCTCTTCCTGAGGTCAAGGCCTTCAAACTACTGATTACTTCCCAGCTGAAGAAAAAGAAACAACTCGCCTCCAAAGTCGTCAAGAGATTAGATGAGATCCCCTCGATGGCTCTCCCGCCTGAGGGTCTGATGAAAGTGGCCCTTTCCCTTGCAGACCGAGAAGTGGTTGGATAGTTCACGGGATTATGGCCTTCACCAAAAACTACGAAAGCATGGATCACCTGAAACTGGAAGCCCCTCATTGAAAACACCGTCACCTCATAATTTTTTGGGCGGGGTTTCTTCCTGTTTGAATTCCACACAAAAAAGGATAAGGATCTTATTTTTAGAAACAAACCCTATTTCATGGGTCCTAAAGGATTGTACTTAAATTTTTGGACTCCAGACCCGGACCCCTCGGAGGATCTTCCATCTATCGTTCCAGTCAGGGTCAGGCTCCCAAACTTGCTAGTGCACTACTGGAACAGGGAATCAATGTAGCAAATAGGAAATGCCCTGGGAAAATTCATAGATAGAGAAAACAACAAAGATCAATATGACTGCACCAGAATATGCGTGGAGGTTGATCTCGAAGTTGGATTTCCAGAAGCCATTAAGCTGACGGTGGGGAGCTAGTCCCATTTGCAGAAGTTATATTATGAACAACTGTTGTTCAAATGTCATGGATGCCATGAATATGGCCACTTTATCAAGAACTACCCCAAAAATGCAGGCCCAGATAAGGAGAAAGAATAAGGATGGCAGCAAGCCAAGAAATCTAGAAAAAGCCTTAGGCTAGGGCCAAACGAACAAGGAGCGGAGAAAGGAAAGGGAAGTTCAACACCCACAGCGAGCATTCCTAAAGCCAAACCCACACAGAAAGGTCAAGAGAAAAAATTTATGGCCTTGACCTCATAGAGAGAGGAAGTCCAAGAAATTGATCCATGAGATGTACAAAATGATCTCCAAATACAGGAAACCCTAGAACCACTGAATATTGGCGATTATCCTAGAGATGCCCCAAAAGAGAAAGAGCTTGCCTCTGAGGGGGAAGATCTGGATTTAGAGGAGTCGAAGGAAGAAGGAGAAATTGGGGACTCAAAAAATTTGGTCAGAAGATCGAACAAGGGACGAAAATCCTCTAGGGAAAAGAGAGAGCAAGAAACCTACAAGGAGAAGCTGTAGGGAATCCTGCATATCGTAGAAAATATGTTGGTAAAAAACCCTAAGGCAAACAGAAATTTAAGCCAAGGCTCTAAGGGAGCCCTCTCAGCTCAAAAAAGGAAGTAATGAAGATCGTTTCCTGGAATTGCAGAGGGATAGGGAGAAACCTTAAAGAGGAAGTAATGAAATTCTAGTAAGGTTGGAAAGGCCAAACATTATTCTCACATAGGAGACCAAAATGGAGGAAAGGGACTTTCTCCACAAAAGAAAATAGTTTTGGGGAAAAGGAGGAGGTAATGCAGTCTCTTCTAGAGGCACCTCAGGAGGGTTTGGAATTCTATGAGACAAGACATGCTTTGAGAAAATTATGGTTAAACTCAACTCACACTGGATTTTTTCTTAGGTTTTTCATCTTCATACCATAGAGATAGTGAATATTTTCAATATTTATGCTCTGGTCATCTTGGGAGACAACAGCACCGGCTGGGAATCCATTAGGAACCTAGCAAATGAGATTCATCTGAATAACATCATTCTCACTGGAGACATGAACACTACTTTAAGCCAAGGGGAGAAGAGAGGGTGTAGAATTTTAAGGGATCCAGCCAGAGAATGGATGGAAGAACTCATTTAGGACTGGGATATGTTGGACATCAAGCCCCTCAAGGGAAAATATACATGGACCAATAGAAGAACGGGTCCGGGTCAAATTGCTGCAAGGTTAGATCGATTTCTCATCCAGAGTTCCTTTTTTCTTTTAGGTCTTGATGTCAGTACCGCTATTATTTCTTTGTCGGTCTTTGATCACAAGCCCATTAGGCTTGAGATGAAGATGCATATCAATATGGGGTCTATTCCCTTCCATTTTCGTGCTCTCTGGGTGCAGCAACTTGAATTTTTGGACATAATTGAGGAAGTTTGGAGGCACCCTATGAGTGGATCCCCCTTCTTTGTGTGGGAAGAAAATCTGAGGAGAGTGAAGAGGGCCCTCAAAAGCTGGGCTAAAGCCCTCCCTTCTCTGACCGAGTCAAGGCAGACTACCCAGGCCTGTTTGGAGCATCATAAAAAACAAATGGAAGATATGGACATCTCTTGTAGAAAATAGCTGAATAAATCACTTATTCACTGAAGATTAACCTGGTCATATATCAATTTCGAATTGCATACATAACACATAACCTTCTTCTACAATTAATTGTCACATGCGGAAATAACAGAAGCAATCTCACATCAATTCAATCACACATTAACTCAGTATGTATGGGGAAAGCCTATAGCTGAAAACCCCGCAGCTATTGTGTATATTATAATGGAGAAATCAAGTAACCAAACAAGTGCAATACTCCTCACAAGTACTCAGTACTCTCTCATGAAGTTACTCACAATCTGACTCAGTTTTGAACAAGTCTGAGGTTCAAAACTCCCCGCCAATTGCCTTGCCTCTATTGCGCAATCATGGCCTGTATATGAAGAGGTTCAAGGTTCGAATCACCTTCCCTTGATTGCGTAATTGTCATGGACAATTCCTCCAAGTGTAATGCAAATCTCATGCAAAACAAATCTACCAACTGATAGCTTTACTCACCCTTTCATCTACCTCTTCCACTGGTCTCCACTGAACTGATCATGCACTGTAGTGAACTGAAGTGTTCTTGAGTTGACTAATGAGTTAATATTTAGTAAATTAAATATTCTTTAATTTACTCCACTCATATCTAGTTGATTAGTTAGTTAACTAATCCCAACTAGTTCAACTAAAACAAACAGAACACAACTCCACTACTTGTCACGTTAACTCCTCCAAAACTCCTGCCACTGAAGTCTAACTGAAGCCAACCATGCAAGATGCCATCAAACCCTAGGAACCACGTGATTCCTTGTGTCGGTTGCATGAGCCACCTCCATGACTCAAACTGAAGTGCGCCAAGAGAGTAAACTGCTGTTTATAGTCAAAATATTATTAAGGGTAAATAATATTTGACTTCCATATTTTAGGAGATCAGTCTAAAAATAGCCTGGGTCCTAAAAATTAGGGTCTCATCTATTTTTACCGACATGTCGCATACTCCAAGAATCTCCAAGTAGAATTCCCAAATTATGCTCAGTATGTCTAAAAATAGACATAGTCTAAAAATAGACTTTGCGCCAGAATTTGCCTGCGGGCCCACTTAGTGAAGGCGACTTCATTTCACTAAGCTCCATCATCTTGCTGCATTCTCAACACTCCCTCTCAGCAAGATATGGATTATCTGCAATCCCTATCCTGCCTCTGTGGAATTCGAACTTACTCCTGGTGAGCGCCTTCGTCAGGATGTCGGCATCCTGATCCTCCGTGGGAACATATGAAAGCATCATGATCCTCCGCTGAACACAATCTCTGATGTGATGGTACCTGATGTCGATATGTTTGGACCTATCATGAAAAAACTGGATTAGCCGAGAGCTTGATGCAGCTCTGGTTATCACAGTAGATCACTATAGGCTCCAAATCCAACCTGAACAAACCTGCGAGGATCTTCCTCATCCAAATAGCCTCACATGCAGCCAAGCTTTCTGCCATGTACTCGGCCTCTGCTGAACTGAGTGCCACGGATCTCTGCTTCCTGCTGTACCAGGAAACTGCTGTCGACCCAATGCTGAAAACTCCTCCGGATGTGCTCTTCCGGTCCGTTGGGCTCCCTGCCCAATCTGCATCAGTGAAGCCAGAAAGCTTCGCTCCATCCTCCTGTCTGTACCATAGACCATATCCCGATGTGCCTATGATATAGCGCAATACATGCTTGCCTGCCTTCCAAAAGAGCTTGGTAGGCTTAACCATAGCTTGCGAAAGCTGGTTAACTGCATAGCATATATCGGGTCGAGTATTGACCAGATACATCAACGACCCCACCAACTGTCGATAGACGGTGGCATCCACTACCTCCTCCGAAGTAGCATCTCCCTTCCTCCATCCACCAGGAAGAGGGGTATCAACAGGCTTGCAGCCTTGCATGTTGAACCTCTCGAGAATCTCCCGGGCATACTTGCCCTGAGAAACAAACAGTCCTCCACTGCGCTGCCAAATCTCCAATCCCAGGAAATAATGAAGGATGCCCAGGTCCTTCATCTCAAACTCTCGTGCAAGATCCTCCTTGCATGAAAGTATCAACTGCTCGTCGCCAGTCAAAATCAGATCATCTACATACAGTACGATGATCAACGGCTTCCCCTCCACCACAATCTGGTACAGGTTTGGATCCGCCTCACTCTTGGAGAATCCAAGCCCGGTGAAGTAGCTGTCTATCCGAGTGTACCAAGCACGAGGAGCTTGCTTCAGCCCGTACAGTGCTCTCTTGAGTCGGCACACATGCGACTCACTGCTGAAGATCTCAAAACCTTCAGGCTGCTCTATGTACACCTCTTCCTCAATAACTCCATTGAGGAACGCGGTCTTCACATCCATCTGATGAATGTGCCACCCCATCTGCGCTGAGAGAGCAAGGATCGTCCGTATGGAAGAGTACCTTGCGACAGGTGCAAAATTCTCCTCATAGTCAATCCCCTCGATGCGCGAAAGCACGACGACGATAGCCTTGTGCTTCTCCTCGTCGACCTTGTCGGACAGGCGTAGATCCATCGCGAACCTACGGTGATTTCCCCAGCAGTCTTGGGACAATCTCCCATGCACTGTTCCTGACGATCGAATCATATTCTTCGATCATGGCATCAACCCATGCGGGTTCCTCCACAGCTTCCTCAAAAGAGGATGGCTCCATCACAACACATTGACTCGCAAGAGCCATGTATCCAGTGTACCGATCCGGTGACTGTCTCTGTCTGCGCTGTGCTGTAGGTGGTCCTACAACCTTCTCTGCATCCCGAGCCAGTCGCTCAGCTTCTGTAGTGCGCATGCGCCCTCTGATGGTTGGCACTGCCTGGGTGGTTTCTTCCACCTCCTGAACCTCCTCTTATGGCTGATCCACATCCGGAAGCTCCTCCTTAGGAACTAACAGCTCCTCATCTGCATGCAAGTGTAGCTCCCTCTCAAGCGAACACTGCATGGCCTTCTCCTCCTGGAATTTTATATCCCGTCGCACAACAGTCTTGCGACTGTCTGGCACATACACCCGATAGTTGTGAGGTGTATCGGTGTACCCCACAAATATTCCAACTTCAGCAGTTGGATCCAGCTTCCTTCTTGCATCCTTCGTCACATGCATGTAGACAGGAGATCCGAAAATCCGCAAATGGGAAATATTAGGCCTCTTGCCATAATAAGCCTCCTCTGGTGTACTCATGCCAAGAACCTTGTGAGGACAACGGTTCTGCACATACACTGCTGTATTGCATGCCTCAGCCCACAAGTGAAGGGGTAGGCCCTGATCATGCAACATCGCCCGTGCAGCACCCCCGATCGTTCTGTTCTTCCGCTCAGCCACCCCGTTCTGCTGTGGGTTATGGGGTGCGATGAGCTCTCTCCGAATCCCTTCTGCGCTGCAGAACTCCTTGAATTCAGCCGAGATGAATTCACCACCGTTATCACTCCTTAGAGCAATCACCTTCTTCCCCGACTCCTTCTCGACCGGTGCTTTAAACTCACAGAACTTCGCGAATGTATCGCTCTTCTTCTGCATGAAGAAGATCCAGCACTTTCGAGAGAAATCATCAACAAAGATCACATAATACCTGTGCTTTGCTGTCGAAGCAACTGAGAAAGGACCACACACGTATGTGTGAACTCTCTCAAGGATCGTCGTGGTGCGACTATCCTTCTCGTGAAAGGTGGCTTTCACATACTTCCCTAAAGTACACCCCTTGCACTGATCTGACTGCGCAAGGGTGCCCTTAGGAAGTCCAGGAGAAATCTGCTGCAGAATCTTCAAAGCTCCATGGTGAAGATGGCCCAATCTCCTGTGCCATAGTTCGCCCTCATCATCCCGGCTCACCACATCTCCAGCCTTGCATGCCATAGCTGCGCAGTCATCTACCTGCAACTGATAAAGGTTATGAGTTCGAACCCTATCTTCCGGGTCTCTCCAGTAGTCTTACTGCGCAGGAAAGCTTTTCCTTCGCTGAAGACCACATCATAACCCTTATCCTCCAACATCGCTACTGAAATCAGGTTCTTCTTCAATCCGGGTACATGCATGACATCCTTTAAGACAAAGGGTTTACCAGACTCCCTCTGAAAGGATACGGTACCAATACCAGTCGCACTGTATCTACCGTCATCGCCCATCTCGATGTGCATGCCCAAATCCTTGTCCTCCAGATCTGAGAACAACTCCCGATCTCCCGTCATATGAAATGACGCACCGCTGTCCAAGAACCACACCGATCCCATCACACTTGAAACCAAGCATGCAATCGGTGAAAAGTCAAGCTCGAACTGTGAAGCCAAAGCTTCTCCATCTGCAGATCTTCCCGCTTGCTTGTTCTTCTTCTTCTTTGGAAAATTGGTAGCATAATGTCCGTGATCATGGCAGTGAAAACACTTCACTTTCGCCATATCCTGCTTCTTGCCCTTTGCACCAGAATGAGAAGGTTTCTTACCCTTCCCCTTCTTTTCTTTGGCCACCAAAGCGCAGTTTTCTTCATCAGCTCCCTTTGATGAAGATCCATCTCGAGTAGTCCTCCTTATCTCCTCCTGCATGAGATCCGCCCAAAGGCGCTCCCATCCCGGCAGCTTCTCCAGACCATTGACACTATCTTGATATGAGTGCCAAGCCTTCGGAAGACCAAGGAGAGCCAGGTCGACCATGTCCTCGTCTTCGACAGTCACCCCCACACTTCCCAGCTCATCTCTGCATTGAGTAAACTTCGTGAGGTATTTGGCGATACTGTCGCCCTTCTCCATCTTGATGTTCCTGAGCTTATCTTTGAGCGCCAGCTTCCTTTGGTCACTCTTACTCTGGAATAGATCCGTCAAATCTTTCCACATTAAATATGGAGTAGCCTTTCCATGCAGGCTGGATACAATATGATCTTTGACGCCCTCCAACAGGATCCTTCGACATTTCGCGATCTTCTTTTGCCATGCATCGACCAAAGCTGCATCAGTGGGCTTTGGGACATCCGCATCCACGAACTCCTTCAGACCATTATCTTCTAACACTGCTTCCATTCGATCTTTCCATGCAACATAGTTCGAACTGCCTTCAAGAGCATATTCGAGTCGCAAACCATTAAAAGAAGACATCTTTCAACACCGGCACAAAGAAGAACAACCTTCTGCAAAATTCGAATTCCAAACTCCAAGCTCTATTGCTTCCGATCTACACTTGAAAACAAATTATTTCCAAATCAGAGATTGACTGCAAAGGGCTTTCACCAGATCTTTCACCTTACAAAGAAGGATGAATATTCCGGAGGCTACCTGGCCCGCATGCAGACTCTGTCTGAGGAAATAAGTTTGCAATCACCGTAATAGATCTCGACAATTAATCTCGCTCTGATACCATGTAGAAATTAGCTGAATAAATCACTTATTCACTGAAGATTAAACTGGTCATATATCAATTTCGAATTGCATACATAACACATAACCTTCTTCTACAATTAATTGTCACATGCGGAAATAACAGAAGCAATCTCACATCAATTCAATCACACATTAACTCGGTATGTATGGGGAAAGCCTATAGCTGAAAACCCCGCAGCTATTGTGTATATTATAATGGAGAAATCAAGTAACCAAACAAGTACAATACTCCTCACAAGTACTCAGTACTTTCTCATAAAGTCACACACAATCTAACTCAGTTTTGAACAAGTCTCGGGTTCAAAACTCACTGTTGACTGCCTTGCCTCTATTGCGCAATCATGGCCTGTATATGAAGAGGTTCAAGGTTCGAATCCCCTTGCCTTGACTGCGCAATTGTCATGGAAAATTCCTCCAAGTGTAATGCAAATCTCATGCAAAACCAATCTACCAACTGATAGCTTTACTCACCCTTTCATCTACCTCTTCCACTGGTCTCCACTGAACTGATCATGCACTGTAGTGAAATGAAGTGTTCTTGAGTTGACTAATGAGTTAATATTTAGTAAATTAAATATTATTTAATTTTACTCCACTCATATCTAGTTGATTAGTTAGTTAACTAATCCCAACTAGTTCAACTAAAACAAACAGAACACAACTCCACTACTTGTCCCGTTAACTCCTCCAAAACTCATGCCACTGAAGTCTAACTGAAGCCAACCATGCAAGATGCCATCAAACCCTAGGAACCACGTGATTCCTTGTGTCAGTTGCATGAGTCACCTCCATGACTCAAACTGAAGTGCGCCAAGAGAGTAAACTGCTGTTTATAGTCAAAATATTATTAAGGGTAAATAATATTTGACTTCCTTATTTTTAGGAGATCAGTCTAAAAATAGCCTGGGTCCTAAAAAATAGGGTCTCATCTATTTTTACCGACATGTCGCATCCATCAAGAATCTCCAAGTAGAATTCCCAAATTATGCTCCGTATGTCTAAAAATAGACATAGTCTAAAAATAGACTTTGCGCCAGAATTTGCCTGTGGGCCCACTTAGTGAAGGCGACTTCATTTCACTAAGCTCCATCATCTTGCTGCATTCTCAACATCTCTAAGGATAGCTTAACCTTGGAAGAGGAGCTCCAGGCTAATATTCATAAGGCTTGCATCTGGGAGGAGTAATTATGGAGACTTAAATCTCGCAGTCTATGGCTACAAGCTAGGGATAGGAATACCTCCTTTTTTCATAAGTGGACCCAAGACAAAAGAAGCTTCAATTATATAGTGGAGATAATATCAGGAGACCAATCCTTCTTCAAATTTTCTAGCATCAAAAACGTTGCCCATCAACACTTCAAATAATTGTACACAGAGGATAAGCAAGCAAGTCTCAGCTCCAACCTGCTCGAGCTAGTCCCTCTAAAGGTCAATGCTAAAATGAATGATATGTTGACTTCCCCTGTCACTGTCAATGAAATCAAGCAGGCCCTTGATGAAATGGATCTGGACAAGGCTCCTGGGCCAGATGGATTCACTGCTTGATTCATTAAAACTTGTTGGAACATTGTAAAAAAGGATCTCTACAAAATGATCTTAAAGTCTCAGACCTACCACAAGATTGGGGGTAGCACCAACTGAGGCTTCTTCGCCCTTATACCTAAAGAGAAGGGTACCAGTTATTTCAACAGATTCAAGCCAATTTCCCTCTGCAACATTGGCTACAAGCTCATCACTAAAGTCATGGAAAACAGGCTGAAAGGCCTTCTTCTGGAAATAATTCCTAACAATCAAGGGGGATTTCTCAAAGGTAGGCAGCAAATTGATAACTTCATTCTAGTTTAGGAATCGATTCATTCAAGCATCCAAAGAAGATAAAATGACATGGTTGTTAAGCTGGACCTGGCTAGTGCATTTGATAGAGTTAGGCACAAGTTTCTCTTTGAAGTTATGCATCAATTTTTGTTTGACTATAATTTTATAAGATGGGTCAAGGCCTGCATTGTGGAACCATGGATTTCTCCACTTGTCAATGGGCACGCTGCTGACTTCTTCAAGGCGAGTCGGGGGATAAAGTAGGGATGCCCTCTATACCCTCTCCTCTTTGTCATTCAAACCTTTGTCCTCAATTTTATGATGGAGAAAAGACAAATTGATCAAGAGCTTATGGGTCTTAGGCATCAACCACACTCTCTTTGATGATGACTCCATCCTTCTTGGGGGTTCTTCCTCCATCTCAACCTCCCGCTTCAAGCTAGAGCTGGATCACTACTGTCTCGATTTAGGGAGTGAACTTAAGAGGAGAAAATGTTTCATTTATGCTTGGAATCTTTCTGGCCTCGAGCTAAGCATGATCACCAGGATTTTGGGTTTCAAAGGCTCCATGAAATGGGCGTCTTTTAAATAGCTCAGGCTACCGATCTTTCAAGGATGCCCGATTGGGAGGGAATGGTACCCCTTGCTGGATAAATTCAAGCTCAAAATGCAAGCCCGGGGCGCGTCGTGGCTCAACCTAGCAGGTAAGAATGTTCTCATTAAGTCAGTCCTTAATAATCTTCCAATATTTTAGATGTCTATTCTATTGGCTTCAGTGGGCGTTCTTCACAGGATGGAGCAATCCATTCGCTCTTTTTTCTAGAAGGGAGGGAAAAATAATGCCAAGAGAATTGCATTGATCAGTTGGAATAAGACCATTATACCGTTGTTGGAAGGTGGCCTTCACATAAAATATCTCAGGGAGCACAATGTCTCTTTGGGGGCCAAGATCTTATGGTGGAAGGTAGCAATGAATCCGAGATGGGCACATATTTATTTGTGGAAAAATTACAGCTTCGAAAACCGTCTTCGTAGCCTAGAGAACTTTCGAACTAATCGACAGGGCTCCTCGATCCATCAGTTGTGTAAGCGTGCTCTCCCGCTGTTGTGTGACCACTTGTTCTGGATTCTAGGCAATGGGAAGCAGATTAGCTTGTGGCATGATAGGATCATGAATGCAGAAGTGATCAGGGATGATCTTGAGTTGCTGGAGCTAAGAACGTGGATGATTGCAGATGGTCGATTCATGATGTGGGACATTTCAGAGTGGGACAACAACAACTGGGAAAGGTGGCAGAATATAGATATGCCTACTCATCTGGAGAAAGCATGGGCCAAATTCATGGTAGTGCTAGCTAGGAAAGGCCCCCTAAATGCAAGAAAAAAATACAAAAGGGGTTGGGGCTCCTCGAAGGGATATTATTCTACAGTAGAAGGCTACAGGTGTCTTAAGGACATTCCCGTTGTCCTCTACAACCCTGCGATTTGGAGAGGGATTTGGTAGGTTAAAATCATTTCAAATATTGACATGTTCACCTGGCATTTGGGGCACAATAATATTCTCACAGCTGAAAACCTACAATGTCATGGCTTCCACAACCCCTCTCAGTGTCTGCTCTGTCAACAACAGGAGGAAAATTTGGTTCACATATTTCTCAAGTGCCTCTACACTAGGGACATTTGGAATGAAATATTTATAATATGGAATAGCAACCCCATCCTCCCAACCAAAATCACGGGTATGTTGTCTAATTACAGATACTTTTTCCCTAAGTCCTTCCCCGGGAGAGGTTGACCATTCAAAGGGTGGATGATTATCCCTAAGCTCATTTTTTGGAAGATCTGGCTTGAAAGAAACAATCGGATCTTTCAAGAGAAGGCCCTAAACCAGCAGCAAATCGGTGTGAAAATCAGAAGCTTATTCAAAGAAGTAATGCACGCCAAGGTGAACCAGAAGCGGGCTTGTAGCTTAAACCAGCAAGGTAGGGAGTGGTGCCAACAACTAGGGCTAAACCTTCCCATTGGGAAAAATATGGAGAATTGTAGAGAAGATGGAAAATCATATTAGAGGATGAAGACTTTGAAAAATGGAGAAGTAGCATAGATATCCACACTATGTTTTTAGACGGTGCAGCAAAGGGGAATCCGGGGAAGGCCGGAGGCAGAGGTATTATTCGCAGCCCTTCAGATCAAATCATTTCTCGCTTTGCCTGGGGTTTGGGGCTTACTTCGAACAATCAAGTGGAAGCCATGGCTCTCCTCCAAGGCTTTAAACAACTACAAAAATATGGAATCAAGGAGGCTCGAGTCATTGGATATTTGAAAAGCCTCATTGGCTTGATTGTGACAAAATTGGTCCCTAAAGATCTTCGTTTGCAACGGTTGTTCACTCGTATCAATAAGTCGATCGTGTCCTTTGATATAATTTAGTTCTTTCATGTCCTTCAGAAAAATAAGAAAGATGCGGATCTTGAAGCCAAAATTGATGTCTCCTTACAAGAGGGATCTCTCCTCTATGAAGATCGCAGAAGGAGATTCATGGGATCCTCTGCCTTAGCCGGCCTCTACCCTTGACATGTATTTTTGTCTCTTGCTGTAGCAATTTTCAATTTTTTTGTATTGGAATGTTTGCGAGTCTTTGGGAAATTGCTATATTGAATGTAAGAAGCAGAGTAGGTGAATATTTTTTGGTTTGGAAACCCTCTAGATATTGGTTCTTCAGATGTAGTACCTCCAAGCACAAGCCTCGAACCTCTTGAATTAATATAACATACCCATTTCTATATTAATAGATTTTTGGCTTCTGTGATCCATCAATAAATTATGAAGAAATATTTCGGTAATAATCACATTATCATGAACAAAGTCAACGCGTTTCGAACCAACCAGTGTGGTTCATCATCAGGACTAGGTGAACCACACTGGTTGGTTCGAAACGTGTCGACTTTGTTCATGATAATGTGATTATTATCGAAAGATTTCTTCATAATACCTATTTCTATTAATATATATATATATATATATATATATATATATATATAGAACATAGAATTTATCTTCTCCGAGCTATCATTGGGAATTATGTATAATGAAATAAAACACAGTTAGTTAGTAGATGAATCTTTTCCTATATTCCTATACTCTTACAAGAGTACATGAAAAATGGAAGTACACTACAGATAAAAAGAATGAAATAAATTCATGTAACCCTATGCTAGATTGTTCAAGACCATACATAATCCTATTGAAAAACTATGAAGAAGATGTTATGTATAATGCAAATTGAACTACTTCCTCAGGTAAGGAAACATGGAATACCTAATGTATTCCTTAGAAATGAATAAATTATTCATTATGTTTGTGATTTTATTATAATGGATGGATTGGTTATTAGAGGAACTGTATGCTTATACTTAACATTTTAAAATGATGGTAACTTCTAAAGTTCTTTTACAAGATTTATATAGAACTAAATAATACCTTGGATATTATATAAGACTAGAAACTTGGTTTAAAAGTTATAATAGCCTAATAAATTTCATGGGATATTTGGCATTCCTTTGTAAATTTCATTAAGTATTCCAAATACAAAAAAAAATAAAAAAATCATGGAAGACTTTAGGACAAAGTCCTTTATACTATAGTATAAAATAGTTAATAAGCCAACTTTATTAAACACAATTGTACTTGAATTCATAGATGAATACATAAGTATAATATAACAAGGAGGAGTCACTATAGTAAACTAGATAATATAAAAACACTAAATTGAAATAGTAACGTTAATTCAAATAAGCAAAAAGAAAACCCATACTTCGATTATAGTAAAATAAGAAATTATGGAAAAATATTGTAGCACAAAATTCAATCAAAGTGATATATCTATATCTATATATATATATATATATATATATATATATATATATATATATATAATTTGTTTGATAATATATATGTATAATGTTTACATGGTAACAAGAGAAATTGAAATTCACCATGGTAACTATACATTCCAGATCTATCACAATTATAGATTCTATACTCATTCAAAAGGAGAATACAATAAATAAAAACCATATATGTATATAAGAATAGGTGAAGATCCTAAATAAATATCAATGTCTATAGTTATTAGGGCCCAAGGCCGAGATATTATTATGCAACCAACTCACAAAACAATAGAAATAATAGATCAATGACTTAGAAAATATCCTCTTCGAGGGGGGAACCTCCTTTACATTACATGAATGAAAAATTCTTGGGTGATTCAAATGAAAAAACCTCCTTTATATATATAAGAGTCCAAGGGGTCACAATTTAATCCTAGCTAACATAACAATAATAATGTAAGGGCACAACAATAACAATAGTGGACTTCTATGGGGCACAAGAATAATAAAATGCAGACTTCATGGGAACAACATAACAATAAGGGAGCTACACTAACAATAACAATAAGTGGATACGCCAGTATTATAGGGACCTAGAATTCCCCTCACCTTCAAAAAAGTGTTTTCCTCAACACTTGAGTAGTTTTGGATGCTTCTGTGTAAAATTCTCATCCTCCCATGTGGAATCTTCAGTCGGTAAGTTCTTCCACTTGATGAGATACTCTGAAATTGATCGATTTCATATCTATCGAATTCTTGTTACAGTGACTAATTCAGGTTCCAATATGATTTTTCCTTCATCGTCAAGTTCTGGAAATATTTTTGAACTGGGAGCTTGTCACCTATAACCTTCTTTGAGCATGAAACATGGAAAACTAGGTGCACTCGAGAAGATGCAGGAAGCTCCAATTTGTATGTCATAGCACCAATATTTTTCAACACCTTATAAGGACCGTAATAATTTTTTGATAATTTATTATCCTTCTTAGCTTGCTTGAGGGAAATTTTTTTCTATGGTTGTAGCCATAAAAATACCCAGTCACCTACATCAAAAAAAAAAATGTGATGTTGATCTACCTCTTGTTCCATTCGATTATGGCCAAAGTGAGGTTATCCTTTAAGAGTGGCAGAAATTGTTTTTGATGCTCAATGTGATCTTCCACTACTCGAACCTTAGAAATTTCTCTTAAATATGATGTGATGGATGGTGGATGATATCCATAAAGTTCCATAAATGGGGTCATTTTTGCTGCAGTATGGAAGGAAGTGTTATACCACCATTCAGCTAGAGGTAACCACTTGAACCATTGTGTATTTTTATCATATACAAAGCAATGAAGATACCCTTCCAAACATGTGTTCGCTATCTCATTTTTCCCATCACATTGAGAATGATATGACAAGCTATGAGCTAATTGAGTACCCAAACAAGAAAATAATTTCTTCCAAAAATTTCCAGTAAAAATGGGATCTATGTCGCTTACAATAATCTTTAGATTTCCATGCATCTTTTGAATTATTTCCATAAATGCAGTATTTTACCAGGATTAATCCCTCTTGCCGACAAGAGAGATCTCCCTAGTACTCCAACGATTAATTAGAAACAATGATCCATTTGAATACCTCTTTCTCTAGATTATTTGTATTTTAATATCATTATCATAGTAAAGTAGAGAGGACATTCTTCTACCTTCAAAACCAAACATCTGATGTAGCCCTTTGTCTTGTCACTCAAAAGTAGTTCTCCAATGATGAGTAGAACCTGCAATCAAATACAAGACAAATAATCAAAGCATCCGCAATATATAATAATAATAAATACTAATACAACTTAGTGATCAAAGAATCTAAGTATTGACATCATTCCCATGAATTCATAAATAAGACAATGAGAAAAATAGATCCATATGTATTATCATACATTAGAAAGAGAAATCTTACAAATGGATGCCTTGATGTTGTATAGATTCCTTCCGGGGTCCAATAAATCATTCACCTTCCATTTGAAAAGCCTTCCTCTCTAGAATGACCAGCATGAAGTCATGGGCACAAAGGTGTGATCATCAATGTGTCAATAAAAACTCACTAGTATAGAAAGTATGCACTCTATGAACTCTCTTCAAATTAGAAACTATACAGATCAGTTTCTATCATTCATAATCTACCCTTGAACCTGAAACTTGAGCTCAATATATAGGGAGATTGAGGTGGTTTCAGTTCCATAAAGAGAGGGATGTATTCCTCCCATGAAGGGATTTGAGTTCCTTGGACCAAGGGATAAGCTCCATGAGTGGAGGGATAAAGCTCAAACTGGCGCGACTCTAGAGGCTTCCAGTTGGGAGAATATTCGACCAACTAGGCTTATATAAGTTACTTTTTCTTTTACTTGCTTTTCACGGGGGTGCGCAGGTTTTAGTGGCAAACAGAGCGGCGATCACCACGGCAAATGGAAGGATAATTAGTGCATGCGTAGGGAACGGCTAGTAAAACTATGCAAATAGACTTTTAGGGGTTTTACAGAGATTTTCTCCAATTTCCAAGACTTGATTGAGGAACATGAGTGTTTTGACCTCTAAGGGAACATGATATTGATGGTGATAGGCCGACATGAACGGTCAAATATCATGGCGAAAAAATGACGTGTAATAGATTTCCCCCTAAAGTGCAAATTCTGAGAGTTTTTCTAAAGAGTGAAGTGCTTTATAATTCTGAGGGTTGAATTAGAGACACCGGTTGAAAACTTATAAAAAAATTCAATGCAAATATATATCATTGCTAAGGTAGGCATTCCCATACTCAGATCAAAACTAACTAAATGTTCTGGTAAAAATATGATTTCAGTATTACATCAAAAGTAGACATGGTATGGGCACAACCATCTGTCATAAACAGTCTACTATATCATGAATAATAAAACTCCTCGCAGCCTGGATGGTGGAAACTAGATCTAGGGTCTTGATTTCTGCTTCTTGAACTAGTATGAATCTATCCATGCAATCTATAACATGTTCGTTGTTAGATTCATCTTCCTGAACCAAAACCATTCCAATGGTGGAATTGGATGTAGGTAAGTATAAAAATTAATTATGGTGGTAATTGGGCGGTTGCAATAACGATGCATGGGTCAACACATTTTTAAGTGCATCAAAATATTTATTGGCAATCTCGACCCAAATAAATGGAACATCCTGTTTCAACAACCGGGTAAAGCCTTTCGTTAACTCTACATAGTTTTGGATAAACCTACATAAAAATTTTTCTTTCCATTGCAAACTCTGGAGTTGGCAAAGAGTGGAAGGAGGAGGTAAGTTGATGATAGCCTCAACCTTCGATGGATTGACATGAATTCCTTTTTTCAAAACAATGAATCCAGGTAAACATCCTGATTGTACACAAAAAACACATTTGTGTGGATTCAAACGAATTTTTTAATGCCTATATCTCATGAAGATAGCACGTAGATGCATAGGATGATCTTCTCTGTGTAAATAATGAGAAGGTAAGTCTTCCAGGTAAGGTTGTACAACATTTTTGATATCGTGAAACACATAAGACATAGCTATTTGAAAAGTTGCACCTGCATTTTTCAGTCCAAAAGGTAATTTACAATATGAAAACGTGCCCAAAGGACATATAAACGTTGTTTTAGGTTGATCGGCAGGGAGTATGTTGATTTGATTATAGCCAAAAAAACCATCCATAAACAAGAATATTTTGTTTCCAACACAATCATCAACAATTTTATCGATTTAGGGTGTAGGATAGTTGTCTTCTGGACAAGCCTTTTTAATATCCTGATAATTGATGCATACTCTAATAGTCCCTTATTTTTTCGTTACAGCAACTATGTTAGATACCCAATACGTCAAAGGAATAGGATAAATAAATCCTGCACTTAGTAATTTTTCAACTTCAGCTTTGATTGTTGCAGCTTTTCGCGGATGTATTAGATGTAATATTTGTCTAATAGGCTTAGCATCTGGGCATGTCTTGATTTCATTAATAACAATCTCAGGATCTATACCTGGAACCTCTTTGTAAGACCAAGAAAAAACATCTCGGAATTCTTGAAATAGGGCTTTGTAAGTTTTAATATCTTCAATTGAAAAAGAATCACCTGTATGAATGTTTTCAATAATTCCCTGTTTAATCGATATGTTAATAGGAATAGTTGTAGAAATATTTCCCAAATTTGTCTCAGAATCTAAATGTGTGATTTATGTGGGATTTTGAGGTTCCTTGACATAATCAATTGTAAATATAGATGAAAAATCATTTTCAAGTTTATCAAGATCAGGAAAAAAAGAAGATCGGTGATGTATATCATCCCATGGCAATTCATCCGATGACAATATTTCTTGAATGCTTTCATCAGTTTCAAATACATGTTGAAATGGATCCGAAAATGATGTCAAAGTTGAGCTTGATATAGAAGATGATTCTTCTCTAACCACATTCACTTGATTAGAAGAAGTTGATGGCGTGTTAGAATATGATTGTACTACTACATATGGTGATTCAAAATGACTTAAAGGCATCTCGCCATTATAAGAGTCAAATTATGATGCTAAAGGTACAATCCATGTGTCATCAAATGGCATTGTGCTTGATGTGATCATATTGATGTTGGAAATAGTTCGCAGTACGTTGGGAGAGGGCATAGAAAAAAATCCCATGAGAGTGGAATCCTTAATTAGCACTACACTAACACCTTCATATGGGATAACTGATTTTCCAACATGATGGATGCTATCTGTATAATTAGGGTTTGAAGAAAAGTATGACTATTGATCGATTTTAACAATCTTTCCTTTGAGAGGAAACATTATCATCTGAAATACTAATGAAACAACAACAGTCATTGTGTAAGACCAACTGCGACCCAGAAGAAGGTTGTAATCAAGAGGGGCATCAAGAACTTCCACCTCTAGGTTTACGATTTTTCCTTCTACTTCTATAGGCAGATCCTGGAGTATTCCATATGGATGAAATCCTATTCCATCAAAGGCTTTAAGGATAGTCAATGATTGGTTGAGTGCTGGAGAACCAAGGGGTTTCCAAAAATTTAATGACATTATACATGTAGATTTCCCTTCATCAATTACAAATGAAAAACTCATCTTGATTTGACTAATACTAGAATCTGAAAAGCCATTTGATGTGGGAGTTTAAGTGCAAAATTTTCAAGATCAAAGACAACTAGGTTCGAGCCTTGAGGATCAATGGCTCTGATGGCTGATAATAGTAATTTCCTTTATATTGGAAAGGATTTTAGCACTTCCAAGGCTAAAATTGTTGAAGGGGATTGGCCAAATTTTCAACAATGTTGTAATTCTAAGCAGCGCTCACATGTGGATTGAAAGCCGATTTTCAAAGTACACCTTTAGTAGGCAGCTTAATCACTAAATCAGGGTTAGGTTTCTTGATTTTAAGTGGTTTGGAAACTGAAGGAGTTCTTGTTGGTGTTTGACTGGATGATTCAGTCTCTTTGCCAGTTATAGGACTCTTAGATCCATAGTCTTGAGATTGTGTTGCAACCATGACCTGAGACATCATTAAAATATCTATCGATGAATTGGAAGAAGATCCGATAATTTTACTATCTTGAGATGGAAAAGGATCCTTCAAGACAACAGGTGTGGGTGAACCTTTGAAAAATTTGGATACCTCAGCCCGATGTGGATGCTCTTTGGTATAGTGATCCTCATCATAGATAATATAAGGATAACGAGGTTTCCTCTTTTCATCAGATGGTTCGGTTTTTTCTGTTTTATCTTTAGGAGTTTTGTTTTGTTTATTTTTATTCTCTCCTTTCTTCTTATTACCGGTTTTAGCTTTAGTTGTATATGAATCTACAACATGAATATCTGTAGAAGTTTCAAGGGAAGAATCTCCTTTAGGTGAATCTGGTAGAGTTATTATGGGAGAAGTAGGTTTAGATGACTTCTTCTTATTCTTTGTAGTATTAACTGTACCAATTAAACCGTCTACAGAATGAGAACCATAAGGAGTTACAGTAGTTTGACTTGGGCATGGTAAATCAGGAATTTTTTCATATAGAGTAGCAGACTGTGTGTATACAAGGTCTAATTACTGCGCTTGAGCTATGACCTGTTCTTTTGTAACAACACCTCCCTTAGCTACGTCTACAGTGATCTTTGGAAGTAGTTGTTTAATGAACCATTCTGCCAAAATTTTATCTGGAATAAAAACCTGCACTAAACATCGTATACGTCTCCATTCATGTATGTGATCTGAAATGTATGTAGACGTACTCTGTTTTAATTAAGTTAAAAGTTTCGTGCCATTGTCATAATGGGCTGGAAACTGGAAGTGAGTTAGGAAATTTGTTTCTAAAGCATTGAAATTATTGAAATAGCCACGTGGTAATTTGATATACCACTTTGAAACTAAGCATATCAATGTTCTATGAAAAAGTCTCAATTGAATGGAATCATCGATTAAGGAGTTGGATACGCACCAAAGATGATAAGTCATCACATGATTTGAGGGGCATTCTCCTGATTTTCCTTCAAAATTAGGTATATCACTGGGAAACTTAGTTGGCATTTCCAGCCATAACGGAAGATAATATATTGGGTCATTCATGAGGTGGGACAAATCCGGTAAGTCTAAAGTTGCAATGAATGGTAACTAATGGTTAGGGTCCTGTTGAGCAAACTGATAATCTTGAGGAAAAATACCAGTACCCAGAGGAGGATATCCACGATAAATCAGAATAGCTTGAGCAGATGGAATTGGAATAACTTCAGGATATATAGGGTTAGCCATACCAAACTGAGGTTGAGCTTACATTTTATATGTATAACCAGGGTATGGTTGACCTTGGTAGACTAGATTTTGTCCTGTTGGTCCATATTGAAACTGACCTTGAAACGGTTGATTCACAAACTGACCTACAAAATGTTGGCTTGTTTGAATTGTAGCTGCACCAGGTTGTCCTACATAGGTTTGAATAGTAGACTGAACTGTGGGTCCAGTTTGATGAGAAATGACTTGAGGGATTACCTGTGTTACAGTTGATGCAGTTGTTTGAAGGGTTGTAGCAACAAGGACTTGAGAAACTCCAGGGATAGGTGTACTTGGTTGTTGAACATAATTTTGCACAACAGATTGAATAGGAGTACTCAGAGTACTCAGACCAACTTGTTGACTACTAGGTACAAATACCTGAGGTGTAATTTGAAGTGTGGGTTGAATAGGTTGCTGGACGTGGGTATAACCAAATTGTCCAACTAGCTAACCAGGTGTATTATAAGGTACTTGTAAAGTAGGTTGAAAATATTTTTGACTCAACAATGGGTTCCACACAGTTTTAAGGCCTAGCTAAGGAGCTCCCATTAAAGTTTGTGATGCATAAGTTTGACCATAACCAGTTTGAGGTATTGGAACGTAAGTTTGATAATTTGTCGGATAAGTTCTAGTAAAAGGTTGACCTCCTTGAAATGATGGTTTCTCTTGATAAAATTGTTTCCCTTGAGGAGTCTGTTGTCCTTGAATAGGTTGTGGCCCTGGCATAGGGTACTGCCCTTGAACAGACTATGGTCCTGGCATAGGGTACTTCCTTTGAAGATTATACTTCCCCCCGGGTGGTAAATTTCCACCATGAGAACCAGTTTGAGGAATATTTCTAGACATCATATAGACTTGTTCCATTGTCAAATTTTCGGTATTAGATTCATTAAGACCAATTGATTGTGTAAGATTTTAAAAAGAGGGAGTTGCTCCTGAGAAAGTACCACAGAGTGACTGGTATCTAGTAGGAACTGATGGACCACCATACAAAAAAGCTTCCGGCGATGAAGAAAACATGGATGAATCACCTGACATGCTTAATGAATCCATGTAACTTCCTATGGGTATAAATTAAAAGGGAATGCGGCATGGCGAATAATTGAGACCAGTGTGTAGAAATTATATAACATATGCATTATATATCCAGATTCCCCTGATCTAACAATATTTAAACTTCTTGCTAAATACTGAATCCTTCCACTGTTAATCTTTTGCGGAAAATTAATTACAAACACATGTGAAGCATAAATAAAAACAATCGCACATAACACAATGGTTTAACGGGAAATCCTGAAGCTGAAAACCCCAATTATTATATATTATGTATCATGGATATCATGTAACAATCTCATACAAAGCTTAGTACATCAAGCTCTCAGTACAATCAATCGTCACACACTAACAAGATGAAATCTACAAATTCATGCACTGATTTCTGCCCTCCTGATAGCCTGCCTCCACTGCGCAATCCCTGCTGAAGAATAGCTCTGAATGAATTCGAATTACCCTTGCCTTGACTGTGCAATCCTCATTGGAAACTCCAATGTGTGTGTTGCAATCAATGCATCACTATAGTCACAATGGATAGTCCATCTCACCCTTTCACCTATCTCTCCACTTGGTCTCCACTGGAACTGACATGTACTTTAGTTAACTGTTGTATTTTCTCAGTTGATTAATGATTTATTATTTGTGAATTAATTAACTAATTAATTCACTCCACTCTCACTAGTGTATCATTCAGTTAGAGTAGATACAACTAGCTCAACTGAGTTTAACTCCATTAACTGAGTTAAACTGAATAACAGCTCCATGAACTACTCTTCCAACTATGTCATAACTTTTCCACTTCAGTTCTAACTAAGTCCTCCATGCATGAACCACTAGTCGACCCTAGGAATTGCATAATTCCTTCAACCCACTAATTTTCCAAATTTGTACACCGAAATAAAGTGCTCCAAGAGAATAAGTTGTTGTTTATTGTCAGATAATTATTAAGGGCTAATAATATACGACATGCATCCATTTTTAGATTGACGATCTATAAATAGACTTCGCCCAATATTATAAAAATAGAATTTTATCTATTTTTCCAACTTGACCAACCATCCACAAATAGCATCCTACAACTTCTTAAATATGATCACCATGTCTAAAAATAGACTTGTGCCAAAAATAGCCTGTGGGCCCAGTTAGTGAAGGCGACTCTTTTCACTAAGCTCATCATCTTGTTGAATCTCAACACTCCCTATCAACAAGATAAGGAATATCCTTCACCCTGATCCTGCCTCTATGGTATTTGAATTTTCTCCTGGTGAGCGCCTTCGTCAGAATATCTGCATCCTGATATTCTGTAGGAATGTACTGAAGCAACATGATATTCCACTGCACAAAATCTTTGATATGATGATACCGGATATCATTATGTTTAGATCTATCATGAAACACAAGATTAATAGAGAGTTTAATGTAACTCCGATTATCACAATCTATCACTGTAGGATCTAAATGTGAATCGAACAAACTGACCAAGATCTTCCTCATCCATATTGCCTCACATGCAGCTTGACCTGCTACCATGTATTCTTCTTCCGCTGAGCTGAGTGAAACAGATCTTTGTTTCCTGCTGTACCATGAAACTGTTGTAGATCTGATACTGAAAATCCCTCCTGATGTGCTCTTTCTGTCTGTTGGGCTACCTTCCCAATCTGCATCCATGAAGCCATGCAACTTCACCTCATCCGTTTTTCTGTACCATAAGCCATACTCAGATGTGCCCCTAAGATATCTCAGGACATGCTTGCATGGCTTCCAAAAGAGCTTGGTAGGCTTAACCATCACTTGTGAAAGCTGGTTCACCACATAGCATATGTCTAGTCTTATATTAATTATATACATGAGCGAACCCACCAACTATCGATAAACAGTGGCATCCACTACCTCTGCCGATGTAGCATCCTCTTTCCTCCAATTTCCTGGAAGAGGAGTGTCGATAGGCTTGCAGCCTTGCATGTGAAACTTCTCCAGTATCTCCCGGGCATACTTTCCTTGGGGCCACAAACAATTCACCTTCCCACTGCCATATTTCCAATCCAAGGAAATAATGAAGGAGGCCCATATCCTTCATCTCGAACTCCTTTGCAAGATCTGCCTTGCATGAGTGTATCAACTTCTCATCACCTGTTAGTATTAAATCATCAACATAAAGAACAATGATTAAAAGCTTACCCTCCACCACAATTTTACAGGTTTACATCCACCTCACTCTTGGTGAAGCCAAGTCCGATGAAATAGCTCTCGATCCGAGTGTACCAAGCACGAGGTGCTTGTTTCAGCCCATACAGTGCTCTTTTGAGCCTGCACACATGCAACTTACTGCTAAAGATCTCAAATCCTTCAGGCTGCTCAATGTACACCTCCTCCTCAATGATCATATTAAGGAACGCAGTCTTCACATCCATTTGATGAATGTGCCAACCCATCTGCGTTGAGAGAGAAAGGATGGTTTGTATGGAACAATATCGTGCAACAGGTGCAAAGGTTTCTTCATAATCAATCCCCTCGATCTGTGAGAAGCCTCGAGAAACAAATCTTGCCTTATAATTCTCGACGCTCCCATTGATAACTTGCTTTACCTTGTAGATCCATCTTTATCCTACAAAAAATTTAACCACTGGCCCTGGAACAATATCCCAAGCATTGTTTCTGACAATAGAGTCATACTCCTCCACCATGGCATCTACCCATGTGGGCTCCTGCACTAATTCTTTGAAAGAAGATGGCTCTGTCACGATACACTTGCTCATAAGAGCCATGTATCAAGTAAATTGGTTAGGTGACTGTCTCTGTCTATGCTGTGATGTAGGGACTTCTACATTCTGTGCCGCATCAAGCTTCAGTCTCTCAGCTTCTGTGGTACGCTTTCTACCTTGTCTGATGTTTGGTTCTACATGAGTGGGCTCCTCCACTCCATGAATCTCCTCCTATGGCTGATCCACATCTAGAGGCTCATCTTTGGGAACAAGAAGTTCCTCCTCTGCATGCAAGTGTAGCTCCCTCTCAAGTGAAAACTTCATTGCTTTCAACTCATTGAATTTTATATCCCGTCACACCACAATCATTCAACTGTCTGGAAAATACACACGATAATTATGGGGTGTTTTTGTGTACCCCACAAATATTCCAACTTCTACAATCGGCTCTAGCTTCTTCCTGGCATCCTTTGTCACATGAATGTAAACAGTGTTGTGTAACCAGCTCCAAAAAGAGAAGAAAAGAGATATAAAATCCTTAGAAATGAGCCACTTCGAGGGGGAAACCTCCAATACATTACATAAATGAACAATTCTTGGATGATACAATTTACAAAACCTCCTTTCTATATATAGGAGTCCATGTGGCCATAATGTAATTCTAGTGGGCCACAATGTAATCCTAGCCGACCTAACAATAATAATTTAAGGGCACAATAATAACAAAATGGGGGTTACAAGGGTACAATAATAACAATAAGGGGTTACACTAACAATAATAAGGGACTATACTAGTGATATAGGGACCTAACATGCCCCTCTCCTTCAAAAAAGTGTTGTCCTCAATGCTTGAGTAGCTCCGGGTGCTTCTGTATAAAATTCTCATCCTCCCATGTAGAATCTTCGGTGGGTAAGTTCTTCCACTTGATGAGATACTCTGAAATTGATCGATTCCGTAGCTGTCGAGTTCTTGTTTCCATGACCACTTCAGGTTCCAATATGATTTTTCCTTCCTCATCAAGTTCTGGCAATATTGTTTGAGCTGGAAGATTTTCACCTATAACCTTCTTTAAGCATGAAACATGGAAAACTGGATGTACTCGCGAAGAAGTAGGAAGCTCCAATTTGTATGCCATAGTACCAATCTTTTGCAACACCTTGTAAGGACCATAGTACTTTGGCGATAATTTATTATCCTTCTTAGCTTGCTTGAGGAACATTTGTTTATATGATTGTAGCCATAAAAATACCCAATCTCCTACATCAAAACTTCTCTCGCTGCGATGTTGATCTGCCTGTTGTTTCATTCGATTTTGTGCCAAATTCAGGTTATCCTTTAAGAGTTGGAGAAATTCTTGCTAATGCTCGATGTGATCTTCCACTGCTTGAACCTTAGAATTTTCTTTTAAAGATGATGTGATGGATGGTGGATGATATCCATAAAGTGCCATAAATGGGGTCATTTTTGCTGCAGTATGGAAGGACGTGTTATACCACCATTCAGCAAGAGGTAACCACTTGACCCATTGTGTTTGTTTATCAGATACAAAACAACGAAGATATCCTTCCAAACATTTATTTACGATCTCAGTTTGACCATTAGATTGAGGATGATAAGATGAGCTATGAACTAATTGAGTACCCAAACAAGAAAATAACTCCGTCCAAAAATTTCCAGTAAAAACGGGATCTCTGTCGCTCACAATAACCCTTGGGCTTCCATGTAGATTTTGAATTCTATCCATAAATGTAGTAGAAACTGTACTTGCTTTAAATGGATGAGATAATGCACAAAAGTGTGCATACTTGGTAAGTCTATCAACTACCACCATGATGACATTCTTTCCTTCGGACTTAGGTAAACCTGTGATAAAATCCATTGAAATCTCCTCCCAACGTTGACTTGGAATGGATAAAGGTTGTAGAAGTCCGGGGGTCTTAATTGTTTCCACTTTATTCTGCTGGCAAACCAAACATTCCGCCACAAACTTTTGAATATCAGATTTAAGGCCATCCCAAAAAAATTCTTTCTTCACCATGTGGTAAGTTTTTAAAAATCCTGAGTGTCCTCCTAAAGGAGAAGTGTGCAATTCCAGAAGAATCTTTTGTTTTAGTTGGGAATTCTTACAAAGATATAAGCGATCTTTGTACCATAAGGAATCATTTTTACAACTAAATGTATCAGATGTACTAGGATCTTGCTGCAACTTTTGAATGAGTGTCCATACATCTTTGTCCTTCTTCCATTCCTCTCTTGCTTCAGTTATCCAATCTGGTTGGATAATAGAAATGGCACAAAGCAATGCTTCCACCTCTTCATTCTTTCTTGAGAGTGCATCTGCAACAACATTAAGTTTTCCTTTTTTGTAGATTATTTAAAAGTCATAACCCAACATCTTTGTGACCCATTTTTGCTGCTCTTCTGAAGATAGTCTTTGTTCCAAAAAGTGTTTAAGACTATAATGATCAGTTTTTACCTTGAAGTGTCTTCCCATTAAGTAAGTTCTCCATTTCTTTAGTGCATGCAGTATTGCTAACATTTCCTTCTCATAAATAGGTTTCTGTAAATACTTTCCTTTGATTGGACGACTTTCAAAAGCAATGGGTCTTCCTTCTTGCATTAAAACAACAGCAATTCCATTTCTTGAGGCATCACATTCCACAATAAAGGTTTTTTTGAAGTCTGGCGTAGCTAAGACCGATGCTAGGCACATTGCCTCTTTAAGATGTTCAAAGGCCTTAGTTGCTTCGGGAGTCCATGAAAATGCATCTTTCTTCAATAATGTTGTTAGAGGTGCTGCTATTCTTCCATAATTCTTAACAAACTTACGATAATAGCCTGTTAACCCGAGAAATCCTCGCAACTGCTTTATTGTCTTAGGGACTTTCCATTCCTTGATGGCTTTAATTTTGTTAGGGTCTACTTTAACACCCTCGTGAGATATAATATGACCCAGATATTCCACCTCTTGTACTCCAAAGAAACATTTGGATGTTTTTGCATATAATTGTTTCTCCTGCAATAGTTTGAGCACCTGTCAACATGTTCAACATGATCCTTCCAAGACCTGTTGTAGATTAGTATATCATCAAAAAATACTAGCACAAATTTTCTAAGGAAGGGTTTGAAAATGGAATTCATCAACCCTTGAAATGTAGAAGGTGCATTGGTAAGGCCAAAGGCATGACCAAAAATTCATAATGACCCTCATGAGTTTGAAATGATATTTTTGGAATATCTTCAGCCTTCATTATAATTTGATGATATCCTGAACGAAGATCCAACTTGGTAAAATAAATTGCTCCATGTAATTCATCCAATAATTCATCAATCACAGGAATGGGAAATTTATCTTTAATGGTGAGCTTATTGAGCTCCCTATAATCCGGACACATTCGCCATGATCCATCCTTCTTGTGTACCAATACTACGGGAGCAGAGAAAGAACTTTGACTTGGTTGAATTATACCCGCCTCTAACATTTCTGCAATCATACGTTCAATTTCACTCTTTTGGAAGTAAGGATATCTATAAGGCCTGATGTTTGGAGGAACACTTCCTGGAATCAAATGAATAGCATGATCTTGATCACGAATAGGTGGGAGTCCTTTGGGAGTTTCAAACACCTTGGAATGATTGTCCAAGACTTGTTGGAGATCTGCAGAAATAGATGATTTTGATGTCGGAACTTCTAGTGAGCATAATTGTGCAATTACACCTCGTTGTTCTTTCTTTAGAAGCTTTGTCATGACATTAGAGCTTATTATCCTTCACGGCTTCCCTTCAATACCCCATAATTCGACTTCCTTTCCTTCTGAAAAAAATTTCAAGAAAAGTTCTTGAAAATTAAAAGCTACCGTCCCCAAAGATTGTAACCATTGTGCTCCTAGTACAACATCAGCACCTCCCATAGGAATGGAAAGCATTGGACTAGTCAATACATATTCCCCCATGGTTAACTTGATATTATGGCATTTCCTAGAGAAATTTATAGTTCCTCCATTTGCAACCATCACTTGACATTCTGGTGCTGGGTATAGGAAACAATTTAATTCCTTGGCTACCTTACAATGAATAAAATTGTGGGTGCTACCTGAATCAATCAACACTATTACCTTTTTCTTCTTGATTTGTCCTACTATCTTGAGAGTTTGAGGAGTGGTAATTCCTGCCAATGCATTACATGATATGGTCGGATTCATTTCTTCCTCTTCTATGGCTGGTTCCTGGTGTGTATCCTCTTCTTGTTCATTTTCTTCTTCTTCTTCACAATCTATGTAAAATAATTTCTTTTCAGCACACTTACGACCTTTGGTGTATTTGCAATCACAACTGTAGCAAAGCCCTTTTGCTCTTTTTTCTTCCAATTGTTGTGGTGTCAACCTTGTAGGTTGTGTAAATCTAGGCGTAGCAACATTTCCTTCTTTATAGAATTGAGTGGTAGGCTTCCTTGTCGCCATAATTTTACATTCAACTTTTCTTGCCAACCTGAATGCCTTCTCCAATGAATCGGGTTCCAAAACGTGAACTTCATGTTGGATGTTATCCTTTAAAGTGCCTATGAAGAGATCAATCCTGTGTTCCTATGAAATATCAGTTACCCTTATATTCAATTTTTGGAAGTCCTCAATGTGCTGCCCCACTAAACCCTTTTGTTTGAGATTTATCAATTGGCTAAAGAAGGTGTTGCTCATTGTATCCTCATAATGAGCTATCATTTCCTTCGTAAAAATTGACCAAGTGACAATTTTTTTACGGGAGCAAAGCCATCGATACCATACAAATGTATTTTGTTCTAAATGTAAAGTTGCAATGCGTACCTTTTGTGTGTTTTGCACGTTATGGAGATCAAAATGTTGCTCCATCTGTAGTATCCATGTTATAGGATCCTTTCCATCAAACTTCCTCATATCCATCTTTGGAATATGGTGGTTCTTCCCGCCAACATTAGAGTTTATGAAATCACAATTAACATTTATTTTGTTCTCATCATGAGGTTCTTCTACTATGTTTTCACCATTAGGAAACCTTTCTTGTATCAACTTTGTCAAACCTTCCATGTCTGCTTTTAGAAAATTCTTCATGTTTTCCATTTTCTCATCGATCTTAGCTTCCATGTCATCCATCTTAGATTCCATGCCAGCCTCCATGCCATCCATCATAGCTTCCATGCCTTTCTTCAAACCATCCATCTTCACTTCCATGCCATCCATCTTAGCTTCCATGCCTTTCTTCAAACTGTCCATCTTCACTTCCACGCCTTTCTTCAAAACTTCCATTTCATTTTTTGTTGCTCTTTGCGAGAGTGAAATTTGTTGCACTTGCTCTTGTAATTTTGATAGATCATGTTGTAATTCTTCATCTTCATGAGTCATGGTAGAGCCTTCTGAAGGCTTAATGGGTGTTGAATTATTTTTAGGTGCCATTTTAGAATCCAATATTGATACCTATTCTACAATAGGCCCTTGCAATCAATTCAACTTGATTCAAGACTTATGCAATTCGGGAAAAAAAAAATACACACCTTTTACTTGCTTTGAGGAGTTCGATATTGAAATTGTATTATCTATGTTATTGCAGATCTTCAATATCTGGAATTCAGCACTGAAGTAGCCCTCTGAATTCTCTTTTGAATTCCATAGGTCTGACCTGATTTTGATTCTCCAAGACAAAGTTGTGTCCAATCTCCCACAATGACCTAATTATGGACTGGTTCAGTAGAGCGAACTTGTACGACTTTCCACGTGTCACTGTTTCATCCTTTGTCTCTGAAATTGATAGCCAAGAAACTGAAGTCCGTGTACTTGCGACCAATTTTTACGGAACTCCAATCCGATGCTCAGAGAGAGAGTTATTGAAATTTTCCCACGATCACCTCTTTGAGATGAAATTTGGGAGCCTGAAAAAGCACTACCTTCCACAGATCATATCTCCAAAAATATTGCGAACCAAGTTTGAAATTTTTTGAACATTTCCTCAGGATTTCACTTACGCACCATGATAAAACGATTTCCACCTTCGAGAAAGCGTTATAGCACAAATTCCACGATGACCTTTTAGGAGCCTCGAAAAATACCTAAATTCCATAGATCATATCTCCGAAAAATATTTAACCAGGCTCTGGCAATTTTAGACACTCTTCCTCGTAGATTGCAAATTTTCTCGCAATTTAAAATGCTAGCTTCTGAAACTTAGTAGAAAAAAAGTTATAGCGAAAATTCCACGATGACCTGTTTGGAGCAGCGAAACCCTAGAACCCAAACCTCTGATACCAAATGTTGTGTAACCAGCTCGAAAAAGAGAAGAAAAAGAGATATCAACGCCTTAGAAATGAGCCACTTCGAGGGGGCAACCTCCAATACATTACATAAATGAACAATTCTTGGATGATACAATTTACAAAACCTCCTTTTCTATATATAGGAGTCCATGGGGCCATAATGTAATCCTAGTGGGCCACAATGTAATCCTAGCCGACCTAACAATAATAATTTAAGGGCACAATAATAACAAAATGGGGGTTACAAGGGTACAATAATAACAATAAGGGGGCTACACTAACAATAATAAGGGAATATACTAGTGATATAGGGACCTAACAAACAGATGAGCCAAAAATATTCAAATAAGAAATATCAGGCTTCTTACCAGTAAAAGCTTCTTCAGGTGTACTCATGCCAAGTACTCTATGAGGACAACGGTTTTCCACATAAACCGCAGTGTTGCATGCTTCCACCCACAAGTGCATCGGTAGGCCCTAGTCATGCAGCATAGCTCGTGTAGCACCCACGATCGTTCTGCTCTTTCTCTCCACGACCCCATTCTGCTGTGGGTTATGAGGCGCTATGAGTTCTCTTTGAATTCCTTATTTGCTACAGAAGTCTTTGAATTCACCCGATATATATTCACCACCATTATCGCTCTGTAGAGCTTTCACTTGCTTCCCCGACTCCTTCTCCACCAATGCTTTAAACTCACATAACTTTGAGAATGCTTCGCTCTTCTTTTGCATGAAGAAGATCCAACATCTACGAGAATAGTTATCAACAAAAATAACATAATACCTGTGTTTTTCTGTTGAAGCAATCGAGAAAGGTCCACACATGTCTGTGTGAATTCTCTCCAGGATCACCGAAGCACGGTTCTCCTTCTCATGAAATGTGGTCTTCAAAAAATTACCGATAGTACATCCCTTGCACTGATCTGACTGCACAAGAGTACCCTTGGGAAGTCCAGTAGAAATCTGCTGCAAAATATTCAAAGCGCCATGGTGAAAATGGCCCAATCTCCTGTGCCATAACTTTCCCTCATCCCGGCTCACCACTTCTTCTGCTTTGCCCATCATTGCAGTGTAGCCATCTACCTCCAGCTTGTAGAGATTCTTAGTTATAAACCCTATCTTCTTGGTTTTACCCATTGTTTTATGTCTAAGGAAGGATTTTCCCTCACCGAAAACAACATCATAACCTTTGTCTTCCAGCATTGCGACCTAGACAAAGTTCTTCTTCAGACCTGGAACATGCATAACATCCTTCAACAAGAATGGATTACCAGACTCCCTCTCAAAGGTAATGGTCCCAATGCCTGTCGCACTGTACTAACCATTGTCACCCATCTCTATATGCATCTGGAGGTCCTTCTCCTCCAAGTCACTAAACAACTCCTTGTCTCCTGTCATATGGAAAGACACACCACTATCAAGATACCACACTGATCCCATTGCACTTGAAACCCAGCATGAAATAAAAGAGAAATCAAGTTCAAATTGTGAGGCTAAGGCCTCTCCAGCTGTAGCTCTAGCAACCTTCTTGTTCTTCTTCTTCTGTGGGCAGTTAGTGGCGAAATGCCCATGTTCGTGACAATGAAAACACTTCACCTTGGACAAATCCTGCTTCTTGCCTTTAGCTTCAGATTTTGAAGGAAATTTTTTCCCCATCCCTTTCCTTGCTTTGGCAGCCAAAGCGCAATTTTAATCATCTTCATTCTTCGATGAAGAACCATCCCTGGTACTCCGCCTTATCTCCTCCTGCACAAGATCCGACCAAAGTCGCTCCCATCCCGACAGTTTATCTCGTCCATTAACAGAGTCTTCGTAGCTATGCCAACTCTTCGGAAGCCCAAGGAGAGCCAAGCTCACCAAATATTCATCATCAAAAATAACCCCCACATTTCCTAGTTCATCCTTGCAGTGGATGAACTTCGTGAGATACTTTGGAATACTGTCGCCCTTCTCCATTTTTATTTTTCTGAGCTTGTCTTTAAGCGCCAACTTCCTCTGGTCACTTTTGCTTTGGAACAAATCTTTCAAAGCCTTCCACATTGCAAATGGAGCAGCTTTCCCATGAAGGCTAGACACAATATGGTCCTTCACAACTTCCAACAGAATAGTTCTTATCTTTGCTACCTTCTTTTGGCATGTGTCAAGTCCTGCAACGTCACTAGAATACAGCTTAGGAACATCGTTATCGATGAACTCCTTCAGTCCATTATCCTCCAGCACTGCCTCCATCCTGTCCTTCCAGGCTATGTAATTCAAGCTTCCATCAAGGGCATACTCCAATCGCAACCCATTGAAAGACATTTCAATGTATACTCAACTTCTGCACCAAAGAATTTTCTGCAGCAAATTCGAATTGTCCACCACCACAAACTGAACAATTCTTCACAATTGCAATCTTCAAGAATTAACACTGCTCCGATACCATGTAAAAATTATATAACAATATTTATACTTTTTTCTAAATACTTAATCCTTCCACTGTTAATCTTTTGCGGAAAATTAATTACAAACACATGTGAAGCATAAATAAAAACAATCACACATAGCATAGTTGTTTAACGGGAAAGCCTGAAGCTGAAAACCCCAACTATCATATACCATGTATCATGGAGATCATGTAACAATATCATACAAAGCTTAGTACATCAAGCTCTCAATACAATCAATCGTCACACACTAACAAGATGAAATCTTCAAATCCATGCACTGATTTTTGCCCTCCTGATAGCCTGCCTCCACTATGCAATCCCTGTTGAAGAATAGCTCTGAATGAATTCAAATTAACCTTTCCTTGACTGCGCAGTCCTCATTGGCAACTCCAATGTGTGTGTGATGCAATCAATGCATCACTATAGTCACAATGGATAGTCCATCTCACCCTTTCACCTATCTCTCCATTGGGTCTCCACTGGAATTGACATGCACTGTAGTTAACTGTTGTATTTGTTCAGTTGATTAATGAGTTATTATTTGTGAATTAATCAACTAATTAATTCACTCCACTCTCACTAGTGTATCATTCAGTTACACTAGATACAACTAGCTCAATTGAGTTTAACTCCATTAACTAAGTTAAACTGAATAACAACTCCATGAACTACTCTTCCAACTCTATCATAACTTTACCACTTCAGTTATAACTGAGTCCTCCATGCATGAACCACCAGTCAACCCTAGGAATTACAAAATTCCTTCAGCCCACTGATTTTCCAAATCTGTAAACTGAAATAAAGTGCTCCAAGAGAATAAGTTGTTTTTTATCGTCAAATAATTATTAAGGGCTAATAATATCCGACATGCATCTATTTTTAGATCGACGATCTATAAATAGACTTTGCCCAATATTCTAAAAATAGAATTTCATCTTATTTTCCAACTTGGCCAACCATCCACAAATAGCATCCTACGGGACCACTTAGTGAAGACAACTCTTTTCACTAAGCTCATCATCTTGTTGAATCTCAACACAGTGCTATGTAGAAAGTCGGTAAATTGTTGATACCAAGGATCTGGTTTAAAAGGATTGTAAGGGTAAATTGGTTCACTATACCTTAGATCTAAATATTCTTGACGTGAAGGAATTGTGATTTCTTCTTTCATTTCAGTAATATCTTCGATACTACTCAGGTCAGGAGGAATATTATCAATAATGCGAAGCTTCACTCTAGGTGAACGAGGAAGACTAGGAGTTTGGGCTATGAACTCTGAAGTTGAATCAGATGAATTAAGTTTAGATTTAGGTTCAGATATTTTGGGTTCAATGAGTTGAGTATCTGACCACTCACCGATAACAGTCTCAACTGTGATTACTTCTGAAATTTCTGGTTTTTCTTGATTTCTTCTTACTGTCTGAGGTTGATTGACTTCGAAATTAGGGTGTATTATTACAGATTTTTCCCCTTGTTCAGTAGATTAGGTTCCTGATTGTTGACTCCTTTCATATTTAAGATTTTCCAATTGACTTAACGTATATTCCAGGGGTTTCGCCTGCATTCTACAGGACTGTCTCAGTAATTCAGCCACGGTTAATGTTTAACACATGAAATAAAAATATATCTCGAAAAAATACACCTAAGGTCGCCAAGAAAACAAGCAATTTGAACACACGCCTACAAAATCTAAGAGACAAACCACACACAAACAATATGTTTCTACACTAAAAACACTAGTTGGTGATGAAATCCAACGTTGCAGAAGTTAATGTGGAAAACTTGGCAGTTGGAATAGTTACCCCGACAACCTGCTCAATGAAATAGTCTGGTGCAAGTCCCTCCACTATGCCATCTCGAAGTGAAGAGAACCCTCTAGAAAGTCCAAGTGATTCTAGCCGACGTCTGTTCTAGGTATAGTGAGACCTTCCCTCCACCATCACCTTGGGGAAAATCCTAGATATTATGGCCACTAAGGTCACCAACGGAGACAAATGCACCTAGGGGAATAGTCTATGATCTGATATAAATGCAAGGGAAAAGTATCGAGATCAATCCCTTTGAAAGCTCCTCGACATGGTAAATATGAAATTTGCTAACAAGTGACCCCAGGCTCCACAACAATGGTTAATCTGAGCTTTACCATTTGTATTACATGCACATCTTCTATCCTCACTAATGAGATATGTATGATTACCTCACTTGGTTCGACATGACCTTGTGCTTGACTCTTTTAAGAAGAGCCCAAAGTACAAATGCAACAATTGGATTTCCCTACTGCAATATTATACTTGTTTGTTTTGATTTCTTTGGAACATTTATTACAACCTATTCCAAAACACTAGCCTAAGCTATATTGATGGAATGAGCCCTAGAAAATGTAAAAATGTCTAGATTGATATTATTAGGCATTGTATTGATTTGGTTGTTATTTAACACAAAGGATATGGAGTTGAAACTTTCATGATGTTGTGACCCGACGCAACATACTCTAAATGCATCAATATGACAAATGCAACTCTTTCTTTTCAATGAATTCTATTTAGGAGAAAGTTGAGAGATTTATTGAATTTAAAACAAAAACTTCTTCAATCATAAAAAATCCTTTTTGAAAAGAAAACAATTTCTTTAAGAACTAAATTTTCAAGTATTTTAAATTTCTCTTTTCGAATAAAATTCCATTGACATGCAAGTCAAAAACTACAATTTCAACAAACAATCAATTCCCAAAAGAAAGAAATTCCTAAAAAACCCTAAAAATTATAAATTTCAAAATCAAATCAAAATTCTAATTCTGAATCCTAACTAGGATACCTATGAATGTTTTGTAGATTACTTCTCTTAGTTGTGATCAGACTAAGAATGTTTCCACTTATCCCAATAGAAATGAAATCATGCAAGACTTCTTGGTGTTGAATCAGGCTTCAATGGTCTAGAAGCTTTTCCGGATTTGCAAATGAATAAGGAAAAAATATTCATGAAAGTAAGGTTGGCTACAATCCTGATGGCTCAAGAAGACAAAATCATAAAACCAGTGATATGAGTCAAACGAAGGTATCTTCCATACAAAGCAGTAGTAAATCAGGGCAAACCCTAACTTATAAAATGAAAACAGGATGATTATTCACACAAGACTCAAAATTATTGAAAAGGAGTTCTCACACAGAATCAGACAACTATAATAGATCAGGGAAAACTTCAAGAATTTGGTTATCTGGCTCTGAAAGAGAGAAATTTAAAATTTTCAAAATTTTCTAGGGGGTGTGCAGCTTATCAATTGAAAATAGTGTGCATCAGCACTGTATTGAACTAGCAAGTCGTGCAGGTTGCCCCTCTGTCTTCCAAAGAAAACCACACACGCAAGGAAAAAGTTGGAAAAATTAAAATATAGGTTTTCTTTCTCAGAGATTCTAAAAATTTATCTACCCAAGCACACTCAAAGAAGTCAAAATCAGAAAACTAAAGTTTCAAACTGAATATAAACAAAGAAAACTAAGCTATGATCCCCAGCAGAGTCGCTAACACTACAAGAAAAAAGGACATTGGTGAGGATCATGCTTGTGACAGACCTTTAAGGTCCGTCACCAATATCACATATGGTGACGGTCCTTAAAAAAGCGTCGATGTAAGTGTATATAGTGATGGTCCTTTAAGGTCCGTCACCAAAGCCATTTTCAATGACACTTTTGGTGAGGGTCGTTAAAGGCCCATCACTAATTCTGTCTTTAGTGACACTTCTAGTGACGAACTTTTAATGACCCTCATCAATGCTATTTTTGTTACTTTTGGTGACGGTCAAAAAATGTTCGTCACCATTGATCATTCCAATGAGTTTTTGATGACATTATGTTCTTGTTAATATATTTTTTTGTCAAAAGATAACGATTTAATATCATTATTGTGGAGTATTTTTTATAATATGTCAAAGGCCATAGTGGTTAGATTAAATAAATTTTTTAAGAAGTAATTAGTGTGCATCATTTCCCTCAAATAATGACTAGTCGCGCAAATAGAGTTTTCCTATGAGTCAACACATGATTCATATATTTTAAGTTTATTATCTATAAAATTCCCTTTAGATAAAGTCCCACTAGTTTGTGTAGGAAGTATATTATTTTATACATAATCAACCTCTATCAGTTTTATTAATGAGAAAGACCTAACACTCCTCAAAAATCCAGGCACACCTTAAACTAATTCTTTGGCACACACTAACATCTTTTAGAACCTCGCATGTCTTAGAACATCTTTCCATTACACTAATGCCCAAGCACATGGTGGCATGCGCTAGCACAACATAGAACTCTCCTAGCTTGTGTTGGCATGCATGTAATCCCTAGCATTCCCTAGAACACCTTGGTTGAATTCATTGACATATATTAGCACTTGGCACACACTGCCACTTGGAATTTATTGGGATCTATTATTAGTATGGTTAGCATGCCCCTTTTGAAAAAGATAAAGTTCTAACTTATTAACCCTCTTATTGTTTCTTCCTTTTGTTTCCTTGAAACTTCTTGACACATATCGACATAGCCTGGCACCCAGCACATCCTTAACAAATGTCATGTATTGACACTATTTGGCACATATAATTAGCACACCCTGGAACTCCCAAGCACACTTTGAGACTTATTACATGTCTTGATATTCCCTAGCATGCCTTACCAATCCTTATCATAACTTGTCACTCCCTCCTTGGCATGACAACTAGCACCCATTAAAACTAGTCCCAAGCACACGTTCCTCGTATTCACTAAATTCCATGAATTTTGACCTAGTGCTCCCTTAATGTTTTGTACTAGTACTCCTTAACACTCCTCAACATGCATTAGCACTCTCTAGAACACCTTATCACTCTTCAACATGCTCTTCCACTTCATAGCATGCATAACACTCTGTGACACATATTGGCACTTGGCACGTGTTGGCGCTTGGAAAGTCTTAGCATGTATGGAATACGTTGACATGCCTTGGTATAATTTGGCATGGTTTAATATTAAATTTATTTGAGATTAACTATTGGAAAGTAGATGAGAAGCAAAAAAGGAAGACTTGGCACTTAGAATTCACTAAGACTTTGCACTTGGCACCTATTGGTGCCTAGTGTTGGTGTGCCTAGCATGCCCCTCTTGGAAAAGGTAAATTGATAACTTATTAACCCTAATATGTTTTCATTTCCTTGTAGGTTAACTTGTTCTCCCTTTTTTTGCCTTGAATGTCCCTGGCACGCATTGACACACCCTTGCACATCTTGGCATGCCTTATCACTTGGCACATCTTAGCATGTTTGACATGCCTTCGCACTATCTGATACATCTTAGCATTCCCTAGCATGCCTTGGCACTCATGTCCTCATTGCTAGCCTTTACATTTTTTCATGACTTGGGAACCCAATAAACTCCTTAGCTACTGCAATTCATGTTACAGTATTGACTTGCTTCAATCGCAACAACTTGACCAATTGAACCAACTACAAGTAGATTTTTCCTTGTACACCTAAGAACTGCCTATAACTCATATTATGGCACTCATGTCAAAAATCAACTTGTCCCACTTGACTAGTTACCAAGACAAGGATCACATGATCTAGCCATGGCCATAAAACAACTAAGAAACATAGATTACATAGGAAATATTTCACATGTATGTTCAGTTGGTATAAATAGTATAACATTAAATAAGAGTTTGCAAGAACCACAAGATGAAAAAGTCACACAAGATATAGGCCGACACATGTTGAGTGCCCAAAAAATTATACACAACAATATACAATATGCAATTATCTAGAATAGTTTAAAGCATGAGCATGTAGCCAAAGTGTGCCACATCTCGTATAAAAAAATAGCTAAAGGCAAAACAATGTTGTGCCTAGCACAAAGTGATCTCCCTTTGTCCAAAACTACTATGTTGAGCCCCATATAACAACCATAGGCTTGCCTCTTATAAATCCTATTCTGAACTTCTCCTAACACACTTTGTGCTTAGCACACTTGAATTCGCTCACACTCCCTGTCACACACTCTTATTCATTCCTTTCCATGCATTTTGACCTAGTTATCCCTTGATATGCCCCGACACTCCCTAAAACTCTTAAACATGCATTGAAATTGTCCAACATGTGTTAGCATGCCTTTTCATTCCTATTGTGCATGCCCTGACCCTTCGTAGATATCATGCCCTCACAACTACCCTTACTTAATTTGAAACTTGGGAACCCAACCAAGCCCTCGCTTGACTACAAGAGCTTGACCAAGTTATTGTTACTACAAAAAGATGATGTTGTTGAATTGTGTAGCTTGGGAGGTACTCCACAAGCCTAGTGAGATGGGTTTGTGTGAGTTTGGTCACAAAAGGATTTGCGGGCAAAGAAGCCAAGAAAAGGGATTTTGGACCCAAGATGGGTTTTAAAATCTAAAAGAAAATTAAAAAGGAAAATTAATATTTCCTATTGTATAAGTGGATAAATCCAGTAAGTTCTAGAGGGTTCCTAATAGGTCTAGCAAAAACTATTTAAGGAGGCCTTAGGGTGAAGGAAAGAACATCAAGTGAGAAGGATCTCATTTGATCAAGGGGGCAAAGAGAGATGTAGTCCTAAAGTAGGTCGAGTAAGGGTTTCTAAAGGGATGCCATGATCATCCTCCAAGAGCAAGATCATCATGTGAGGGTTCACAAGAATGTTGCATACCTTAATGTCAGTTCGAGCTAGGAATTAGGATGGAATATTGTTGGTTCTCTTATGGCAGATCGAGCTTAAGAGAGGTTTCTCATGAGAATATGGGCATGTGATTTCAATGGTGTCTTTGTGTGAAGGCCACATAAAATTATGAAATGTTGAAATTTGCAAGAAGAAACATTGAAATTGGAAACCAGAAAGGAAAAAAAAAAATGCACCCACACTCGTGAGGAATTTTTATGCACCAGGAGTGAGGAATGTGGGGCATCTAATTTATTTTTCCCTTAAATAAATTGGACAATAAATTGTAATTTAATCTCATAAGAACTTGTGTCAGTTAACTAAGTTATGTTGACTGAGTTAGCTCAAAAAATACGAGTTAAGGGTCTAATATGAGGCATGCAGAGGTATTAATCTAATATTTTTCGATTCTAGTTGCAGTTGATGCATTAGTGGGGTGCAGGTGTGATTAACTCAATTAAATGAGTTAAAATTAGTTTAAATAGTTCTAAATAATTTATGAGCTAGAGAGAGGTCGGCTAGTGAATTAAGTTAGATTTAATTCACAATGAGTGATCAATTAGATAACTGATAATTGACTATTAATAGTGGCATGCATGTCAGTTCCAAGGAAGCCCTAGTTGAGACAGAGGTTAAAGGGAACATAACTATCAGTTGTATTTATACTAAATTTCCCATGTGCAATTATAAAGTCATTGGGATGCCACGATGGATTTCACATTCAAGGAAGATTGATTTTCCCTACTAATAGGGAGCTAATTCCCTAGGAATTTCATGAGTAAGGCAGGTTGAAGGAAGGCTGAGAATTGGCTAAGTACTAAACTGAGTGTCCCTAGATCAGCGAGAGACAATTGGGAGAGTGTTGGAGAATATGATGAGAGATTAACCATTGTATTGTTTCATGATTCCTTGAATTAATACATAATAGAGATAGAGGGGTTTTGATCAGTTGCTTTCCCCAGATACATCTTGTGTTGTGCGATTGATAATTTATTTCTCTTACTTATATGTGATTGTGCGATCATGTTTTGTTTCTGAAAATTGTAGGAATGATTCAACATCTTGTTTTAGTACATTACATGATTAGATTGAATCTCGTTGGTTAGATTTTCTACATGGTATCAAAGCAGAAATTTTTTGGGTGGCGAGTTTGCAGAGAATATCTGAAGATTTTGGCGTAAAAATTAAAAAAAAAAAAACATATAATTTGGATTCCTTGTGAAAAACTACCCAAATGGAAAATCAACTCGGAGCTCGGATGAGGGAGATATTGTCGATTTAAAACCAACTATTTTTTAGAAAATTTTGTAATGGCAGGACAATTACAATGTGTTCGAGTCAAGAACCTATATGCACTTGAGGTACCAGATGCATGAAAATATTTGAGGAGCAAAGCAGGGGTTAGAGACTTGGCTGTTGAGAGGGAGTACAAATTACCTCTCAACATGCAGCCTTAGAAGCGATTTCAGAACGTTGTGGACTAGCCATAATTGGAGAAGCATAAAGGAGAATGAGTGGAATTGTCTACTCAAGTAGAGACCTCCGTGAGGGGGAAATTTCGATCCAGATGGGCAGAGGGAGCACATGCAACCATACCTCCAGGTGAAAGGTGGGGTGATGTGTAGACATAATCCCAAGATAAGAAATTTGGGTAGGGTCCATTGAGATGGTGTGTCTCATGGATCGAACCTAGCTATGAGGAGTCCACAGTACAACAATAACAAGAAGGATCAGTTAGATTGATGCAGTTAGATGTCAGGAAGACTTAAATCAGAGTGACAGATGTTAGATACTAGAGCACAGATCAGAGTTCGCAATAGTGCAAAGGGTATGGATGCAGATGCTAGCAGCAACGCAGAGAGTTCAGTAGGAAGGTGCAGTAGCTAGCAGAAGTCAGAAGACTCTAATGAGAAATGCATTATATTGATTTAGTTGTTCGGAGGCTATTCGATTTCATGATTTGTAGGTGAAAAAAACACTAGATAAGTGTTTCATGCAAAATTCAAAAGGTATCGGATGGGATAAATTGAATTCCTTTCTTGTTGAGAGGGAGTGTTGAAATTTGCAACAAGAAACAATGAAATTGGCAACCATAAAGAACAAAAGAAAAAATGCAGCCATACTGGTGAGGAATTTTGATGTATCAGGAGTGAGGAATGTGAGGCATCTAATTTATTTTTATCTTAAATAAATTGGACAATAAATTGTAATTTCATCTCATAACAACTTGGGTTAGCTAACTAAGTCATGATGATTGAGTTAGCTCAAGAAATTCGAGTTGAGGTGATCGAGGTGGATATTTGTGGCCACCTGCCTATTCCACTTGGGCCCTCACCATTGTCTCTTTCAGTTTTTTAGTTTCATTAATTATAGCATAGTTTACTATTTTTGTAGTTTTTCGGGTCCTGAACTTCCGCCATAGTTTTGAGGCCCCAAACAAAAATTTTTGGTCATGAAAGTTTTACTGTTTTCATAGCAATCACATTAGCAATTGTAGTCCTCAAAGATATCTTTCTGACAAGGTATTATGTGTGTCAAAAGAAGATCATATGACCAAGTTACAACCCCAGGAAATTGGTTGCCCAACTACCCTCAACGGGGCCCAGAAAATCTTGGTGTTACATCTACTCAGGTTAGGGTTTTCTCTTATTTTTCAATAATAAAAAGGCCCTTGAGCCTTATTGTAACATAGTTCAGAGGCATGTAGCCACCACATCTCTTCTCAGAGATAAGCTACTATTGCCCGAGCTAGTTTGTTTTCCATTATGTCTGTAAGCATTTTTCAATATTTGATATTAATGAAATGGAGTGTTATTCCTACTGCATCTCTGTGTTTATGTTTATTTTTGTATTTTATTGTGTTCCTACATATTTCTAGATCATGAAGGTCTAATATGAGGCATGTATATGGATTCTAATATTTTTTGGGTCCAGTTGCAATTGATGCATTAGTGGGTTGTAGGCGTGAATTAGTTAACTCAATTAATTGAGTTAAAATCAGTTTAACTAGTTCTAAATGAGTGATGAGCTAATGAGAGGTCCAATGAATTAAATTAGACTTAATTCACAATGACTGATCAATCAGATAACTGATAATTCACTATTAATAGTTGCGTGCATGTCAGTTCCGAGGAAGACCCGGTTGAGACAGAGGTTAAAGGGAACATAACTATCAGTTGTATTTATACAAAATTGTCCATGTGAAATTATAAAGTCATTGGGATGCGAAGATTTATTGCACAATCAAGGAAGGTTGATTTTCCTAATTAATAGGGAGCTAATTCCCTAGGAATTGCGTGAGCAAGGCAGGCTTAAGGAAGGTTGAGAATTGGCTAAGTACTAAACCAATTTTGCCTAGATTAGTAGGAGACAATTGGCAGAGTGTTGGAGAATCTCATGATAGATTAAGCATTGCATTGTTTCGTAATTCCTTGACTTAATAAACAATAGAGATAGAGGGGTTTTGAGAAATTTCTTTCCCCAGATACATCTTTTTTTGTGCGATTGATAATTTCTTTCTCTTACCTATATGTGATTGTGCGATCATGTTTTGTTTCCGGAAATTGTAGGAAGGATTCAATATCTTGTTTTAGTACATTACAAGATCAGATTGAAACCCTTTGGTTAGATTTTCTATATGAAATAGAAGAGAGGGTTGATATGATCTCGTCTTGCGGTGGTTATAAAGACAAAAATAATTGGAGGAGGGCTTTCATTGTAATTTAGAGCTAGAACAGAAATAGACATAGGCATAATATTGACTGAGCTAACCCTAGTTTGAGGGCCGACATTGAGATCTGAAGCTCATGTCAAGATTCAGTCAAAGAAATGCCCAAAATATATGGATCCATATGAGCTAGGTCGAGTCTCTTATGGAGGCAAGAGTCGTGGTTTTTTCTATGGGTGGATAGGGTTTGTTCTACAACAATTAGAAGTACATAAGTATAGTGCCCTAGTTAGGACAATTTCCTAGCATGTTTAGTTCATAAGGTATGCCTTTAAGAATGTGAAAAATTTGTGCAGAAGAAGAGCAGTTGTGACCCTTAAAGTGAGGTTTATTTTTGAAATATATACCGCAGATCTAGAAGATGGTTTGCAGATTCCGTATGTGTGGAGATAGCAGATCCAAAGGAGGGTGGAACCTGAGAAGAAGATTGAGCATGCAGAATAAATGTGCCATGTGAAGAATGGATTGACATGTAGAGGAGTTGATTTGGTGCATTATCCATGGAGTTTTAGATAGATATCTAAAGCAAACTATAAAAATTAGTTACTAGACTATTAGTGGTTGATTTGTGACCCTAGTTTAGTCATCTACAGATTGTTAGAAGGATGATAAGAGGAGTAGTTCAAATTTATTCATAGATTGGATAACAAAGATCAAATTGTCAATACACAAGAAAAATGATTTTGAGAGGACTGAAACCATTGTTAGGTGGAATATTTGAAGAGCCCTAGATGAAGAAAATATTGTGAGCCCTAGATTAGTAAAAATAATTGATTGTGGTTGGGAAGATTGATGGTAGTCCAAGTATAGTTAGAGAGTTGTTAGGTGACTGTCAAATAAGAGCCCTAACTCTTGTACTTGTGAAGGACAACAAGATTGGTAGAAGGGAAGGTGTATAGGGCCTAAGGATGTGCAGACTTTGAAGGACTAAAGTATAAGTCAAGTGGGCCAACCAACTAGCCCTAGTTCACTATATTGTAGAGGATTAATTTAGTGAGAATAAGGAAAACCTCCATAGCCCTAGACTTCTCATCTTGGATCCGTAGTACGGAAAAAGTGGGGATACCAAAGATTTGTTCACAAATGGAGTTGTGAACAACTTGTTACCACTCAAAATAGTAGTGGACCTAAAAGGGGTTCCTAAGAGGGCAACAACTAGGACAAGGGAAATGGTGGAGGCTTAGCCCATTGTCGCCATAGATAAGGCTCCTTGATCTTCACGAAATTTCACCTATGGGAGGAGTCCCAGTAGTTTAGGAAGTCACTTGTATATTATAGGTCAGTGAATAGGTGGGAAGTGACCCTAGAAGCCCTTTCCCTAAGATAGAAAAAAGAGTGGGACATGCTTTCCTTTTAAGCAAGTGAACTGATATTCTAGGGAGAGAGGAGGGGGATTGAAGGGTTGAGGGAGAAGAATAAGACTTATGAAGGAAGTTATAAATCCCTAAAATCCTTCGGGAACTTGGATTCCAAAATGGTCCTTGATGAAAGGTCGATTCCAAAATAGTCCTCCAAGTAAAAATGTGAAGTTCTCTAAAGATAGAGAGATCCCAAGTCAAGTGATGATACAAATGAATCCAACTAACTCCTATTTACATTGATTAGGAGTTGATAAAATTAGCTTATGGGCCTACATTAGCCCCTAAACATAAAATAATATGCATGTAACACTAAATTTTGGTGACAATCCCACCAAACTATTAGAGATGGAATAATAAGCCTCATAATAGGTTAATTGATGCTTAGGGCATTCTCGGAGGAATACTGGGGTCCATGAGTGCCATAATGATGCATGGGACCCATCAAAAGTGTTGGACAAGGGGGTGGTCCCTTGTTCTCCAAACATTAAACATGTGGTGCTCTCATTAAACTTGTGGACTGAAAAGGTTGTGTGTGGCCACCATCAACAAGTAGGTCAAGTGTTGTCTTGTTCATGATAGATTGGTTGTCAAAGGATTTACACCAATCCCTAGTTGTATTCCTTGTATCAGTGTAATTGTAAAGGGTCACGATCCATGGTACAAGAGCTCTAGCCTATTTTATTGTATTTTGTAATATAATGAAGAAGGGTTTGCACACTAACACTCCCTGACATGCCCTGGCACTCTAGCATACCTTGGAATTTCCTAACATGTAACCTTGCTACTCCCTCCTTATCACACCTGAAACTCACTGACAATCCCTATTAGACACTCTTATTCGTTCATTACCATGCATTTCGAACTAGTTATCCCTTGTGTTCCCATGGCACTCCCTTGCACGCATTGACACACCCTAGCATTTGGCACATCCTAGCATGTTGCCCTGGCACTATAGCATTCCTTGGCACTAACTTGCATACCTATAAATTCCCTCCTTAGCACACCTAGAACTCATTGATACTCCCCGTCACACACTCTTATTCATTCATTTCCATGCATTTGACACTAGTGCTCCCTTGTTTTTCCTTGGCACTCCCAAACACTCTGCCCTGGCATGCATTAGCACACCCTGGCACCTGGCACATCTTGGCATGTTTCTCTGGCCTCTAGTATTCCTTAACACTACCTAGCATACCTTGATGTCACTCTCTCCTTAGCACACCTAAGACTCACTCACACTTCCTGTCACAAACTCATATTCATTCATTTTAAAATATATTTTTATCTGTTCTGTTATGATGAACTGTCTAGTGGAAAATCCATGATAGTTTACGAATCACCCTAACATATATCCTTTACGCAAGTCATATGATGATATTTCTTCACACTTATTTATCTCTAGTTGTCCCAACATAGTGCAAGTCATCACCACCACCCTTGCAAAATTGAACATGATAGGTTCGTGGTCCTATCTAAGCTTGGAAGAAAAATTAAAAACTTAGTTACACAACATGATGGAAGATTATTATAAAGGTTTCCCATGCTTTCTATTCAACAATATCTAGTGGGATTGGAACAACAACACATTTTGTTCGCGATAAATATCCATGATAGTTTATGAATCACCCCAGCATATATCTTTTATGCAAGTCATATGATGATATTTCTTTACACTTATTTATATCATGTCCCAACACAGTGCAAGTCATCACCACCACCCTTGAAAAATTGAACATGATAGTCTTGTCAATGGATTGCTAAGGGATGATTTGTGACCCTAGTTCAGTCATCTACAAATTTTTAGAAGGATGATAAGATGAGTAGTTCGGATTTGCTCATATATTTCACAACAAAAAACTGGTACACAAAAATAGTGATTTTGAGAGGACTCAAATCACTATTAGGTGGCATATTTGAAGAGCCCTAGATGAGGGTAGTGTTGTGGGCACTAGATCGGTAAAAAAATTTACTGTGATTGGGAGAATTGATGGCAATCCAACTACAATTGGAGAGTTTTTAGGTGACTGTCAAAGAAGAGCTCTAAGTCATGTACTTGTGAAGGAAAACAACACTGGTAGAAGGGTAGGTGTATTGGGCATAAGGATGTGCAGAATTTGAAGGACTAAAGTAGCAGTCAAGTGGGCTAGCCAACTAGACCTAGTTCACTATATTGTAGAGTATTTCTTCATTGAGAAAAAGGGAAACCTCCATATCCCTAGACTTTTCATCTTGGAGCACCAGTATGGCAAAAGTGGGCAGGCCAAAGAGTTTTTCACAATAGAGTTGTGAACAACTAATCAAAAACTTTAAGTGTTGTAGACCTTAAGGGAAAAAAGAGGTACTTAGAGGGAAAATTTTCTTGAGTCGAGTTCAGTAACATAAAGGAGTTTAGCTCATTGATAGAGGCATATTGAGGAGTTTCATAATGGGAGGAAAGAGGATATGCCAGATGTGTTCAAGACATGTGGATTGAAAGGGCTATGTGTGTCCACAATAAAAAATTGTGTCAAGTGTTGTCTTGTTCAAGGTCTATTGGTTGTCAAAGGACTAACACCAAGCCCTAGTTGTATTCCTTGTATCAGTGCGATTGTAATGAGCCATCATCCCTGGTATGAGAACTCTAGCATATTCTATTACAATTTGTAATTTAACGAAGAAAGGTTTGAAAAATTCAATGGACAGAGATTTGAAGCAGCCTATAAATAGTTAGTCAATGGACTGTTAATGGATGATTTGTGACCCTAGTTTAGTCATCTACAAATTGTTAGAAGGATTATAAGATGAGTAGTTCATATTTGTTCTTAGATTGGACAAAAAAAAATTGGTACACAATAATAGTGATTTTGAGAGGACTCAAATCACTATTAGGTGGCATATTTGAAGATCCCTAGATGTGGGTAGTGTTGTGGGTACTAGATCAGTAAAAAAATTTATTGTGTTTTGGAAAATTGATGGCAATCCAAGTACAATTGGAGGGTTGTTAGATGATTGTCAAATAATATCTCTAAGTCATGTACTTGTGAAGGAAAACAACACAGGTAGAAGGGTAGGTGTATTGGGCCTAAGGATGTGCAGAATTTGAAGGACTAAAGTAGCAGTCAAGTGGGCTAGCCAACTAGCCCCAGTTCTCTGTATTGTAGAGTATTGCTTCATTGAGAAGAAGGGAAACCTCCATATCCCTAGACTTATCATCTTGGAGCAACAATATGGAAAAAGTGGGCAGACCAAAGAGTTTTTCACAACAGAGTAGTGAACAACTAATAGAAAACTTTAAGTGGTGTAGACTTTAAGGGAAAATAGAGGTACTTAGAGGGAAAAGTTTTTTTATCCGGGTTCAATAACATAAAGGAGTTTAGTTCATTGATAGAGGCAGATTGAGGATTTGCATAATGGGAGGAAAGAGGATTTTCCAGATGTGTTCAAGACATGTGGATTGAAAGGGCTATGTGTGTCCAAAATCAAAAACTGGGTCAAGTGTTGTCTTTTTCAAGGTATATTTGTTGTCAAAGGACTAACTCCAAGCCCTAGTTGTATTCCTTATATCAGTGTGATTGTAAAGGGCCATCATCCCTGGTACGAGATCTCTAGCCTATTATATTATATTTTGTAATTTAATGAAGAAAGGTTTGAAAAAGTTAAAAAATTTCATGTGCACTAATTGATTCCCTGATTTGTTGTGGCACTTGAGTGTGTTTCCATCAAATATTCTAAGACCAAACCCAAATTCTCATGTGTCATGGAAATTAAACATATGCCTTGTTCACCTAAGAACAACTTGTAACTCATATTAGACTACTCATGTCCAATCTCAATTGATCCCACTTAACAAGTTACCAAGACAAGGCTCATCACATACAACTGTGGTCGTAAAACAAATAAGAAACATAGTTTACATTTTGACATGCCATAAAAACTGACATGTCTTAAATACCTTGGAATTGTGTGGCATGTGTTAGCATCCCCTACATTCCCTAGTATGCCTTGTCACTCCCCCCCTTGCCACGCCTGACACTCACTGACACCCCCAACACAACCTCTTATTCATTCATTTCCATTATTTTTGACTCGAAAATTTATGTTTGATGGGGTGCATGTATAGAAAGAGTTCCTTTAAGAGAATAAAATAATGATCTCACCATTACTAACATACGTAATTGAGAGATTCTACTTGAATGACATTAGGAAACTACACAATAGATTTTAAGAATGACATTTTTATGGTTTTTTGTTATGGTGTGAGAATGGTAAGAATTGATTGGTCAATAAGGTGTGTGAATGCTTAGAATACCTTCTCACTCCCTCCTTTGCATGAAAACTATCACTCATTGCCACTCCCTGACACATCCTCATATTCATTCACTTCCATGTATTTTTACCTAGTGCTCTCTTGTGTTGTCCTAGTACTCCTTAACACTCCTCAACATGCATTGGCACTCTCTACTTAGCACATTTTGACATACCATGCCAATTCATAACATGCATAACATTCCCTAACACACTTTGGCACTTGGCACATGTTAGCACTTGGAAAGTCTTAGCATGTCTGACATGCATTCATGAGATGATTTGGTATGCTTTAGCATGGTTTAGTATTAAAGCTATTTGAGATCAATTATTGAAAAGTAGATGAGAAGAAATAGAGGAATATTTGGCACGTAGAATGCACTAACACTTGGCACTTGGCACCTATTCACACCTAGTATTGGTGTGCCTATAATTCCCCCACGAAAAAGGTAAATTGATGACTTATTAACCCTCTTATGTGTTCATCTCTTTGTAGTTCAACTTGTTTCTCCGTTTGTTTCCTTGACTATCCCTGACACGCATTGTCACACCGTTGCACATATTGGCATGCCTTAACACATGGAAACACCATGGTGTCATGCAATGTCGTGCAATGTCGATGAGACTATCCTCTTAGAGGCATAGGTTAAGAACAAAAAGGGGGTCACTTTCTTGCCAAATTAGGGTTTCTCCCAAACCCTAGTATAGTAAAGATAAGGGGAGCCAATAATGAAATCTTGCTTGTCCACATGTAGTGCTTTTGTTGGTTGCGATACATACTAGGGAAAGATAAGTTTTGAAATCATGGGAGTCTCTTGGCACATCACCAAAGCAACACCTTCAAAACCCTAATGTAGTCTTAAGGTCAACATATGAGGAAACACATGATGTGTGGGGAAAACATGTAAAGTGCGAATGGGGACAACATCAAAGTTCGACAAAAAGGGGGAAATGAGAGTAATCAGTTAAGAGTCTCATCAAAACCCTAATGGGTTGAGCGAGAAAAATACCATAATGCTAAATCTAGGCAATTAGCCTCATTATGATAGGTGGAAGCTTAGACCAAAAAAAATAATAACTATTAAACCTTAAGAGAGGGCATTTTATCATACCTTTTTATATCTATATTAAAACAAGAAAAAACCACATAAATTTATTTTTGAGCCTTTTAATTTAAGTATTAGGGGTTTCCACAATACATTATATTAGAAATTATAATGGAAAATCATGAGAAATTAGTAAATGAAGACTAACTGTAATGGAAATAGTCATAGATAAATGACTTACTTAACCTACTTTAATTCCAAAAATAATTTCTAATACTATTTAATTATGTTTTTAAATTTTATATGCATATTACTATCTCATTTATTTATATTGAATTTTTAATTTAATACTGTATATAATTTTAAAAAAATTATTATTATTGACATTTAATTTTTATTTTAACTTTTAATTTTTAATTAATTTGGATTCCCGTCTCCAAAAAATCATGCCCTTCACCCTGGCATTAGTTGAAGATTCAATTTGAATACTGAGGTATTCTAAAGAGATATTTGTTACAGGAGTCGAAAATTTAAGTTTTTGTTACATTTTGATGGATCTTGTGCATGTATTGCATGCCGAAGGTTTAAAGAAAACAACAATTGCATGACGAGGCAAAAATAGTCGATCTATTTTTAAATTTTTGATAATGTTTTATTTCCGCCTGAGAAAGAATTCACCCTTGAGGAGCACGAAAGGGGAAATAAGATATTTGCAGAGCAGAGCAGAAGAGAAAATGGCCCGAACGAAGCAGACTACCCATAAATCCATCGGTGGGAAAGCGCGAGGAAGCAGCTCGCAACAAAGGCTACCTGGAAATCTGCGGCGGCGGCGGGTGGAGTGAAGAAGCCTCACAGATTCAGGCCAGGCACTGTTGCCCTACGTGAGATCCGAAAGTATTAGAAGAGCACGGAAATTCTTATAAGGAATCTGCCCTTTCAGCGTCTCGTCAGGGAAATTGCCTAGGAGGACTTCAAGAAGGATCTGAGGTTCCAGTCCTCTGCCATGTCGGCTGTGCTAGAAGCGGCGGAGGCATATCTTGTGGGTCTCTTCGAAGCCACGAACCTATATGCGATACATGCTAAGAGGGTCACTATTATGCCCAAATACATCCAGCTGGCTCGCCGCATTTGTGGAGAGAGGGCTTAATGCCTTTGTGTCTGTCAAACATTAAAAAGTATTTTTGATCAAGTTTGCTCGCAGGTTTTTGTTGTAATTGTTTTGGGGTATTTGCAAAGATTTTGGTGCATTGTTACTGGGTATAGGAAGTTACGAAAAAAAATTATACATTATAACTTTGTGGAAGCTTTTGGCATGAATGTTATAATTTACTGTAGTTTTTCACCCTAATGTTGCATTGTGAAAGTTGATTAGTGGTGTAAATCGGTGACTGTAAAACGAGGATTTCCTTAATATAACACTGTCTGATTTATGACTAAAAGATGTGATTGCTGTATGCAATATTTTCTAGGGTATTTCTGGAAAATCACAACTTCCGTAAATGAATATTGATTTGAAGCTGGTACAGTTCTTGTTTCAATTTCTGTATTACTTACCTTTTGTACATGTTAATGATGCTAGGTTTATTCAGTCAAAATTAGGGTTAATCCTGTATTTTTTTTGTATGATAGCTCAAAATATTTTGTATCGTGCAGCCAAACTATACCTTACGTACTTTTTCTGGTCATACTCGGTCTGTAATGTCTCTTGATTTCCTCCCGAATAATGAAGATCTTATTTTCTCTTGTGATGGGGGAAAGTGAAGTCCGTTACTGGAGTGTTAACCAGGGTGCATGGACCAGATATTTCAAGGTAGCTTCCATTGAAAATATTAATTGGCATGACTCTAAGCAATGCATTTTATTATTGAAACCAGTCTTTGAAGCATGAATTTGTGCTGACTAGGCAAACTGTGGTGATTTACAGGGTGGTATGAATCAAGTGCGATTTCAGCCTCGTCTTGGCAGGTACCTTGCTGCAGCGGCTGAGAACGTTGTGTCAATATTTGATGTCGAGATTGGAACTTGATTGCATTCTCTACAGGTTTTTTTATTGTTCATATGCACTCTATTTGTCCTTCTATGTGATTCTTAATGCTCCAATTGTGCATAAATCATGAGAAATAGGAGAGATGTGGAGGAAATATTGATGCATGAAATTGCTAGTTCCCTGCTTCCCTCTAGACTAGGCAACGGTTCTTTAGAGTATGTTGTAGGCAGTGAACTTTTTTGTTCTCCATTCACATTATTGTGTGCAGAGAAAGGGCCTGCAAACTCAACCTACTTTATTGGGGTGGAAACGTAGCTAGATAGGCAGCAACTTTATTTCCAGGTTGGTGCTGGAAAAAGATTTAAATCTATCATACATTAATGACCTACGAAACAGATGGATGATAACTAGCTCTGCTGAGTGGACACACACATTTTATTATTATCCAGCACAGAATGTAGGATCATCACATTGCATCACTAAATTGAGACTGGAAAGTATAAATGTCATAGCAAATTTTAGAGTTTTGCAACGTTCTGAAACTTTGAAAGCGATTAGAATGGTAGAGTCTATTCCCAACCAACCAAAGCGATTTGTAAGTGAGCCTAAATACTGGCAGGATTGTACATTTTAAAGCCACATCCTGTCATACCACAGGGCTTCGACTTATCTTAGAGATAACCACAAACCTGGAAATATCTCTGCTAGTCTCACGGAATCAGGTTGTTTGTCAAACTCTAGTAGACTTGGTCCCTCTAATTAGGGCTAATATTAACCTTAAAGGCTATGGCTGGCTCAGAGTTCTGAACAAACTGCACAATTACCCTAAAAAATGTAATTGCACGTTTTTTTCGCTCTCTTGGACAATACTTCACTAATAACCTGCTTGACCCAATTATGTTGTACTGGTTTGCAAGGTCTATGTAATCCAGAGTAAGATGCAGCAACCACAAAGATAAGTACTTGTGGCATTTGTGATACCAAATTGACCCCTGTTCAATATTTGTTTGGGCCAACATTGATCCATGTGAAATACTTCCAAAATCCAATATTCATTTCTCAATCTCATGTCAAACACTAAGTAATTTCTCAAGCGCATTTTATTTGTCTATTAGGCTATTTTAAGATGGTTTCCACATCATAATTGACTCTTGGTCGACCACCTTTCCCTTCTGTGCTAAGAATGAAAACTCTAAATAGTTTAAGCTTAAAATGATTTCCATTATTTTATTGTGGACAAGGTACTCAAATTTATGTAAGGGGCTTGGCTCCCATTATTCCTCTCGATACAAAATATCATCTGAGTTAGCTATTCTTCTAGTATCACGAAGAGCACTCTTCAAAATCATTTCACATTGATCACCTCTGCAAATTCTTGTTTATTTTTGAATTATATTAGAACTTGTCCTATCCCCCAGAGCATGCAAAATAGTGGGTACAAATTCATTCGTCGATTGTGTTCTAGGATATTTATACAAAGTAGTCAGGTACATGTCTACAACTACTATTTGTGGGATCATGCCATATAAGTTGCACTTAAAAATTTTGATAAATATTTCAGTTTCTTGACTGGGTTGTACAGGGTTTCTGGCACTAGATTGTGCATTGGAATGTTCTCCTTTAGCTATCTTTGCATGGTACTCAATAGGCCTATAGTTTTGAACCACTGTTTACTTGGTTCCAACATGGTTGAGTCAAATATTTAACCTTGCATCAGCCCTTTCACTCACGATGTTGACACCAATGCAATCATGCAAGAAAATAGTCCACTCATGATGAACCACATCCTCAATGTGCTAGAGAACATATTTCCTATGAAAAATATTATAAGGCTCATGATCATATCCAAACTTGTTACTCCTGCTAGTAGCCTTTTTTTTTTTTTTTAATTTTGCAATTCATGTTTTTGGTTACCTGTGCATATATAGATCTTATTGATGTGAATCACACTTTGAAAGGTACCCCATAAGCTGAGTGGTGGGGGCAGCTGAATCTTGTTTATGACTACATTGATAAAATGTCCTCTTGCTAGTTTCAAGATCATTTTGACCTATATCATCGATCATTCCAGAATGCACCTTTTCCGAGCCTCAAAGTTGTCCCTCAATGTCGACTTGATGTGGATTTTTTAGATTTTGGTTGTCTACATTTCCTTGTAAAAATATAGTGCATGAATGATTCTCCACATGTTCATGGAGAAGAGAATATACTTTCATTTGATGTGGTCTAGAGAGAATTTTTATTTGGGTCAAGCTCGTATTCTTCGTCAATGATTTTCTTGAAATGGCTTTCATTCTTAGCACTGTAGTTGTAAATATCAATGAGGGTTTCATTACAGGTTTCATCGATCTTCTGGGGCTGTCCAACTTCATTATTGTCAAAAATAGAGCCATATAGAGGTAGAAATGGATCTGTATGACTGAGAGCTTCATTAATTGCGTGTTTATAACATGCCTTTTGTTTTTCTACCATGGAATATTCATGACATTTGTCAATAACTTTGTCTTCTAGATGAGTATTGATAGTAAAAGGGAGAAAATTCCCTATCCCATTAGGATTGAGGAATAAATTTAGAACATAGGAATCAAAAATAGGGGGACCATCAGATTCCATGATATAGGATATTTGAGGGTTGAACTATAAAATTAATTGTTTCTTCACTCAGATAATCACGAAGGTCACATTATTACTTGCATGTTTTAGAAAATCCCTTTGAGTTTATTGACCTCAAACTCTAGGAAACCATGATTACTTCTGTTTATTTCTCACACGATCACGATTAAAATCAAAGTGCAACGTGGGGGGACATTACTGCTCTACTCAAACTCACAATGGAATGTCGAGGTGCCAAGTATATTACCATGAAAGTCTGCACCTCCTTACTTTCACTGTTTGACAAAATAGGATTAGTGTGATTGAAGTATAATTCGGTGACCTCAAAAGTGTTTTTAGGATTTAACTTATCAGCAAGGGAAGCATGATCTTCATCATACCTTTTAAATGGTTGATCCTTTTGGGTAGAAACATGGTTTCTACCTGACTAGAACTGCATACATCTTGTATCATTGGTGGAGCTAATAAAAAAAAATTCATTTCCTATGTTTATTGCTTTGTCATGTTGGACATCATGACTAGCCTCCTCACAATGGTGAAAATTATTATCATGCTCCCTTTTTTCATGCAAATCTTTCATAGAATCTAGGACACATACATCAACACATACCAGTTCTTTGATGAGCATGGGGTTTTTTGTGGGGCTATGTTGGTCACAAAGTAGCTTGTCCATCATGAACTAATCTTGTGAATTTGGAGGGTCCCTTTTAGTGATATTGTTATCATCTTCAAGAGGGGTGGGAGCTTCTTCATCTTGTATGGCCATCACAAGGTCTTGAAAGGTGTTTTCATCCCATATTGTCTTTGGATCCCATTTTTAGCACAAAATTTATTGAAATATTTTAAGTAGAATTACCCACCAGTATCATATCTAAGAGAGGCAATATGACAGCCTAACTATTTCTCTATTAATGCTTTGAACTTTTGAAATTCATTAAATACAACATATTTTAATTATAGAAAATATACCCACATTTTTCTACTAAAATAATCAACAAACAGAAGGAAGTACCTGGCACCAGTGGTTGATGTCATGTTCATTGGTCCACATATGTCTGCAAGTACCAACTGAAGGAGCCTCTACGCTCTCCAAGCTTGTCCTTCATAAAATGGTATTCAACGTAGCTTCCCTGCCTGACAAGCTCTGCAAACTCTGTGGATCTTCTACAGAATGTTCGAGAGTCCATCTACTAGTTTCTCTCATGCCAACTGAGAGAGATACGTCAGGTTGAGGTGCCCATACGTATGATTCCATAGGGGTGCTAGATTTTGCAATAAAAATTACCTTTAACTTACAATTTCTAATAAGATAAATATTAAAAAATCTTAAGATAGTGAAACCTAAGAGATTCATGTAAAATGGATCATTATAATCTTGGACATAGAAAGCACTCATTGTTGCATAGTTTCCCAATAGGTAAAACAACCTCAATTATATGTTGAACCTACCACTTAATTTTAGGTTCAAATCCTAAGCCATAAAATATTCAAGTGCAAAGGTGAAATAAGAAAGGTGCGAGTCACTATAGGAGATCAATGTTTCTTTTCAAATTTCTTCTTCCTTCAACTACAGGGGATGATGAGATCCTAAGAGTTTAAACTTTAGTGTTTTCAAACCTTGGGAATATATGACATGAATCATATGAAATGTTTGTTTCCATTAAGAATGATGGTAGAATTATTAACTTAAATGGTATTTAACACAATCCCTCTAGATTTGTCTCTTCAAATGTGAGGGTAGCCACTCTCATAAAGGACATGTTGGGAGTTTAAACTTTAGTGTTTTCAAACCTTCGGTGCATATGACATGAATCATATGAAATGTTTATTTCTATTAAGCATGATGTTAGAATGATTAACTTAAATGGTCTTTAACACAATCCCTCTAGATTCGTCTCTTCAAATGTGAGGGCACCCACTCTCATGTTCACATTTACTGATATTAGCCTTTAGGAAAAGATAAGAAAATATAAATTTCACTAATGTATCAATCCATGTGAACATGATACCCATTTTATCCTTCGCACACTCAATGTGAAAACTTTGTCTCCTAAAGGACATGATTTGGGCAGTATATTAGTTGCCTAAAAAACTTAGGTTCGAGTCAATTATTCATGCAACATGATACTAAGAAGTTTCTAAGTTGTATCCTACTAATATGATAAATTGGTCAGCATTAATTCAACAATTCTAGATGACTCTCATGGTGTTGCAATGTTATTTAATCTTACAATTTGGCATACTTTCTTAGTCCCATAGTGCTGAAAAAATTTCCTCAACTATTAATCCTAAAAAAGCCCAATAATGGGTGAACATGGATAGGCTAGCTTGAATTTTCTCACATGTCTTCCATCTCACTTAGACACTTATTTTGGGAACTCTTATACATTTACTATGTCAATTTGCTAAGGCCTAAGACGGGAAAAATAAATAACAAGTGTGTGCAAGCAGCAACACACTTGACTAGATTGAACTCAGCCTAGTCTTATGATGTATGTACATTTTAAGGGCTTCTTTCCTAATTCAAAATCGCTGAAGATATATAAAATAAATATTTCATTTTTCCTACAATTCCAATAGTGCACATGTCAAGCTTCTCTGCAAATCTCTTTTGTTGCATATGATAGGCCTCTGAATAGACTAAGCTTGTACTAGAATAATGCAAACATGACCTGCAAGTCACCACTGTGTTTTGGTTTTTGAAGGTTGTTGCATTATTGACTGACTAGTGAAGTATCAACCAGTGTATAAGTTTCAATATTTGGAGAAGTCACAATATATATTATAATTTTGTCTTGCAGATTGGCCTCTTGACTATTTTTTTCTAGGAATGCCTCTTATGAAAAAATAAGTTCTTTCCTAACAGGTTATGACCCTCTTGAAAATACCAGTTTCACTAGAACATTGCAAGCAAATATCTGATGCACGCATCATGCTACCACTACAAACCATTGCAGAAAATAGAAACCAAGGTGAAAAAGGGTCTACAGCTACATTGTAGATGTGTTACAGTGACAAAATTTCTTGAATGTTTGTTCTCCAACATCCATGGCATTACCAAAAATAATCATAGTTTGTATTTAACTCCAAATAATATACATTCCAATAAGAATTTGTCAATCATAGTTTTACCTTGTGTCAATGATTTTCCTTATGACCTACTCTCATTTTCAGTCAAAAACTAGATTTCCTATATTGATGACGTTCCTACTGTAATATGACCAAATATCGGACAACTATCTCACTGTAAATGAGCAGTGTACCCAAATAATAAAGAAACTGAAAATGATAGTAGATATTGTCGGGTAAGAAACTAAATAGGTAGTACGCATGATATGCTATTCCATAATTCACTACCTTTCCCATTTATAAAATAGTTTCTATAACAATTCTTCTGCATATTAGTTCTTTATGTTGCTATTTATTGAGATTTTGGCTCACACATGGATTACAATCAGCCTTTCCACAGGAGATACATATGGCTTATGCAATTGGCATACCATTTCTGTTACCGTAACTAACATTTCCTGATAAGAAGTTACAATTGAAACATTGAATTTACTTGTTTTGTCTTCCTAATTGTTATGTATGGCATATATAATACTAGCTGTCCATTGGGATTCATATGTGACCAAATGAAAAAGGCTCTAACTGTTGCTAAATGAAAAAATGTGGCAGGCTGGGATTGGAGGGATTTTGTGCAAATTCTGATGAAAAATAAAAAAGTGAAGGCCTGCAACTCCAGTGCAGTGACAACAAGGTTTCCTATTTATAATCTTATAGAGTTATTATTATTATTATTTGTTCGTTTCTTTCTGACTGTTTCTCCCTGGTCAAGGTGTTTCTCAAGTTTTTCAGCTTTGAATGCTAAACACGCTGCTTGATGTCTTGCAGTGGAAACACCTCACATCTTAGCATAGGTCCAAGATCTAGTTTTGGTACAATAGCGCAAATTGTGGAATATTTGGTAAGTTCCTGCTACTGAATGCCTTGCCACTATGACCCAAGTGCTATTTTCCCACAACTAGAAGGTTAGTGCATTGGGAAAAAGAGAATGTTGTGTGCGTTGATGCTGCACACAGGGCATATTTTTGCAAGCCATTTTTCCCATCATGTGCAAAGCAATTTTCATCTGCAAGATGCACGTAGCATTCTCTTTGCCCAATAAAATAACCTTCTAGTGTTGCATGAGATTCTAGCCTCTTTAGGCTAAGGAACTGTCCAAAAATTTGTCACTCTTAGTTCGTATTTATCTTATAAGTTTAGTATGATTGCAAGACTTTTGCCTTCACATTCCTTCTCAATGTTTCTACCATAGCCTTAGAGCTACTCGGGTTTGGGGTTGTTCCCTAGATATCTCTTGGGGTTTGGACCAACCTCCACATCTGTTGGCAGCATTTCTATACCTCCAACAGTTATATCACTTATCATAGGAATTTTTGTTTCTCCAAAATGTCGTTACTCTCGCAAAAGGGTGCATTCTAATTTAAGATTCTTTCTCCCACAACTCAACATGTTGTATGAAATGTGGTACCTGTTGGGTGATTTCGATGGCTTCTACAAAATAGTTATTTAGAAAATGTTCCTAACCTCTTAGGAAGGAGCTACTTAGGAGTTTCTGCCTCTCTGACAATTGCTGGTATTGATTGTTAATTAGTATATTGAAAAATTCATCGTCAGGGATTAATGTTTCAATTTTATCAAGTGTCCCTTGTTTCATATTCAACACAAGATGGAATTTGCATGCACTCAGTTCATTGGAGCAAGGCTTTCTGGCTTTCCTTGAATATTGAAAGCAAGTTACAGAATCGGTCCCTAAAGATGGAGCATCATTGAAAACAATTCAAGCTCCTCTCAGTGGATGTTTTCTAATCCCTCTTCTTCTGCTCCTTCCCCTTGTCATATTCATTTGCTTAAAAGGCATGAAAAAGATACCCATAATTCTAAATTTTAGCCCAAAATCAATTGTAATGATAGTGGAAATGTTACGAGAATATTGTTATTATCATTAATGGTCTGCCCATTCTAATGAGGGATGTCTTAAGCAAAAATTTCTCAACACATATTTCAGTCGCTGAGCAAAAGGAAGGAGAAGATTAAAATGATTATATTCAACAATCCCAATTACATAAGTGGTCGTTGTGGACTTCCCAATCCATGAGGGAATGCCTCTGCTACTAAGTACGGTAATTCTAACAATTCAAAAAAAAAATGGAAAAAAAATTCTAAGCCCACAATTAGTCTTAATCATCATTGACTACTTCACTTTAGACAAGGATCCTTTGTTTGTGCAAAACTGTTGCATTATAGTTAATGGTAGTGATAAAAATATTATTTCACAAGATCATGTGAATTTTCTTAATTTTCCTTCAAAATGTTAACCTCGGTCTAAAATTTTAGGGTTGCATGAAGGATAAGAAACCAATGCAAGTTATGAAGGTCCGTTAATTCACTTTTTCTATTGACCACTCTTTGATAGTACTAAGTATGATGGCACTCCTGTTGACTGATGTGGTCTTATTCCTTTGAAGGTTTTATCAACACGATTGCCATGCAAGATATTATACATTGTCTTAAAACTTCCCTATTTTTACAAAGAAGTTAGCATCATGCTAGTGATTAATTTGAAACTGTATTTTAGTGGAAAAATTCACTGTTTTTTGGTGGAATAGTTCATAATTTATTATGATCTTATTTTTCAAGTGTACTAGTCATGATGATAAATGTGTGGTTTACTTCAAAGGGTTCTCAGCTTTTTCTAGATACGCTTTTCATCATTTGCTTTGAAAACTTCTCTAGTGCTCCTAAGGTCCATGTTGTTATGATTATTGGTTGTTTCTGTGGAAACATTTTCCTAAGGTTCTGCAAGGTAAATCCAAATGCAAAAAATACTATTTTACATATTGATATTTGTTCAAGACATTCTTGTGTGATACTTGAATTTCATAAATCTAGATTTCTATTTCGTTATCTATATCAATATATAAGAACAAGCCCATGGATTATTCATATTTCTCAAACTTTGGAGTTGTTCCTTTCCTATTGCACATTCTTTTATATTGTTATGTTGTGATTCAAATTTCTAATTGTGCTTTCCAGTTATTATCCTACGCAGTACATGCTTTGTTAGATTATATGAAAATTTATTCTTATTGTCTTTTTATGATGTATATTGAACATATTATTTCTATCAACTTTTGATCTTACTATATTTTCTATTCCTTTGGTGTATCTTTGCACTTTTAGGGGAAATTGCTAGTTTAAAGTATAATTCTTTAAAGGGTGCTAGCTCAATGGAAGAGCACCTGCTTTACAAGCAGGAGGTTGGTGGTTCGATTCCATCATGCCCTGATATTCATAGGGAATGACGGGATCAATTTTTGGTGACGGATGCTCTTTTGACCATCACCAATGAGCTTATGGTGACATTTTTCGACCCTCGCCAAAATATGAAATGGTGACGGTCAACGAATGCCACCATATATACGCATCAATAGTGACGACCATTAAAGGTCCGTCACCATAAATCTTTGTTTTTGATATGAAATGGTGAGGGTCATTGTTTATCATTATAGCCATTATTCATGACGGACCTTGATGTCACCAATGAGTTTATGGTGAAAGCTAATGAACGTCGCCATATATATGCACCAATAGTGACGGCCATGAAAGGTCCATCACAAAAAATCATTGTTGTTCATATGAAATGGTAACGGTCATTATCCGTCATTATAATCAATATTCATGACGAACCTTGAATGTCACCACAACACATACTTTCGGCGACGCCACCTTTGGTGACGTTCAATTTTTTGGTGACAGAGGCTATTGTTCGTCACCATTGCTTATATGAAATGGTGACGGTCATTATCTGTCACTATAAATTATTATTGGTGACGGACCTTGAATGTCACCACAACACCTATACTTTTGGCGACACCACCTTTGGTGACGTTCAATTTTTGGTGACGAAGGCATTTTTGACCCTCACCAATGAGCTTATGGTGACCATTTTCGCCCCTCACCAATGTCCTTTTTTCTTGTAGTGTAATTTGTTACTAGGATTAATCCCTCTTGCAGACAAGAGTGATCTCCCTAGTACTCCAATGGGTAACTCGAAACAAAGATCCATTTGAATACCTCTTTCTATAGATTATTTGCATTTTAAGATAATTATAATAGTAAAGTAGAGAGGACTTGCTCCTACCTTGAAATCGAAACGTCTGATGTATCCCTCTGTCTTGTCGCTCCAAAGTAGTTCTCTAATGATGAGAGGAACTTGCAATCAAAGACAAGACAGATAATCAAAGCATCTACAATATATAATAATAAAAAATACTAATCCAACTTAGTGATCAAGGAATCTAAGTATTGACATCATTCCCATGAATTCAGAAATAAGACAATGAGAAAAAGAGATCCATATGGATTATCATAAATTAGAAAGAGCAACCTTACAACCAGATGCCTTGATGTTGTACAAATTCCTCCTGAGGTCTGAACAATCGTTCTCCTTCAGTCTGATAAGCCTTCCTCTCTAGAATGACCAGCATGAAGTCATGGGCACAAAGGTGTGATCTTCAATGTCTTAATAACAACTCACTAGTATATAAAGTATGCACTCTATGAGCTCTCTTCAACTTAGAAACTATACAAATCAGTTTCTATCATTCATAATCTACCCTTGAACCTAAAACTTGAGCTCAATATATATGGAGTTTGAGGTGGTTTCAATTCCATAAAGAGAGGGATGGATTCCTCCCATGAAGGGATTTGAGTTCCTTGGACCAAGGGATAAGCTCCATGAGTGGAGTGATAAAACTTGAACTGGCATGACTCTAGAGGCTTCCAGTTGGGAGAATATTCGACCAAATAGGCTTCTAGAAGTTACTTTTTCTTTTTAATTTATTTTCACAGGGATGCGTAGGTTTTAGTGGCAAACAAAGTAGTGATTATCGTGGCTAATGGAAGGATCATTAGCGCAGGCGCAGGGAAAGGCTAGTAAAACCACGCGGGTAGAATTTTAGGGGTTTTACAGAGCTTTTTTCTAATTTCCAAGACTTGATTCAAGAACATGAATGTTTTTGACCTATAAGGGAACATGATATGGATGGTGATAGACCCATATGAATGGTAAAATTTCATGGTGACAAAATGACGTGTAACACAGTAGCAACTATACTGGCTTTAAATAAATGAGATAATGCACAAAAGTGTGCATACTTGGTAAGTCTATCAACTACCACCATGATGATACTCTTTCCTTCAGACTTAGGTAAACCTGTGATAAAATCCATTGAAACCTCCTCCCAATGTTGAATTGGAATGGATAAAGGTTGTAACAAACCTGACATCTTAATTGTCTCAACTTTATTTTGTTGGCAAACAAAACATTATGCCACAAAATTTTGAATGTCAAATTTCAGGCCATCGCAAAAGACTTCCTTCTTGACCCTGTGGTAAGTTTTTAAAAGTCCCGAGTGCCCTCCTAAGGGAGAGGTGTGCAATTCCAAAATGATATTTTTTTGAGTTGGGAATTCTTACAAAGATAGAAGCTATCTTTGTACCATAATGAATCATTTTTCCAGCTAAATGTATCATATGTACTGGGATATTGCTGCAAATTTTGAATGAGTGTCCACACCTATTCATCATTATTACATTCATCCATTGATTCAGTTATCCAATCAATTTGGATAATGGAAATGGAACTAAGCAATGCTTCCACATCCTCATCCTTTCTTGAGAGTGCATCTATAACAACATTTTTCTTCCATTTTTTGAAGATGATTTCAAATTCATAACCCAACATATTTGTGACCCATTTTTGCTTATCTTCTAAAGATAACCTTTGTTCCAAAAAGTATTTAAGACCATCATGATATTTTTTTACCTTGAAGTGTCGTCCCATTAGGTAAGGTCATAATTTCTTTAGTGCATATAGTATTGCCAACATTTCCTTATCATAAATAGGTTTCTGTAAATACTTTCCTTTGATTGGACGAGTTTCAAAAGAAATGGGTCTTCCTTCTTGCATTAAAACCAAACCAATTCCATTTCATGAGGCATCATATTCCAAAATAAAGGTTTTTGTGAATTCTGGCATATCTAAGACCGATTCTTAGCACGTTTCCTCTTTAAGATGTTAAAAGGTCGTAGTTTCTTCTAGAGTCTAATAAAATACATATTTCTTCAGTAATGATGTTAGAGGTGCCAATATTATCCCATAATTATTTTAAAAAGTGCAATAATACCCTGTTAACCCCATAAGTACTTGAATATGCTTTATGGCTGTGGGGATTTTGCATTCCTTAATGGATTTAATTTTGTTAGGGTCTACCTTAACACCCTCATGAGATACAATATGACCCAAATAGTCTACCTCCTATACTCCAACGAAACATTTGGAGATTTTTTCATATAATTATTTCTCCTCCAATAGTTTGAGCACCCTATCAACATGTTGAACATGATCCTTCCAAGACTTTTTGTATATTAGTATATCATCAAAAAATAATAACACAAATTTTCTAAGGAATGGTTTGAAAATGGGATTCATCAAACCTTGAAATGTGGAAGGTGCATTAGTAAGGCCAAAAGGCATGACCAAAAATTCATATTGACCCTCATGAGTTCTGAATGTTGTTTTCAGAATTTCTTCAGTCTTCATTCTAATTTGATGATATCCAAAAAGAAGATCGAGCTTGGTGAAGTAAATTACTCCATGTAATTCATCAATGACGGGGATGGGAAATTTATCTTTAATAGATGGTTTTTGACGTTTGAATTCATGAAATTAGAGCTGATTATCTTTCCGAGATTCCCTACGATACCCCGTAATTAAACTTCCTTTCCTTCCCAAAATATTTTGAAGAAAAATTCTTGAAAAGTAAAAGCTATCGTCCCCAAATATTGTAACCATTGGACTCATAATACAACATCAACACCAACCATTGGAATGGAGAGCATTGGACTATTAAATACATATTCCCCAATAGTTAGCTTGATATTATGGCTCTTTCCAGAGAAATTTATAGTTCCTTCATTTGCAACCATCACTTGACACTTTGGTGCTGGGTATAGGAAGAAATTCAATTCCTTGGCTACCTTACAATGAATAAAATTATGGGTACTACCCAAATCAGTCAACACTATTACCTTTTTCTTTTCGATATGTCCTCCTATCTTGAGAGTTTGAGGAGTGGTGATTCCTGCCAATGGATTACAAGATATGATTTGATTTATTTATTCTTTCCCTAGGGTTGGTTCCTAGTGTATATCCTCTTCTTTTGAATTTTCTTGTTCCTTTTCTTCCTCATCTTCACAATCTATGTAAAATAATTTCTTCTCACTACACTTATGACCTTTAGTGTATTTGCTATCACAACTATAGAAAAGCCCTTTTTCTATTTTTTCTTCCAAATTTTGTGGTGTCAACCTTGTAGGTTGTGGAAGGCTAGCAATAGCAAAACTTCCATCTTTATAGTTGTGAGTGGTAGGCTTCCTTGTCACCATAATTTTTCTTTTAATTTTTCTTGCCAACCTGAATGGCTTCTCCAATTAATCAAGCTCCCAAAGGCAAACCTCATGTTTGATGTTATCCTCTAAATTCCCTATGAAGACATCAATCTTATGCTCCTCTAGAATATCAATTACCCTTATATTCAATTTTTGAAAGTCCTCAATGTCCTCCACCATTGAACCCTTTTGTTTTAGATTTATCAATTGGTTAAATAAGGTGTTTCTCTTTGTATCCTCATAATGTGTTATCATTTCCTCCGTAATAATTGACCGAGTGACAATTTGTTCACGAGAGAAAATCCATTGATACCATACAAATCGATTGAGTTCTAAATATAATGTTGTAATGTGTACCTTTTGTGTGTGTTTCACATTATGGAGATAAAAATATTGCTTCATTTGTAGTATCCATGTTACAATATCCTTGCCATAAAAATTCCTCATATCGATCTTTGAAATATTGTAGGTCTTAAATACAAAATTAGACTCTATGAAATCATGATTAACATTTATTTTTTCTCATCATGAATTTCCTCTACTACCTTTTCACCATTAGGAAGCTCTTCTTGTAGAATTTTTTTCAAACCGTCCATGTCTTTCTTCAAATATTTCATGTTTCATTTCAGTTTTGATTCTATACCATCAATCTTAGATTCCATGTAATTCTTAAACCCATTCATGTCATCCTTCAAAACATCCATCTTAGCTTCCATGTTTGCTTTTAAAACATCCATGTCACCATTTGGTTCATTTTTTTTTTGTTCTGTGTGAGAAAAAATTGTTTCACTTGGTCCTATAATTTTTAGATATCATGCTACAATTATTCCTCTTCATGTGTCATAGTAGAGGTTTATGACAGATTTATGGGTGTGTAATTATTTTTGGGAGGAATTTTAGAACTTGATACTGATACCATGCTTCAATATTCCTTTGGAATCACTTCAAACTGATTTTTCAAACAAACGTTATGCAAATTTTTAAAAAAATACACACTTTTTTCTTGATTTTGAGGAGCTGGATATTGAACCTTATGTATCTCTGTGATTTCAGATCCCCAAGGTTTGAAATTATTTCTTGTAGTAGCCCTCTGATTCTTCTTTCCAATGTCATAGGTCAAATCTAATTTGGATTCTTCAAGATAAAGTTATGATTGATCTCCCACGATGGCCTGATTATAAGTTGGTTTAGTAGAGAGAAATTGTACGCAATGAAACATGACATTGTTTCTACCTTCAGTCCTAAAATTGCTACAAGAAAACCTATAGCATGTGCAGTTTCTGTCACCTTTTACAAAATTCAAATATGATCCCTGAAATGAAAGTTATGACTACTTTCCCTAGGTCACTTGTTCAAGAATGAATTTTTTGAGCCTGCAAACCCTAAATTCCCTAGATCATATAACTGAAAATCTAGTGAACCAAAATCTGAAATTTATCTACAACGTTCAGGCCGATTTCGGCTCCACGGGGTAAATATTTCAGGTTTTGAAGCCTCGTAGAAAACAAGTTATAGCGAAAATTCCAAGATGTCCTCTTTGTAGAAGTGAAACCCTAGAATCCCAAGTTCTAATTCCAAATGTTATGCAACCAACTCACAAAACAATATAAATGATACATCAATGACTTACAAAATATCCTCTTTAAGGGGAAAACCTCCTTTACATTACATGAAAGAAAAATTCTTGGATGATTGAAATGACAAAACCTCATTTCTATATATAGGAGAAAAGGGGTCACACTATAATCCTAGGCGACATAACAATAATAATGTAAAGGAGAAATAATAACAATAGTGGGATTCTATGGAGAACAATAATAAAAATATGGGGACTACATGGGCACAAGATAACAACATGGGGGCTACACTAACAATAACAATAAGGGGATGCACTAACAATAACAATAGGGACCTAGAAGACATGCAATTTGAAACCTTATAGGGCTTGAAGAAACAAAAAATTAAAAATCATGAACGGGGTATTAAATTACTCATCCAAATCATAGATGTATAGTATATTAGCTTCACACATAGGGTGGAAAAATTGAAAAAAAACCCAACTTGCAGGGCAGCGAAATTGAAGTCAAATTCCAAGTTAAAGCGAAAACCCTTAGAATAAATGTAACAGACATCCTTTTCTTCCATAGATCATACCTGTAACCATTGAAAAGAACATACACAATTATAATATTGAGGCACAAGGAAAGAAGTTGAAATAGGGTTTTTATGAAGAACTAAAAAAAATGAACACTTGCACTAGACTAGCATACCTGGAAATGAGATGATAGCGCGTCCTCTGCAGAGCTATGAATTCCAATGGACATGCTAGTTAGTATTGGATAGGAATAAAATGCTAATATAAAAGAAATAATTCTCAGTGAAAAAAACAAACAAATACAAATATTTATAGAGATGATCTCGATGCCATGGTCTTAGAAAGTAATGACTATAAAATCAAAATGGGAACCTTTAGGGTTACACTGGTAAAATTATTACCACTTCAAATGAAATCTTAGATAATCTTCATATGTCACTCATGTATTTCCATAATATATTGACTAGGTAGACTCTATCTAATGTACACTATCTCTAGTATAGATATAAAAGAAACCCCCACTTGAAAAGAAACACGTGGACGAGATTTTAAATAAAGGGCTTCACCATAATAAATAGAAAGGAAAAATAAAATTGTCTTGTAACTTTCCCTTGTTGCAGCACAAGCAAGGGAAGGATCCTAGTTTTAGTCAGTCCTTATCTATAACCAAGAATGAGGTTTAAGAAAATATGATACCAATGGGCTAAATTACTATTGTACGTAAAAAATTTCTAGGGAAAGAAAGGAATTACCTCATTCTGCTAGCTTTAGCTTCGAACCCTAGAAATCAAGTTAAGACAAAGCTTACAAAAGAAATTGGATGGGAAATTATATGGAATTCATGTGAAGAATAAAAAAGAATGAGTAAAATGAATTAGTAAATTTAACAAAGGATGCAAGAAAACTGAAAGAATGACATCAAAATAGCTATGTTAACGAAATTATAAGGAAATAGCTCTTCTTTGAGAGTGACGGATGAAATTTATGTTCGTAACCATGTTTAAAACTAGAATTAGTAGGTGTAAGCAAAAACTTTCAACAAATAAAAACGAAGACACCTTGTAAAAATGGAAAAGAGACACCTTGTCCACATGATCCAAAGTGAAAGAATGAAATGCATTGTAGATTTGGGTTAGGTGTTTTGAATAACCGTAATGAATCCCCACCATTGCATCCAGACTCTTAATCAAAGATTTTGAAAGTGAGATTGTCCTAAAGCCATGTGAAATCACATGGAGTGGATGTCGTTGCATCCAATCATATCTTCAAGTGTATCATGTGGCCAAGCCCTTAAAATCATTTCTATCCCATATGCATGAGTGAATTCATATGAATGTGATTTAAAATAGAAATGGAATTAACATTGTAATATGGGAAATACACCTAGTGGTATAGATGTGAGGCACTATTTTTTAACTTTGATGACTATGTTAATGTGGTCCTAGTTTAGGTATAAGATGTAGTACGAGGGAAAAAAGAATATTATGTATATGGATCACCATTTTTTTACCAAAATTAATTGATATATTGAACAAAAATTTATATTATAGCTTACCTTGAGTTATGGAAGCCTTGAAATAGAGGTAACCAAAAAACAAAGGTGATTCGAGTGAGTAGTAACATTACAAGGAAGTATTTCCCTAGAGGGTATATTAGACATTTTGAAATGAAATAAACGAAAAATAAGAATATACAACAAGGATTTTTATAGAGGGAGTTCGTAATGAGTTGAAATGTGGTCATATTAAATTAAGTGGAGTTTATATCCTAAGTAGAAAACTAATACAATGTATAATAAATAGGTGCATCAAAAATATCCATATATAGATAGAACTTGAATAAATACATTAAAAACTAGGCATGGGTACTTATAGCAGGAAGAGCCAATCTTTTGAATCCAAAATATACTCCTCGAAACTAAATGAGAACAAGAAACAATACTAGTAGTACAGTACATCTTAAGTTTGTATTAGAATAAAAAAGGACAATATTAAATAAGTATGCTCAATTTTAGTAATGTTAAAGTAAATTGATTTTTTTTAGTATGAAATGGAGGTATGTTACATGTGGTTTCAAAGCTATAGGTTCAAAATTTAGGCCTAACGGGAAATCCACATTGAAAGGTAAATTGCAGAAAATGTTGTGTTTTAGAAAATTAATGTGATTTTTCTTCTATGCAATAACGTACAATATTAATTAGAAAGAAGGAGAAATATGGAAAACCCTATAACATAAGGAGAGGTTTGGGTTGAGTTGGGAGGGTAAAATGCGCTGCCACTAGTCCAATTTATAGATATTGTAAGAGATTTAAGACAAGAGTTGGCCAACATCAGATCTGACCATGAATGCTTGTTGAAATCAAGTGAAGAGTAGGAGAAGCTCATAAAGGAATTGAATGAAAATCCAATGCATAAATCTCTACATACAAAGATGGAAGGGGATAGAGAAGACCCTTTCAAAATAAATTTTGTTAAGAATGAAATTGATAAGTTTGAACATGAAAATGAAAAATTTAAAAGTGCAAAATATTCAGAAAAAAAAAAATCTCCAAACCCCACTAAATCCAAGAGAAAAAAGAAAATAAAACTCAAGGGAGAGTTCAAAAACATAATACCACCTACCTTTGATGGAGATAAAGAAGAACAACATGAAGAAGATTGGTTGTTAAAGATTACTAAATATTTTAAAATATATGAATATTTTAACAACCTAAAGGCCAAATTGATAACATATCAACTGAAAGCCAAGGCTTCATTATGGTGAGAAGAAGAAAAAATAGTGCAGAATGTTGATGAAAAAAAAGTCACTTGGGAATAATTTCAAAAACAGTTCAAGGAAAAATATCTAACTAAAAAATATTATGATGATTCTACTAAATAATTCCATGATTTGAGGCTGGGACAACTGAATATGGATGAATTTGTAGCAAAAATTACAAACTTGTTAAGATATGTTACCTACATCAAGGAGGAAAAAGAGAAAGTATGTCAATTTCTAAATTGTCTTCCACTCTCTTACAAATAAAATGAATTTGACAATATAAATACCATGGACGAAGTTGTAAGAAAATAAAATATTTGTTATCGTTATTTTAAACAAAAGAATGAAGGTTCAAAATCTTGTTCTAAAAAAGAAAAAATTAATTTTGGAAGTGGAGCTAAGAAGACACAATCCTCTATTATGAAGAATTTTTGGAGAAACCATTGGCGAAAAAGATTCATCTAGGATAACCAACCACAATATGCACAATCTCAAACTAGTTCCAAACAAATTGATCTAAATAATAAAGGGATGAACGGTGGAATAGAAATAGGACCTCTAAAATGTTGGGGTTGTGGAGAGCCCCATATAGTGAGGAATTATCCACACAACACCAAATCAGTTCAATCATTGCAAGTTGTACAAGAGGAAACTATAGTAAATGGCATCACTAGAAATATACCAAGGATCAATGTTGTTTTACTAGAGAACAGACAAGAAGAAAATTATAAAACCATGATCGAAATTGAAGGTACTATACAAGACCAACCTATATCTATATTAGTAGATCCAGGGGCTAGTCTTAGTTATGTTAGTCCACAAGACATGGAAACATGAGAATTTAATGATGAAAAATTTAAGCATTCATGGTTAGTCCAACTTGCTACAGGAACAATGAGACAAGTAACAAGCTAGGTAAAATAGTGTCCCATATAACTAAATGGATGTAAAATTGAATTAATTCTGAATATACTCCCTTTAGGTTCATATGACTCATTGATAGGAACATATTGGTTGGAGAAAATATTTCTTTAATAAATTGTTTAGAAAATATGGTTACCTATGTAAACGGTGAAGGAAATTTACAACTAATTAAAGGCATATCCATGCCTATCTCCAAAATAAAATTTAAAGCCTTAAAACTGAAAAGATGTGCTAAAAAAAGTTCTAAACTATTTTTTATCCAAATTGAAGAAAATAGTTAGAAAAAAAAAAATACAATTATAGATGAACCGATTGTAATCAAATAATTTAAGGATGTTTTCCCTGAAGAAATTCCAGGATTACCACCAAGAAGAGACATAAAATTTATAATTGACTTGGTTCCAGGAGCCACTCTGGTGTCAAAAGAACCATATAGAATGAGATTTCTTGATCCTTAATCAAATAATTTAAGGATATTTTCCCAGAAGAAATTCCAGTATTACCACCAAGAAGAGACATACAATTTATAATTGACTTGGTTCCAGGAGCCACTCTGGTGTCAAAAGAACCATATAGAATGAGATTTCTTGAACTTTTGGAATTGAAATGAAACTACAATAATTATTAGACAAAGGTTATATCAAACCAAGAAATCCCCCCTAGGGAGCCCCACTGTTGTTTTCCAATAATAAATATGGGACTTTCACGATGTGCATATATTATCAACAGTTGAAAAAACTGTTCATTAAGAAAAAATATCATTTACCCTGCATAAGATGATTTGTTTGATAAATTCAAAGAGGAAACAATGTTTTCAAAGATCATCCTTAGATCAGGTTACCACTAGTTATGGATACAAGATGAATATATACACAAAACAACATTTAGAACAAGGTATGAACACTACGAATTTGTAGTTCTACCTTTTTTTCTTACTAATCCACCTTCTACCTTCATGTGCTTAATGAAAAATCTATTTAGTAAGTATCTAGACAAGTGTGTATTGGTCTTCACAGATTGTATTTTGATATATTTGAAAGCTAAGAAGAGAAATAAGAACATTTAAAGATAGTATTGCAGACCTTTAGATAAAACCAGTTGTACCCAAATTCCAGCAAGTGTGAATTTTATAAAGACAAAATTGGGCCATATTATTTCTAAAGAAGGTATATTTGTTAATCCTAAAAAGGTTATGGACATCTTAAACTAGAAAATACCTAAGGATGTAGCAGATATCAAGTCCTTCATGTGAATTACTGGTTATTGTAGAAGACTTGTTGAAGGGTTTTCTAAATTAGCCTATCCCATCACTTCTCTACAAAAGAAAGGAGTTAAATTTAATTGGAAAACAAAGTGTCAATAGAGGTTTGAAAAATTAAAACATCTATTAACCATATCCCCAATCTTAAAGATTGCAAATCTAGAAAATTACTTGTGGTATATATCGATGCATGCCTAGAAGGGCTTGGTCGTGTGTTAATGCAGGAAAACTATGTAGTTGCTTATGAATCAAGAAAAATGAAGCCTCATGAAAAGAGCTATGTTGTTAATAATTTGGAATTAGTTGATGTTATAAATTCCTTGAAGATGTGGAGACATTACTTAACGAGAAAAAAATTTACACTTAACATTGATCACATAAGTTTAAAATATTTTTCTAGCCAATTTGATTTGAATGTTAGACAGACTAGGTGTATTACAATCTTAAGTGAATTTGAATTTGACAACAAGCACATCAAAGGTAAAGAGAATAAAGTTGCAGACATCCTAACTAGAAGTGCAAATCAGTTAACTGAAATTTTTGTTAGTAGTGCCAAGGCAGATTCTGGAGAACAAATAAAGATTTCATCCCCTAAATATGAATTTTATCTATAGTTGCAGTAGAAATTATAGCATACAAAACTACCCAGCTATGCAAAAAATCAAGATAAATTGTCAACTTTCAGTAACCGAATTTATGTTTCAAACAAAGCTGCATTAAAAAAAATTATTCTCAATTAACATCATCTGAAGCCTTTCTCAAGTCACACTAGATATCATAAAATGATCACATCATTGAGAAAGCAATTTTATTGGATAGTAATGAAGCGAGAAGTGGTTGAGTACTTGGATAAATGTTTAGAGTGCTATCAAGTGAAGGTAGAATGCCAACACCCAACTAGAATACTAAACCCTTTACAAATTCCAGAGTGGAAATGATAGGTTATTTATTTAGACTTCGTCACTGGTATTCCAAGAACCATAAGACAACATGACTCTATTATGGTCATTGTGGACAAATTAAGTAAAGTAACCAATTTTATACCTATCCACTCTACTTTTGGAACAACCCAAATTGTAGATTCATGAAGGAAATATTTCGGTTGCATGGAATACAAAAAACAATGGTAGCACATAGAGATTCTAATTTTACTTCTAACTTCTGGAACACACTGTTTGGAGGAATGGGTACACAATTGAACTTTAGTACAACTTACCTTCCTTAAACAGACGGTCAAAAATAAAGGACAAAACAGATTCTAGATGACATGTCAAGGATGTATGTTATAGATCGATGCACTAAGTGGGAAAATTATTTACACTTAGCCAAATTTTGATAAAATAATAGCTATCAGGTGTCTATAAAAATGAGTCCATTTGAGGCTATGTATGGAAGGAACTTTCACACTTCTTTAACTTGGAGTTAGTTGAAATATAAGTTGATGTTAGTCCCTTATGTCCTTCAGGAAATGGAATAAGTACTAAGAAAAATAAGAAAAAAATTGAAGACTACCCAAGATAGGAAAAAAAGATATGAAAATAAAAAGATAATGCACAAAGAATTCAAATTGGGAGAACACATATACTTCAAATTCAAACCAAATAAGATCACTTTGAGACTAGGAACCTATGCTAAAACAACACCAAGGTTATCTAGAACCTTCGAGATACTAGATAGAGTTGGGTCGGTAGCCTACGAGCTTGCACTTCCTAGTCATTTAAAAGTGCATAATGATTTTCATGTCTCTTTATTGAAAAATTATGTTCAAAACAATTTTCACATGATTGATTGGAATGTAGTACAGGTGGAACTGGAAATATATTTTTATGTAAAAGAATTAAAATATTATATTGGAGATAAACCATGCTCCATAATCGAGCCATCACATAGGTTAAGGTACAATGGAAGCACTTTACCTCAAAAGAGACTACCTAAGAGATGGAGGAAAAAATGTGTGAGGCATTTCGAGTATTGTTCCAAGAGGAAAGGAACTAAAAATAAACACCAAGGATGGTGTTTATTTTTAAGAGGGGTAAGACTCTAACACCCCTATGTTTTGCTTTTTCATACATGGCTATTTTTAGACTCTTAAATTATTGTTGGCCTTAATGGTCGTAGAAGCCAAGATTTAAACTATGTTGCAATGTAATTATGTATTCTTTTATTGAATTAATAAATGAGTTGTTTGGAAGTAATGAGGAAAGAGCACTTGAGTATTAGAGAGTTCTTTCCAATTTATAAAAACGTTGTTAGTATTTAAGTCCACATGGTGGACCTTCCCAAAAAGTCTCCTAAAAATCCCTAGGAGAAAGTTGTTAAAAATATTAACATAATGAGAGAGAAAGAGTATGTTAATCACTTAGCTAGAGAGATGTTAATTTGGGTGAAAAGAAGAATAGAGCACATCGGGAGATAGATGTGTGCTTTAAAATAAACATAAAATATCTTTTTATTAAATCAAAAAAAAATCCTAGGTAACTAAGGGATGAATCCCATGAAAGCATGACATTGCTAAGGAAAAATATGTGATTGCAGTGATTCTTATATTCAGAAACTTCTAATATTTAATATATTATGGAAATGATTGGATGAATGTGGAAGAAAAGAGTTATCGATATATGAAATAAGGTATACATGTGTATATAGAGCAATTACCAAAAAACCCGATTATGGTTAGGATTGTGCTATTATATTGTGAATTAAGGTTTAAATTTGAGAATGATATAAATTGTACATGCATAGTTAAAAGATCTTCTTTTATATAAATATGAGCTAGTTTGTGTAAGATCTGAATTGTACTTGAGCACAATAATTAAATAAATTATGTTATAAGTATCATCCAACAGTAATACAATAATATAAGTTTATGTTAGACCATATGCTTAGTTATACTATATAGTTCATTGAATTGAGACCAAGCTATCATTGGGAATTATGTATAATTAAATAAAACTTCGTTAATTAGTATAGGAACCTCTAGCTATATTCATGTACTCTTACATGATTACATGCAAAATGGAAGTACACTATAGAAAAGATGAATCACATTATTTCTTGTAAACTTGAGCTAAACTTTTCAAGACCATACATAATCCTATTGAAAAAATATGAAGAAAATGTTTTGTATAATGAAAATTAAATTACTTATTAGGGTAAGGAAACATGGAATACCTAATGTATTCCCATGAACTATATAAATTATACATTTTGTTTGTGAGTTTGGCATAATAATGAATTGGTTATTAAAGGAATTGTATGTTTATACTTTAACGTTTTAAAATGATAATAAATTATGAAGTTATTTTATAAGACTTATATAGAACTAAATAATACTTTGGATATTATATAAGACCAACATCATGGTTTAATGGTTATAATAGTTTAATAAAGTGCATAGGATATTTAGAATTCTTTGCTAAATTTCATTAAATATTCCAAATTAAAAAAAAAAATCATGGAAGACTTCAATACCAATTCCTTTGTACTATATTATAAAAGAGTTAATAAGCCAAATCCATCATAGATGAATATGAAAGTATAATACAAGAAGGAGTAATTACAGTAAAATATATAGTATACAAACACTATACTGAAATACTAGTAACGTTAATTCAAATAAGCAAAGAGAAAACCCAGACTTTGATTACAGTTAAATAAGAAATTATGGAAAACTATTGTATAATAAAATTCAATCTCTTATATATATATATATATATATTACATGAGAAATTGGAATTTTCCATGGTACTTATACATTCAAGATCTACCACAAATATGGATTCTATACTTGACTGAAAGGCGAATATGATTAAAGAAATAAATAAAAACCATATAGGTATAAAATAATAGGCGGAAGAGTCTGAATAAATATCAATGTCTAAAGTTGTTAGCGCCCAAGGCTGAGATGTACAATTTGAAACCCTGTAGGGTCTGAAGAAAGAAAAAAATAAAAATCCTGAATTGGGTTATGAATTACACATCCAAATCATAGTTGTACGCTATAGTAGCTTCACACGAAAGGTGGCTAAATAAAAAAATCCCAACATGTAGGCCAACAAAATTGAAGTCAAATTTCGCGTAAGAGGGAAAACCCTTGGAATAAATCTAACGAGTTTACTTTTCTTCCATAGATCATATCTGTAACCATTGAAAAGAACATAGAGAATTGGCATCTTGAAGCACAAGGATAGAAGTCGAAATAGGGTATTTATGATGATCAAATGAAAATAAAGACTTGCACCATACAACCATAACTAAAAATGAAATGACAACACGTCCTGTATAGAGCTATGAATGCCAAGGGACATGCCAATTCATATTGGATAGGAATAAAATCTTATGATAAAAGAAATAAATCTCAGTGAAAAAAGTAAAATGAGACGAAACTTTACATATATGGTCTCAGTTGTAAAAACAAACTGGTAACTTTAGGGTTATACTGATAAAATTATTTCCACTTCAAATGAAATCTCATAATCGTCCATTATCAATCATTTCTTGCCATCATAGAGTGCCTAACATGACACTATGTGAGGTATTATGTCTCTAGTCCAGATAGAAAAGAAACCTCCACTTAGAAAACAACACATGTCCGTGATTGGGTTTTTCCATAATAGATAGAAAGGAAAAAGATAATTACCATGTAAATTTCCATAGTGGCAACGCAAGAAAGGTAAAAACCCTAGTTTTAGTCACTACTCCTCTGTAACCAAGAATGAGGTTAAGAAAAGATGATACCAATAGGGTAAATTACTATTTTATATAAGAAAATTCTAGCAAAAGAAAGGAATTACCTCATGTTGGTAGCTTCAACATCAAACCCTCATAATAAAGTTGAGATAGGGCTTAAAAAGAACTAAGATAGGAAATTATATGAAATGAGCACAATGAATTAGTAAATGTAATGAATGATGTAAGGAAACTGAAAGAATGGCATCAAAATAAATATGTTAATGAAATTCTAATTAAATACATCTTCTCTAAACAAATGAATTTTTTATTCGTAACCATGTTTAAAGCCATATTCCCTAGGTGTAAGAAAAACCTTACAACAAAGAAAAACCAAGACATCTTACGGAAATGGTAGAGCACACCCTAGCCACGTGAACCAAAGTGAAAGAGTGAAATGAGTTGTATATTGGACTTCGTTTTTTGAATAACCTTAATGAATCCTCAATCGTTGAAAGTGTGACTACCCTCAAGCCATGTGAAATCACGTGGAGTGGATTTCGTGGAATCCAACCATATCGCCAGGGGTATAATGGGGCCAAGCCCTTAATATCATTTCTATCCCATATGCATGAGTGAATTCATATGAATGTGATTTAAAATAGAAATGGATTTAATATTCAATAATGGGAACCACACCTGAGGCATCAGTTTCACTACAAGGAAAAGATCTTTGAGCAGAGGTTATAAAGGAAGCTTTTAGTATTATAAAATTGTCAAAAAAAACATTTTCTACAACATTCGTTTACGGTTACAGAGGTTTTGGTAGTGCTTTTAATGGAATTTCAACACAACTAAAAAAACTCGGCGGCCGTAGGTTATTACAGATGCTTTTTTCATCGGTGCGCTACTAAGGTATTAATGCACTGGTGCGTGTCATCTGGAAGGTGGCCGGAGGCGGTCGAAGGTGCATGCACTGCGCCGTCAAGGTATAAAACCGCACCTAGCGCAGTGTTGGTGATACAACACACGGGGCCATTCTAATTGGTGTTGGTCATCTCAACGCACCGGCACGTAGACTTATAGAAACGCACTGGTGCGCAGTATCAGAAAAATGCACAAATTGTTCTAATTTGTATTGGTATTTGTGCGGTGCCCATAGGTCGTGCAAATGCACCGGTGCGTAGTCTCACATAAACGCACCGGTGTGTAGTATTGCACAAACGCACCGAGATTTATAATTGGTATTGGTATTTGTGTGATGCCCATAGGTTGTACAAATGCACCGGTGCGTAGTCTCACATAAATGCACCAGTGTGCAGTATCGCACAAACGCACTGAGATTTATAATTGGAATTTGGTATTTGTGCGGTGCATATAGCTCATAGAAACGCAACTGTGTTGTATCATACAAACGCACTGGTGTATAGTAACTGACACGCACTGGTGTTCATTTTGTATTTTTTAGAAACATCGACCTCTGACAGTGAAATTATTGTGATTTTTTAAAATTCATTATTCATCAAAAGTCGACACATCTTATAACAGTATTCATATTAATTAAATTTTTATTAATTCATTTGAATGTGATGTTTGGATTAATTTTTTATATCAAATCATAATTATTGTGATTTTTTAAAATTCATTATTCATCAAAAGATGACACATATCTTATAACAGTGTTCATATGAATTAAATTTTTATTAGTGCATTTGAATGTGATGTTTGGAATAATTTGTTATATCATATAATCAAATTTCACATCTCTTCATTATAATATTTAATCATCCATAAATTTAATGAGTGGTGTTACATTTCACAGCGACAATGGAAAACGCAATAGAATAAATTAAAACATATTTTATTATATATATATATAGTCTTTGTCATACAAAATGGGATAGTTATTGGTATCCATTTGTCTTTCAATTGGGACACTATGTCCATTACATTAAACAAAATCTTTGATTTCATAGACAAATATTTCAAAAAATACAACGTTTTTCTTTGATATCCAAACATAGTGATCATCATTCTTCGCTTGAATTGTTGTCACAACTAGAGCTACTTCCATGACTTGGGTTATTTTCAGGAATATTTTGTTCACGGTGTTGATTGTTTTCTTATTTTTCACCTTTCATCTACAAACATAAAATTAAACTATAATGAGTGTATATACATTGGTGAGAATAATGAAAATTGCAATATTAAATAATATGCATCAATGTAAATCGAAAAGAAATGACGTATCATAGCAACAATTGACTCATGAACTATACACATTCTTTCAAAACCATGTAGTATGACATCTTTCAAGATTTCATATGTTGGCACAGTGCCATACTTTGTTTCTTGCAAGTTTTATACCCCATAACAAATCATATATTTAATATAAAAGATTTTTTTGTTCTATTAATTATAGACAGAGCTAACTAAAAGAAGATCGATATATGCTTACAAATTCCACAATTAATTTCTGATATGCCAACATATAGTCACAACCCATATTTAACTTAATATCAATCAATTTGTCTGATGGTTCTTCTTTGTATGTAGCACCTGTTTGAAGGCATTCAATGACGATTTTGTAAAGCAACTTTAAAAATACAAAAATGAAATCTAGTTAAGTTGCTATAAGGAATTAACAATTACTGACAAACTTAGATATCAACCGTTTTCTTCCTTGTCATCATGTTTTATGTGCTGAATGGGTTCCATTTTCTTTTATTTTCTGCAAGAAAATACTTAAAAATTAATACTTAATGCTAAATTGTTTATTTATTGTACATAATGATTGAAAAATTCAATGATTACATATTACATATGAAGCACACTATTGTTGAGATGGCTCCTCCTGCAATGCAATTTTGTCCATTTCTTTGACCATCTCCTTGTACACATTTTTGGACATTCCTACTGGCATATTTTTAATATCATCTCGTTCATCTTTTGAGATTTTCATAATTTTCCTAAAAAATGTAACATGACAATAAACTATTTACTTTTTATATTGATATATGAAAAGTAAATATAACAAAAGTGATATTTATAAATGATATTTATAAATAACTCTAGACAAACATTTAAAGAAATATTACTTTTTCATTCCTTCTTTTTTGTTGTTGTACGTTTTTGCTATTAAAAGTCTGACATGTCTCATTGACCAATTCTCAGTAAACTCTTCCTGTAGTTTAGATAAAATCTAGTTCTTGGAATCATTGAATTGATTTTTGTATTGTAAGTAGAAAGAACATCTATACATTCGTTCCACTAGATCCCTCAAAATTTTGTCAAAGTTTTTCCCCCTTTCGTTAACCTTCAACACCACTCCAGATGAGCTAAGGAGCAATTCGTTTTCATTTTCATGTTCTATTTTTTTTCTTTTTTTAGAACAACATTCCTTTTCTCAGTTGTTGGTCCCTTTAGAACATTAAACAGATTTGAATTAATAGATTGTTTGACACATGTTATCTAATAATTTTTTTATTATTATTTTGTAAATTTAGTAGTTCCTTACCATTTTCTATTTCTCAAAAATATAGAGCAAGTTGCAACATATTCACATTTGGTGGCCTCACCCTGCCCGAAGGAAATCAGGTCTATTGGCCACCTTAAAGCATTTAATGCCATCCAAAATTGCAATTGTTTCTTTCGTTTACTCGCCGCTATGACATGTTTAATGTTTACAACCAAGTCTATTAAACAACATGAAATATAAAAGTTATCCGTAAAAAGAATGTTAACTTAAAGTCAATTAACCATCGGAAGAGTCTATTGGTTCCGGGTCTTTTGCTGTAGATCCTGGCATATCAACCTATTGCATATGTTGTAGCTATCTTTCAAACTTTCCTATATGAGTAGTGGCATGATACTCTGACACCCTTAATTTCCGGATATATGTTTTGATTTCGTGTAGTATTGAAAGCACTTGGGGATTCCCTTCACTTGCCTGTAAGCTTTGTAGAGATTTAGCTAGAACACATTTCAGAGTCCAGTAGGTGTGTCTTGATTGATGAAAGAGGGAAAGACATCCTCTCGTACTCCTAGGATCAACAACAAAATCCATATTTTCCTCCTGAACCTCAATATCCTCTTCTTTATTATCACTTTCTCTCTCCCATTCATGAATGACATTCCGAACCTGCGAAGAGTTTCCAGTTGCATAAACTTCGAAGAGGTTTTTCATTATCTCTTCTTTCGTCCTTCTTCCTCTCTTACTGGTTCCAGCCTTATTTTGCGCAAGCTTTTTCTTCCCATTATACTTAGGCTGGTGCTTTGCAACCTGTCTTTTCACCATTGCGTTCCTCTGGCTGAGGATTACGAACCATTGTTTAACTAAACCTGTAAAGGAGAGCTTGTACATGGTAACATATTATAAACACAGGACCCAATAAATTCAGTGAGTCACCCTGTCATTTTGTGGATATGCATGCAGTTCCTATTACAGACACATGTAATTAAATAAATGCAATGAAGAAACTCATTAATTGACACGTGAATGTTCTGGCCTTGAACCCGTTTTTTACTTAACATTCGCCTCTGATGTTTCCTATGTCGATCTGACATGATTAGTTGGCTTACTGTTGGCTTCATCATGAGCCAGCATGCAATGGTACCCTCGACTTTTACTGCAGGTTTAATAACTGTCAGCCAGACGCAGCACACCATCACGTGCCTTCTTCTGTCATCCATTCGCTACCTGCCCTCCTTCATTGGCCACTTCACACCCTGATTGGGGGTATCTAATAATTTCAAGTATATTATTAATGAAAATTAAAAAAAGAAACTCGTATTGGATCGATAGTATTTTTTCATTCACCTGATTCATCCTTTTGTAATTTTTCCATCAAAATTTTACGCTCTTCTGGTCCTAAATCAGAAATAATCTTATCGAGTTTCATTATTTTTTGGCTCTACATGATACACAGTAAAAAATACATATTAGTTAAACTTACATATAGTTCAAAAATAATATTTTTTTGTAAAGAATTTACAAAGAACTTGTTTTTTTTGCTTTTCTTGATGTGTTATCAGCATTTTTGTTACTTGATCTCTTGTTAACCATTTCTTTATCAATATGAAACATGTACCATATCATTCATTAATATATTTTATAAATAAATTGTCAACTTTTCAGGTAAAAAAAAATTCTCGAGAAACCGGTGTGTCATTCATGGTGTACGCACCGACGTCGGTGCGTGGGGGTCTTATAAAAACACCAAAAAAATAGTATAATACACCATACGATGCTCTATGTCAACAAGAAGCACTGGTGCATTACATGTTAACCACCGCACCGATTAACACAGACAAAATAATAAGAATCGTCCAATGTTAGTTTTCGTAGCATAAACGCCCCGTGCAAACAAGGGACCACCATATGGTGCTCTCTGTCAACTAGGAGACCCAGTGCAGTGTGTTATATGTTACATGGTGCACCGATTAACACAATAAAAAAAAATTTGTGAAACAGCACGTGCGTGGTGTGCCATAATGAAATAGCGCACTGATGCCCTATTTTACATATGGCGCACTGATTTTAAAAAAAATATTTTTTTTATCACACAGTACTTGTGCAGTGCGCTGGGATAATCCAGTGCACCGGTGCACTAGGTTACGTCAGGCGCACCGCTAAAAAAAAATTGTTTTTCAAAAATTCACGCAAGGGCCGACATGGATTGGGATCTAACTATCCAAGTCGTCTCGTGGGGTGGATGTCATAGGCGTATATATAGCAATACAAACCCTATAAATCTAAAATGAAACGCCCTAATTTTAAAATCATATAAATAGGGAGAAGAAAGGGTAGAAACAAAAAGAATGAAGGGTTTAGGGTAAAAATTGATTTTTTTTTTGTTTCTAAAAATGAAAAACAAATTGAAATTTTTTTCTTACTACGTAAAAAAAAACTACAGAAAAATTAAAAAAAAAAACAATAAAATTTAATCACGAGATCATTTGAAATTCTATGCTACAGGGTTTGAATCACCAGAGGTTTGGAATTCTGATTGTCTGAATACTTCTGTTCGAACGTATTTCTCTACTCCACAGTGATCTCGTGCTCTCTTGCTCCAGGTATGTCTCCTGCAAATCTCTGGCTGAAAATTTTTGCAAAAATAGTCAAATAATGAAAAGTGTTTAGTATTTAAAGAATTGTTTTATGAAATTAGATTTTTAAAAATATTTGGCTGCCCATTTTTCAATTTACATCTTTTTTTTTCACTTAAAGAAAATAGAGTTGCGCTTTTTTTTATTTGCGGTTTTTCGTCACCAGTGTATCACTTAATAGAACCGCACCAGTGCGTCCATTGATAACATGGAACCAGTGCGAAGTAACTAAAACGCACCGGTGCAGTTATCTGTAGATTAGCTCTAATAACAAGAAGTCCATTTTTAAGGCACCAAAATTACTTTTAGGTGTTTACACCAAAATTTATTGTTGATTTTGCTCAAATGTAGGGAGAAAATATCATAATTATATCGAATGGACAATTCTTCAAAATTCATCTCGTTCCATAATATTTCTCAAAGTCCATCGCGGTGTTCTCCCTATCCATCTCGAGACGTAATATTCACTTCAAATTTTATTTATATTTTCGTTATTTAATTGAATTTATGTTTTTTATCCATGTCAATAATGCACAAATTAATTAAATTTATAATGTATACATATTTGTAGGTTCATGCAGATACATAAATGAGTTTATATGCACAAAATATTCAAAAAGCTCCAAAACATCGGAAACACTTATCAGGAGCAGCATAGCGTAAGGCGCATTTGGTAGATGAAAATAGACAATCACTTCACCCTTCCAATTGTAACAATATTGCATCTTCTAGCCAAAATCTTGGGACAATGATGGTAATAATTATAATTGTTTGGTATATTGATTAATGTAATTATTTCAATGTCAAACCAATTAATCATGCAATATTGTTAACGTGCTTACTATTTGATATCATATATTTTGTACTAATCATGTTCAAATATTTTTTTTTAACTTATTAGGATTCTAGTGATGATGAGCGACCTACCTACCATCTTCCGTTTCACCCCACGACAATGTGAAATCGAGAGAAGATTGAATTAAGAGAAAAAACCGGAGAGGAACGATACCAAGAATGGTTGAATCAACCACCGATTCAATTCCCGCTATGTCCAGATTCACCAATTAGGAATGACTACAACAATAGTAGTTCTTCACAAGCTGGAAAAGGAGGCAATCAAATAGAGGTTGGTATGGATGATTACTTAAGGGATACGACTGCCATGGAGACAATGTTGTTAGATGCATTCCAAAATGATGATCAGCTAGGGGATGATGCTCATATCATTAACACCTTTTTCGAAAGCCTTAAATTTTCTTCCACCACTCCTCTCTTTGGAACTGGCGGTCAGTCAAAGTCTACCCTGTTGGACAACGATGTTACCGTACAACTTGAAAGCAAATTTTGGCTTGTCAAATGCATGTTTCTCAGAAATTTTGAGGTAAGTTACCATAAATTCCTCCCTTATATAAATTTGAGAAATCTAATCAGTACACAATGAACATTATAAATGGTAAATTTTATGAACGTTAATAATTATATCGGCATTAATGTACATTTATTAATATATTTTTCCATGATCACCAACTACAGGTTATTCAAAGATAAGGTTCTTTCGAGTGATAATGTCTTTCCCAGTAGTTGCGAAGATGCAAAGAAATTGTTTAAAACATTGGGTGTTCAGTACATGTCATATCATGCATGTGAAAATGATTGTATTCTATATAGAGGAGAATATGCAGACAAAGAGATATGTCTGAAATGTGGGCATGACAGGTATGCTAAATAAAAAAATAAGGGTAAATCACGTATTGGTCCTCCTTTTAAGATATTGAGGCACATGCCTATAATCCCAAGGATTCAATGGCTCTTTCGTTGCAAAGAATTTTCTATGTTGCAGGGATGGCATGCCTCACACAGAAGTGAGTTGGGAGTTATGTCAATCCCAACTGATTCAATAGCCATGAAGCATATAGAGGATACATGGCCCGAAAAATTCAAGGATGAAGTACGAAGTCTACAACTCAGCATAGCCATGGATGGTGTCAACCCATATTCCCTCCAGAACACCAACTATTATGTTTTGCCTGTAGTAGTGATCAATAACAATATCCCCCAATGGTTTTCCGTGAAGAATGAACATCTTATGTTGGCTCTCATGGTCCCTGGTAGATGAACTGAAGGAATTATGGGATGGGATAAATGTATACAATGTATCAAGACCCATCGCAGCAGAGAGGATTTTTACATTTTATGGCATATGTGCTTACACGACACATGATTATCGAGGCTTAGGTGTTTTCTCTAGTAAATTACGTGTTTAATTTATTTATTTTTTTATATACGTAAAATATTCTTTCACATATTAGTTATTTAATTAATCATTGTAATTTTTCTGATCTTCATGATATTCTTTAACGATCCATGCATATTAATTGTATACAATAATCTCACAGGTCTTGTAACAAAAGGGTATTTTTTTTGTAAATGTTGTGGACCTTCTCTAAAAGCTAGATGGTCCAAGGACCTACGAAATCCAGTGTTTGATTTCTCCAGGGTATTCCTCCCAGAAGAACACCCTTACAGAAGAGCAGCATCCACTTTCAATGGTAAACGAGAGAGAACCCAAAGGCCTCCAATAACGACACCAGCTGAATGGCTTAGAGCATATGAGAGAGAGAAGGATAAGCAGTTCATAGAAATGTTCGATTCAAATGTGGAGCCTATGTTCGATGATCCAGAATTCTTCAACACCTATGTTGAGAAATTATCCATTGGGATGAAAAGGAAATCTATCTTTTATAACCTCCCATATTGGGAGCATCTTAAGATTACCCACTTATTATATCCCATGCATATATATATAAATGTTTCATCTTCTTTATGGAGAAACATATCATCGAAAAAAAGTGACACATTGGCCGTTAGGAAAGATCTTATTACTTCAAAAACTAAAAAGAAACATTGGCCAAGACGATTAGAAAGTACAGGATCAGAGGCAGGTGTTGGTCTCTCTAATTCATGGTATTTCAAAGAAGGTAATATCCCATGGATTTTTAAAAAATATGATCTTTCTTTGGAAAAGGAAGCTATAATGGGTGTGAGGGTGCCATCTTCATACAGGTCTTCACTACGACGCTGCTTCACCATGGATGACCATTTGTCGTGGTTGGAATCGCATGACCATCTGAATCTTATAAGAGTATGTATAATGTCAAAAGCATGATTTTCTTATTTGTTATATTAATAAAATTTATCCCATGCAGGGATCATAAAACATGACTAATTTTGTATATTATTGCATGTGTTTATAACTTTGCAATGTCAATATCCTTTGTTTGTGCATGGGTGTGTGAAACATGAATTCCCTCAAGACCTAGGATGTGCCATATCTAAATTATCTACATTTGTACGTTGGACCACGTGAAAGGAGATTCATGTGGCTAGTATTCCACGGTGGCGTCACGAGATATTTGAGATTGTTTGTATGTTTGAGAAGGAACTGCCAACGAGTTTCATGGACTTGTAGGTTAATCTTCTAATCCATCTAGTAGATGAGGTTGAATTAGTTGGGGTGGTTTCTTGTTGTTGTATGTTCTTCTTAGAGAGGTACATGAAGAAATTGAAAGGTTTTGTTTGACAAAGGGTAAAACTCGAGGGGTCTGTGGCAGAGGGGTACATATCGTATGAGTCTTTCTATTATGCCAGTGAGTACATCAAGCAGATCGACAACACACCGGGTGCGATGATTTGGGATGATGAAAGGGATTAAGACAAAAGAGAAGGGGAGTTACTCCAAATGAGTGGAAAAAAACACTTGATAAAGAGTAAGCGACTTATAAATTTTCAAATTTAAACAAAGTAAATATTCATGTTTAACTTTGATATAATGTATATTTTGATCTCTATGTACTATATAATGTTGGTTTGATTTCATCGGCGAATGTAGAAATTGACGCAATCAATAAATTCATTCTTTACCATTTTGAAGCGACACAACCATGGGTCGCATTGTACGAACAAAAGAGGATGAAATGGGATAGTGACAGGAAAGAATTCAGATGGTTGAATGGTAGAAGTGTGCCTTATCCCGATCATTTAAAAGAAAATATGCAGTAGCAGTTGGGTTGTTGACCAAGTCAAAGAGAAATATGGTGCAACCAGTCGTTACTCGCGTGTTGAAGAGGATGCACTAAATGTAGGTATTGGGTGCAACAACTCGGTAATAATCTATTTAATTTATATGTACATTTTAAACTTAATAATGCACCTTTCAAATGTAATTACATTATCTATATTTCATATTTTAACTATTGGATTATTATAAGACACATGAAACTATGATTTTTTAAATTTTTTTATAATAGGTGCATTTTTTCCCATATATGTGGCCATATGGACACCATTTTTGCACATAAAATTCTGATGCTGGAAACACCACACAAGTCTGTGGAGTGGAAGTCCAGTTCGAACAATCTCGTCGATTTAGCCACCGTGATCTAAACCTAGTACGAGGAACGTTAGGTTACGTCAGAAAGATACAAGAGATCATTGAAGCGGATTTCTCTTCTTTCCAATGTGTTATTTTTAGGTGCAAGTGGTGGGACACCTTTGATTGGAATAATGTAAAGGAAGATCACGATAGTAGGCTGATATGTATCAACTCTAGAAAGATGTGGGATGAAGCTAAGGAGCCCTATGTTTTCCCCAAACACTGCAACCAGGTACTTTTTTACCCAGATGTGTTGTAAAGGATTGGTGGTTCGTATTGACACATGACCCTAGATCAAAACATATTTTTTAGAACAATAGTGTTATCATGCCATGCGAGCTAGAAGATAATGAGGGTGATTATGAGAACCGAGAGTTATATGGTACATGTGTTATATCATCAATATTTATATTTTTTAAGATGGGTTTTTCGAAACATTATAATATGTATTTTGAATTAAATGGTAATTTGCATTGTGTTAATGCTAAAATCAATATTTCACTTGATAATTTGCAATTATGTTGATCTCAAAAACAATGGCGTACTGTATAAAATTTTTTTTTTTGTATATAAGATCATAATAAAATAATGTTAATTCTAAAGCACATGAATTTATTTGCATTATTTTCTAAACTTTATTATGTTACAAAATTCATATTATTCTAGATTTATTATTTTAAAATTATTTAAAATTTTACAAATTTAAAAATTTTAATAAAATCATTTCATATTAATACAATTAAAATTTTCACATTAATACAATTAAAATTTTACAAATATTTTACATGCAATTACAATTACAATTACAATTTTACAATTAATTCACATACAATTACAATTTTAGAATTTTACATACAATTACAATTACACTTACAATTTTGCAATTACAATCATTTCACAGTAATACAATTAAAATTTTACAAATATTTTATAGAATTACAATTACAATTACAATTTTACAAATTTACATATATACCATTACAATCACAATTTTATAATTTTACATACAATTATAATTACAATTACAATTTTACAATTTTACATATATACAATTACAATTAAAATTACAATTACAATCATTTCACAATAAATTAAATATTACAATTACAATAAATTTTACAAATATTTTACATACAATTACAATTTTAGAATTTTACATACAATTACAAGTACAAATATTACAATTTTACAATATCGTGATCATTTAATATTAAATTAATTAATAAACATGAAAATCATGATAACCATCGTACAAACATCATATTCGAGTAAAAAACACATTCAAATTCGCTAACATCATCATGATCATTATCATCTAACAAAACACAATTAACATTCTATAACATCATCACAGCACAGACATCAAATATACATCTCATGTGAAATAACTGCTATCACATACACATCTATCTGCAAGATGCACATTAAATGAACATATCTAACATGACCTAACAATATACACATCATGATGATCACCAACATGTAAATTAAGTACAACTGCAACATGAACATAAAATACATGGACCATATATATATATATAGAACTAAATAATGTTAAAAATATACAACTGTAATATAAATGTCATATATTCGCTGGTGGTACATCATCAATATTAGTACTATTCGAGGCCTGCTCAGTCAATGATGCAGCCTCGACAAGCTCAGATACATATTGATCATCACGTGCATGTTGATCTGGTATTGGTGGCTCATGCTGATCAGGATCAACTGTCGACTGCTCATCATGATGACTCACCATGGTCGATGGTCTAGCCTTCTCATGATCATGAGTACTGCTGGATGCTGCAAGCTGCTGACTCTACATGGCCGAAGGTCCAGTCTGCTCTCCATGATGACTGTTGGTCGATGCTATTGGAGGCTACTCATATGGTGTGGCACGAGGTGAACGATGATCACTCCCTTGATCGTGATCATCAGATGATGCATCTCTACTCGCGGATTGTCGATCAAGTGTTGCATCTTGACCACGCCTATAACGTGCAAGGGTCCTCCTCAACAGTGTAACTAAGGTCGTAGCTCCTACAACATGTCCCATCAGGTTTTACATGTCACGCGGCATGCCTTTCCACATATGTACCAGCCTACCATCGGCCTGTATGTCTCTCATAGTAGCAAGCTTGACTCCCGCCTCAACAATCAATGCACATAGTTGGTCGCCCAACTCCATCCTCAATCTGCTATCAAGCTTACCACGCCTAGCAAAAGGCGGTATCGGCACACCAGCAGGAACAGGTCTCTCTGCATCGGCCGCATGATCCTCGACATCTGGCATATCCTAATTGTCATCAAGATCCATACTTGGATCATTTGGTGGCATTATCATTTCCTCACCGTAAAAAGACCCAATGTCTGTAGAATATATACAAGTACACAAAAATAATTATACAATTTCATTCCACAATTTAATAAAAACAAGTTAAAGAACATGTTAGAATAAATTTAAATAAAACAGTAATATTACCTCTATCATCCGGCGACGCATCATCTATGAAGAGGATGTTGGCACACCCTCGCCAATCCAAACCATCATAAGGAAAGGGGACCATAACGAAGGGATGTTCATCAACACTGGCTAGCAACTCTAGTGCATCATGTGATATCCTCGCGGAAAACTCAGTCTCGCCCCTCTTGGGCATCATCTGTCCCCACATGTGCATCTGTGCCTCCAACATCGGCCTATGAGGCTGCCGAACAAAATTAGGCCTCATCCCTAGAAACCTCTCAAAAAATAAACAAAAAATATCTGAAGAAAAAGGGAAATTGACCCTCCCTTGTGCATGAGCCCTTGTGCATGAGCATGACATCTATCTAAGGCTATACATAACTGTCACAAAAAATGGCAAACCACCTAACAAGTCATGGCTCTTGTACTAAATAATCAACATAATATAGAAGCGAGTGACTAATGTGTTTCCCGTCGTTGGTGCTGTGTGAAATGGTCAAAATCAGAAGTGAGATCCACCTCACCTCCTCACTGCCAAATGCAGCAATACGTAACTGACCTCCGGAGACCTGAAATCTGAAGGAGACAATATATCGATGCTAATGTCTCTCTAGGAGTACACTAACTAACTCCCTCTTGCATAGCCAACAGGAACCTCTGGGAACGAGGGAAAATCCACCCCTCTCCTTGATAGCCCTGTAATTAAATAGATGACCTCCTTAGTGGGTGTGTACCATTGGTTAGGACCAACCCAGAAAGCCTGTAGGTGGGCATTCCACCTATGGATAAGATGTCTCAAAATCAAACCATGGCCCTTTAGGGAACTAACCTCCTCATAGAACTTGAGGAGGCCTACCTACCTTAGGAGCCCCTGTTAGCTATTCTAATAGGGCAAGGGTACGCATCTCTCTCCCTCTCTCATGCCTCCCACAGGCGAAGCATGTTATACTAGCTCGCTTATTGTTCCTTTTGTTCCCTCTCTTCTCTCCCTTCACGTTTTTGAATGATTGACATATTAAATACAATTTTTTTATTAAATGAGACACGTATTTAGGAATATACATATATATTTTTTTTTGAAAAAAACAAACAGTCGGTGCGCCACAAAAAACAGGCATGCACCGGTCACAGTGCGTCTTTTTTTGTCACGCACCGGCAGCGGTGCACCAGAAATTTTGCAGTGCACCAGCGGTGGTGCACCTAAAAATTTTCAGCGCACCGCCCTCCTAGAATTGTTCCAAAGTCAACGGTGCGGTGGTATAATAGACTGCACCGTTGACTATGGACCAATGTCGGGAGCGTGGTGCGCTGACCAAACTATACGCCAAAATATACGCCCCAGGCCACGCCGTTGACCATGTTGAAATGCCGAAATGTGTTGCGCTGAAAAAATTACTCGCCCCAGGGCGAATATTTCAATCAACGCATCGCATTGCCACTATTCCACAAGATCAACGGTGCAGCCAGGTAATCGACTGCACCACACCTTTTTTAAATTTTAAAATATCATGGTGTGCCTTTCAGTACCGCCCCAGAACTGGTGCAGATATCATTAGCACCGGTTCCGATGCGACCTGTATATTTACAAGTCGTACCACAAACCGGTGCGAGCATAACAGCTCGATTGCACTATGTGGGATTTTTTTTTTTAAATGGTTATTTTTAAGCTAATTTATAATTTGAATCTGCTAAAAGGCTTAATTATGGAAAAACAAGAAAAATACTTGTACATTCGGTCGTTGAGGAGGCATATTGGCTGTAGAATTTGCAAAAGTAAATTTTCCCACCATTTTGCAAAATTTAAAATGGAGATTGGTGGACAATGCATAACAACAGTGCGTGAAATGGGTGCAATGGGAGCACTGATGTCAGGGCAGCTCAGACAAGGATAAGTTGCACCGGTCCTTGAGAACTCTGGAGCACTGAAAAGTGAAAAATGCAAATTTTTGGCTGTATTTTTTTTTATTTAACCTTGTTCCGGTGCGTGGGGTTTTATAGGCACACGAGTGCAGTTTCGTATGACCGCACCAGGCGGTTTCATTTTTGGCGCGAGGTTTTATGACGCACCGTTGCAAAATCTTTGTAAAGCACCGGTGCGCTATAGTAATAAGATGCACCGGGCGGGTTTTTATGGAGCGCATGGTGTCCGGTGTACCAATGTGTTTTGCACACCGGTGCTTTCTCTTGTTGAACGCACTGGTGTGGTTTAGGATGATAAGCGCACTGAAACGACACAAGATATTGATAACAGAGTTTGTCCGGGAGGGACTACGTCTCTGAGCCTTGGTGTCAAGATGGTGTAGGCTATTGCATTAAGTGTTGGAAAGAGTGATGATGTACGTGGATGTTCTTTTCTCTGTCATACAAGCAAAATTCCCTCACGCAGGATTCGCTGGATATCTCCACGAGATGTTTCGCTGTAGGAACTCTCATTCATAAAAAAGACTCCTATTAGCATGACAATATCACATGAATGATGACTATGAGTATCCCGCTGAACATGGCAACAAAGTGATCTCAGATAAAAAATACATGGTGAAAATGAGTATCCCACCAACATGGCAAAAAGGTATCTCAAACAACATAAAACAATCCATGATAGAAATTGATCTCACATCAAGAACAAAACAAGATCCCACATCAAACATCAACAAGGATCTATACAACACAATGCATCTCATAGCAAAGAGACAAAGAAGTACATGATCACACTGCATATACCTCACATCCTGGAGCTATCTGAAGAAAAGGATGATAAACTTTTGGATCTAGTTGTACCATCAATATCGTGGCGTCGAATATCCTGAAAACGACTACTCACACATTGAATCATGACACCTGCAACTCCACTTTGAAAAGTGGCCGAAAAACATAAGGCTCAAATGTAAAATCTGACTGCACCGTTGAACTCATGTCCCCCAGAGGTGTAGAGTCGACTGTTAATTTGTTGAATTCTAATAGTGTCGAAATCTGGGCCTTAGGGAATCTTTTAGATTCCCCCTAGATTCCTTAAAGATGTTGCTCCACAGGGAATCTAGAAATATGAAACTCAAAATAGGAATCTGATCTCACCATTGATATCCTTACAAAATTCTGAGAAGAGTGAGTATAAGGTTGATGTCATTCTGACACAAGTGAATTTCGGCCTCCAAGGAATCTCAAATATTCCCTCAAGATTCCTGAATATTCTCCTCCACATGGAATCTGCAAAACCGCTACTCAAATGGAAAATATGGGCGCACCATCGCACTCCCTGCGAAATTCTGGTTAAAATGCATATAAATTTTAATACATTCTCACACAGGAAAATTTTACCTCCTTGGAATCAAAAGATTCCCTTGGCATCAAATAAGAATCTGTCTTGAAATTCGTGCTTGATCCTCCCTCGAACTGAGTCCTTGCACATGGCTGCCTCTGCCCTGGTGCACTTGGTGATAATGAGGTTTAAATAAAATTCAATGGGCAGATTTGTCAACAAATGTCGTTGGTGCATTGGTAAAAATCCGAATTGTGGGGGAGGAGGTCGGGCAGTCAAACCCCACCGCCTCCCAAATGGTGATGTTATGGTTTTGAAAAATGACACTGTATTTAATTAGGGGGCCGGACCCACATTAGGCGGCTCGCCCACCAAACTCCACCACACGGTATCTAAATAATGGTTGGTTATGGTTGGGGTGGCAGAGTTGACCGCCAACCACCCCACCACATATTTGTTATACGATATACGGAGGTTGCGTGGGAGCCATGGGTTTCGGCGAGGGTCATGGCCCACCGGCCCATATTTTAATGCAATGGGGATAAGGGCGGGTGTCACGACCTGTCCTTATATATATAAAACAAGCCCACATTTTGAAACATTTAGTTTTTAGGCATTAGAGGACATTTTAATTGTCCAACAATTTCGCCTAGAATCTGGCTAGAATCCGGTGGCCAAAAAAGGGTGAAATTGCGTCTTCCTTAAGCCTGCCACCTCTTCAACTCAACCTAGAACTTTGACTGCTTCTAACATTGGCATACGAGCTCGGTTTGACGAACCATTCGCATTGTTGCGATTAGGACGACGAGATATTCAACTTGAACCTAGTTCGAAAGAAATCTGAACACTTTGATTTTGGAGCTTTCATTAGCCCTCTTCGTCCTTTGTGTCTCTAGAGCCACCTAGATCAGGAGGTGACCTCAAATTTGAAATCTAATTTTAAATTTTGGAGCCAAAAATTTTTTAGTCTTGGAGCCTAACTTGATCTTCAAATTTAATTAATTTTTCCATTCCCCCTTTTGCATGTGAAATTTGATTAGGAGACCCATGATAATTTATTTTAATTTTTGAAATAAAAATCCACAAATATACCACTCTATAGCCTACTTGCAACATCTTCTTTAGGGCTTCATAACCAAAGAAATTGGGCTACAGATTTGATTGACCACATCTCCTCAACCATGAGGAAATATGAGGTGTGGCACTTACTGTTGGAAATGACAGGATGAGGAGAATCAAATGAATATGATTTGGAGCCTAAGAACCCTTATCTTCCTTTTAATTTTTTTGCAACTGAAAATGGGACTTATTTTGGCCTTGATTGGTTTGACATTAATGAAAACCAAATTCCAATAATTATATAGGCTTTACTTTTAAATTTAAACCATGTTTTCAAAAAAAAAACAAAAAAGAAAAAAAAAAACTAAGATATGCCATTGGAATCCTAATTTAGAATCCAAAGAAGATTTATTTCATTAACTCGGTATTTTATGTATCAAGGATGAAATATATGGCTCAAAAATAACAAATTATGTGTTGTGAAATCTAGAATGGTAAAAAAATCGTTCATGGGTGTATAAAACTACATTGTACCACAAATGCATGCCAACTCCTCAGTCATGCCTACATGGTTCCCTAATTAGCGTCGAGGTTGGATGTTCAAGGCTTATCGAGACTTGATGCCAAGGAACACATGTGGACTACTAATAATATGCACATATTTGTGTTGGAACACATTTTTTAAAGCCCCACTTCCACCTTTTGGACCATTATTAGCATGCAAGCACCATCTCAATATTATCCACTATAATTCCCTACCATACCTTAAATAATAAGCAATGTAAGAATAAATTTACTTTTTCAGCTTCTAAGATCACAATTAATCTTACAGTGATTTAATAGGTGGATAAATCATTTTGATTCTTAAATAAAATTATACACACACACAAAAATTTTTATTTGAGAATCAAAAGGATTTATCCACCTTTTAAATCACTCTAACATTAATCTTGGGTGGACAAATATTCTTTATTCTTAAATAAAAGTGCGTGTTTGTGTGTCTAAGGTAAAATGCCTATAATATTATTTATGAAAAATAATTTACATGTGTGGATCCCTATGGCATTCTAGATTCATCTTTTGCCACACAAGAGAACAAAAAAATGTGATTGTTCATTTCTATTTATTTCCAATAGTTGAGAATATGTTCAGTGGAATCACCATTGATTTTCTCAATGAGATTTGTTGTGTCTTTGCCCATTTCCAATCCTCTCTTTGAGAGGTCATCATCTCTTTAGTTCTTGTCCCTAAGGATGGGGGATCCTCCGAAATAGGGGGGATATATTGAACCTCTAGAAGTATTGAAGCCTTCGATCTAAAGTTTAGAACTGACACTTTTTGGGATATCCAAGTGTGCCCATTGTTGGTGTAAGATTCTGAGGAAGAGAAGAGCCATGAGGAGTAGTTTATTGAACTAGGATCGACTCTAAAACAACTTATGGTGGGGTTATTGTTGAAGGAAGAAGGTGAGGCCTTGAGTCGATATTGTGAGAGGGTTCACCAACTAAATCATGCTTAGTAGAGACCTAAGGGGTATTTTTTGTCTAGGCGTGCTTGTATTTAGTCAGTTTTTATTCTTCCCTTAAATGGCCATAGTCTTAACATTAGTCACATTTGAAGGGGATTCCTTCATAGTCCAAAAAAATCCTATGAGAAGTATTCCCAAGCTTGATTGTGATTTTATCAGGAAGACCAAACACAAGATTTAGACCCGCAAGCACCCTTGTCATACCCATATGCACAATGCCTTGAAAAGACATATTTGCTTCATAATAGAACCCCATGGTGTTCCCTATCTCTTTAAATACCTTGTTTTACCATATTAGTTGTGGGAGGCTTAGAAGGAAAACCCATATGGGAATGACTAAGAGTTTCTTTGATCTAGCATCAAAATCCACTATCCACATTTTGAGAAATAAAACCTGTGTTCCCCAACTCTAGCGGGTGTTCAATATATTCTATGCATTTACACTTGAAGAAGTAATCCACCCTGGCAAGCCTTTCGCTATAATCATGCATCTCAGAGAGTAGCCCAAAATAGGGAGGAAATGTTGGTTTGTCCAATTCCTAAGCGTCATCATCAAGCACCTTTTGCTCACGAATCTACCATCTATTGTCAAATTCTACATCTTTGATATGTCATGGATTTTTATATCCACTCTTAAAACAAGGAAAGGCTCCTCAAATTTCCACTTGACACATTTTTTGGTAACCTAGGTTCCCCTTTGTCAAAGAAGGGAGAGGATTGTTGGATCGGATTATTTTCACCACTTAACATATCTAGAGTTAATGGGAAATTTAGGAAACTAAATTATGACAGGGGGAGGGTAGATGTTGTGTTGTACATCATTAAAACAGTAGGCTCCACCAGAAAAGTACTTTTTGAGGCAGTTATATCTATTGGAGACTATATGGAGGAAATATGAGTGAAAATATGTGAGAAATTAGTAGGGTAAGGGTTAAAAATTAGATTTTATGCATATCAGGCCCTTCCTTGAGAATATAAATAGTAGTACTCACACATGCCTCCACATTAGATATGGATTGAGCTAGGATCCGAGGGAATAATGCTACCATTTTTGTTTCCAAGGAGGGATTTCTTGTAAAAAAGTCAGTAGAGTGAACCAACAAGTCCTTCCGCGAGCTAACCTAGACGGGAGAGTGGGTCTTGTAAATAATAAATTTGGTTCTTATCCATGGTGGCATACAACAAGAGGATGGAGAAAATGTGTGGGGTGTTAAAGGGGAGAGGAGAGTGTTAGTATGAATCCTTTGTCGAAGTGTACGAAAAAGGACCACTTTAGCTACGCATAACTAATAGCCCCAACAACAAAAGTGGCTGCCAATATCTTCAAATCTGCAGTTAGTTGAACAAGAAAAGAGCTGCAAAAAACCAGATCTATGCATGGAAAGACATTAAGCAGTAAAAACAAGGGTTTGCTCCATATACCAATAGACAAGACAAGAACAATTTTTGAAAGAATTTTTGTATTAATTGGGCACCTGGGAGGAAAATAAGAAGGTGTATCCAATTCTCCTCAGTGGGATGGGTTCTTGGAAGTCCTCAGCACTTCAGATCTAAGATTTATCTCTCTTGTTGGTGTAGAAAACCCAATGTAAAGAAAGGAGCTCAATGGGAGCTCACACAGCAAATGATGGAAAAATGTGACCAAGTGTATAGATCCAGAGTGATCTAATAGGCAACAAAAGGTGAAGAATGGTAGGAAAAACCCTCCTATTTATAACAAAATATTGGGTGATTCTAGATCTTGGTGCATGGGTTAACCAGATCTAGATCCACTTTTTATGAAATATTTTATTATATTTGTTGGAGGGAAAAGGTATTTGACTTGGGTCAAATCCCTTAATTAGTTAAAAATAAATAAATAAATGATTTATTTATCTTTTTAAGGAAGCAGTTAGAAGATAATCAAATAAATAATGATATATTTAATTATTTGTGGGTGATTTGGTCATATTTAACAAGGAATATTATCTAAATAAGATTAAATAATTATTCCTACAAAATAATAAGATAAATAAAGGTTTATCTAATTAATTTCTTTGTTTTTGGGTTAAACATGACTAGGAATAATAATTAAATTATGGTTTAATTAATTATTCCATGAGGAAAATTAAACAAAATGGGTTTGTTTAATATTTCCTTTTGGGGTTTCCTGTTTTGACCATAAAAAACCTAATAAATGTGGTTTATTAAGTTATTTTACATAGTGAAAGCAATTTTACTTAGGGTAAAATTGGTCTTACATGGTGTACTTGGGTCCATCTAATGATAATAGGTTAGATGACCAAAAAATGCTGTAACAGATTGCCCCCCAGCATGTGAATGTCAGGAACAAATCGTATGACCGAAGTACGTTGTAAGAACTCAATCACCAGACAACAAAAGGGAAGTCAGAGAGAGAAATGAAAGGTAGATAGTGTGCTGAAGAACTAGACGTTGAGGAGATGAGACTCGCAGGTGCAACAAGTCTCTTTTTATGAGAGGGTACCTGTGCTGAAGGCGGCGGGGGAGGCATACCTATGCCCGCCAAGACAAAGTACAAAAGAATAGTGTGTCCAGTAAACGAGGGACCGGACCATAAAGTACAGCCGGCATAATCATGAGCCGGATAAAAATACAATGAGGAATACCACATACATGTTGTGCCTGGGATAACAGCCAGGACTGATACAATAATATCTGAGTACATGAGATACAAAGACAACCCAAATGCCCCCTGTAAATGGGGAAGGGCTCACAAAATCTGACTGATACATGCAAATCAAAGAGGCGCTGCAAGTGGCTAAGGCCAATATCATCAAATATCTGGAGCTGCATCGAAGGCTGCAAGGAGGAGGTCATCCAGGCATGTGGGGGGCTACCTGCAGGGCCACCCCCTCATGAGGGTTGAGACATCTCACACACACCTGGGAATCATCAAGAGTCGTTGCTGTATCATTGAACCATCAAGTATACGGATCTCGGTCATGCTGAAAGGAGCTGGAGAAACAATCAAGTCAAAGGGAAATGAGAGATCCCTTTGCCTGATCCGAGGCACCGAACAAGAGTGGAAGCTGGAACCAAGGTACACCGCCCTCTAGACCTGGCTTCTGGAATGAATGAGCTGATGTCGACAGAAGGAGGTCCGCCATAGGTGAGGAAATGAGAGATCCTCAACTAAGGAATGAGAGAAAATAGTAGAGCGATGGACAGATTGACACTAATGATGATAGTGAAATGGAAAGGACTAAGTAGCGAATGGACGACCTCCCTTGTTAGAGCATAAAGGGCATGAATGACATGGCAGCGACTGACCCAATATCATAAGGGATAGGGGACAGTGGGACTGAAGGTCATAATGTGCGACACAAGAGAGAGACCAAGCAATGAAGGATGAAGGGCTATAGCGGGGTACAACGGGACTCGGGATAGACTCCATGAATGCAATGATGACTCAACTTGGATGCTCTAAACAAGGGCGACTTGATGGTGCTGCCACACAATAAAGGCCCAATGGGGGACCATGAAAACATGAGTACAAGATGGTAACTCATGACGAAAATCGACACGAACAAAGAAAAGTAAGGAGGCAAAATGGTGCCCCAAGTACAAGTGTCGTAAGTGAGGAAATTCGATTTTAAGGAGAGGTGAAGTGACCCTTCTTGGAAAAAATGTGTCCTGGTGAAGTGTCAAACAAAAAAACAAAAAAAGATGCTGGCTATCTAAAAGAAAATAAAACATGCATTTCATAAGGGAAATGCTAAGGGTAATATTTCTTAAGATAGAGTGCATTGCGAGGATTAGGAAGGGGGTTGCCTTCGAAATCCTCTAAGAGGTATGCCCCCTTACCGAGATCCTTACTGATGATATAAGGGCCTAGCCATAATGAGTCGAACCTCCCATGACCAAGGACATCATGGGCCTGGTCATAGACTAGAACAAGGTCGCCTTCGTGAAAAGTGCGAGGCTGGACTTTTCGGTCATACTGAGCTTTGGTGCGTTTCTTGGCCGCTTCCATGGTTTGCAAGGCAACACGGCGGTCTTCGGAAGCGCGCTCGAGCATGATAAGTCGTTGTTCTAGAGGTTGGGTGTCAGGGAGAAGTTCGACGGCCAGATGCAGGGAAGGGATTTCACACTCGATTGGTAAGACTGCCTCCTCTCCAAAAACGAGGTGGAAAGGAGTGAACCCGGTGGCGGTTTTAACAGAAGTCCGATAGGCCCATAAAGCAGGGAAGAGCATGAGGTGCCAGTTGGTTTTGTGCTTATTCACCGTTCGTTGAAGCATAGTCTTGAGAATTTTTTTGACTGCTTCAACTTGGCCATTACCTTGGGGGTAATAGGAGGAGGAATATTGGTGCTCAAAACCCAACAGTGAGGATAGCTCGCGCCATATCTCATCTTCAAAATGTCTGCCATGGTCAGAGACCAGTTGTTTCGGAACTCCGAATCGAGCAATAACGTGGTTAAAGAAAAAGAGGGCCATGGTAGCTGCCGTGTTGTTAAATGTAGGCATGGCCTTGGCCCATTTTGTGAAATAGTCGACCGCCACGATGATATATTTGTGGTTACCAGCGGATGGCGGGCGACACTCCATAAAGTCAATGGCCCATTTACAGAAGGGACCAGTGGAGACGACCGGATGGAGGGGAGCTGGGGGAGCTCGCACCTTAGGGGCGAAATGTTGGCAATTGGGACAGTGTTTGACTGCCTCAATGCAATCACTGAAGAGGGAAGGCCAAAAATACCCAGTGCGCATGACTTTCTGGGCAGTAGCAAGACCGGAGAGGTGGCCACCACAAGCGCCGCTATGGCAGGCATTAAGGACCTGTTCAGCTTCAGCGTGTGTGAGACAACGACGAAGGACAGTATCAATCCTGCGACGATAGAGGTCGTCGCCGATAAGGAGGTATCGGGGAGCTTGGTGTCAGATACGTCAGCGAGCCTCACGATCAAGGTGGAGGGCGAACTTTTGGGTTCGCAAGTAAGTAAGAATATCGCCATACCACGGGTCGTCGGAAGTAATGGAAAATAAGTGTTCATCAGGAAAATCATCATTAACTGGAGGGTCTTGCGATCCGGTAGGTAATTCAGAAATGAGCTCAGCGAGGGCTAAGCCTTTCTTACTCTTTGGTGTGACAAATTCGACGTCGAATTCCTGAAGAATAATGACCCAACGGGCGTACTTCCCAGTGAGGATACGACGACTCAATAGGAAAGCCAGGGGGTTGGAATTAGTCACAACCTTGGTGGAGCGCATGAGGATATAATGACGAAGTTTTTGGACTGAGAACACGACAGCCAGCGCTATTTTTTCTTCATATGAGTAGGAAACAGGGGGCCCTACAAGGTTCTTACTGACGTAGTAAATCACATGCTCAATACCATTGTCATCTTCCTGGATAAGGACTCCAGCGACCGAATAGGTGGAAGCGGAGATATACAGGATGAAGTCTCGATCAAAGTCGGGAGGGCGGATCAAGGGAGCAGATGTGAGAGCCTGCTTGAGGGCATCGAAAGACTCATGAGCATAGGAATCCCAAACGAATGGGATAGTAGATTGGAGGAGTCTAAGGAACCCATGTGCGGTGGTGGCATAGTCAGGGACGAACCGACGAAGAAAATTAGCTTTGCCTTGGAGACTTTGGAGCTGGCGTAGGGTACGCGGAATGGGAAGTTCAATAATGGCTTGAACTTTCAAAGGGTCAAGAGTGATACCATCCTTAGACACGATGAAGCCTAAGAGACGGCCGTCAGGAACGCAAAAGACGCATTTCAACGGGTTAAGGTGGATATTATACTTGCGACATCGGAGAAAAATGGTACGCAGATCGTGTAGGTGCTGCGCCCGATGCTTAGAACGTGCAGTGAGGTCGTCTAAATAAGCAAGGATAATATGAGCTAATTCATGGAAACAATAAGACATGGCCCGTTGAAAAGTGGCGCCGGCGTTTTTGAGGCCGAAAGGCATGACCCGGTAAGAAAAAGTTCCCCACGGACTAATGAACGCGGTTTTGAGTTCATCAGCAGGACGGATAGCAATTTGGTTGTATCTGGAGAAACCATCCATAAAGGATAGAACCTCATGCCCCGCACACTCGTCAATGATTTGGTCAATGAATGGTGTGGGGAAGTTGTCTTTGGGACAAGCTTTGTTCAAGTCGCGAAAGTCTGTGCAGACACGGATGGTGCCTTGTTTCTTGAGAACGGGAACTGGGTTGGATACCCAAGTGGTGTATTCAATGGGGTAAATGAAACCAGCCTGCTTGAGCTTATCGATTTCGGCTTTGATAGCATCACGTCTGGAAGGATGAATGGGTCTCAACTTTTGATGGATCGGTTTGGCATCAGGCCATGTGTCGATATGGTGTTCGACAATGGCGGGATCGAGTCCGGGCATTTCAGAATAGGACCAGGCGAAAATATCTCGGAATTCTTTGAAAAGCTTGGTGTGAGCTTCGATTTCTTCCGGGGTGCATTGGGCGCCCAAGGTGATATATTCTTCGATTCCTGGTTTGACTGAAATGTCGATTTTGATGGTAGGAGAGATATTGGCCATGTTTCCTTCTTCGAAAGCATCAGGTGCAGGGATGGGATTTTTGAACCAATCGACTGCATTGGGAATGAAGTCTTTGGTTTCCACAGCAAATTGGTCATGGGACTGCTGTGGGAGGAAGTATGCGCGATGGTGCATATCGTCCCATGGAAAGTCAGGGTTGGTCATGGCTTCCATAATGTCTTCATCGGACTGGAAGATGGGAAGACTGGAGGAAGAAGGGTCACCCGAGGAGGTAGTGATGTGTGACGGGTCATCAGGAGGAGAAGGGCTCAGATGCGTAATATCAATAGATCCAAGGTCGGCTGAGGAGGAGCCGAGAGTATCTGCAGGTTGAAGGGTAGGTGAACTATCTCGCAAGGATGATGACAGGTACAAAATGGTGGTTGACGGCTCCGTTGGTTCGATAGCGGGAGGAGGAATGTGAATGGGAGTAGGAAGATCCTCTGGTCCTATCGAAGTAGCCTTGAATCGGTGGTACATGTCCAAGGAGGAACGATACTCGTCAAGGCGGGGACAGAGGTGGGCGTAATGGCCGTGGAAATCGCACAAAGCACAAGGGTGGTTTGTGCGCAAGGTTTTGAGTTTCGGGATAGAGTTCGGGATAGTGACATAGACTTCGGGGATGTCAGAGTCAGGAAACGTCTCGTTGACCAGGATCTTGAGGTGCGGCAATTCAGGACACATATGGGTGGTGTGACCGACGATATCGCACAAAGCGCATTGGATAGCGGGCTTTGGCGATCGCGGAGGGGTAGGGGTTGTCGGGGCGGCCTGGTCCTGATGGGTTGCCCCCTTACGAGCTTTGCCTTTCTTTCTCGGGGCTGGCACCACAGGGGTAGGGTCCTAGGGAGGTGCGGTGGGCCCGGAGGAAGTGAGGGGGATCGGTTGAACCGGTGTCAAAGCAAGGTAAGGTTTGGGGTGACCGGCTGGGGTAGCGGCTGGAGGGTCAATGTACCAGACGGGTATGCCCAGGGTCAGGTTAGGGAGAGAGAGGGTGGCCATTATGGGGACAGAAAATACTCCGGGAGGGGGAGCTAGGAAAGGTATCTTCCTAGCAGGGTAATGACCAGGAGCGACGGCTCCGAGATGGTTAAGGCCTGGGGGAACCGATCCAGGAGGATAAAGGGGTTCAGGGATACCAGGAGGGCCAGAAGGAGGAGGTCCGACTAGCTGAGATGAATGGCTAGGAGTGGTTTGCGGAGGGCGAGGGGGAGGTTTCTGACTAGCCGAAGCAGGCCGCTTAAGGGCAGCCTGAGACGATTGCATCATGCAAACATTCGGTAAGCTGGGATCAGTGATAGGAGGAGGGGGGAGATTAGGAAAAGTTCCAAGCAGGGAGGAATCTTTGTAAACGCCGGGGGAGACACTGGTCAAGGAATCGACGGTTTTCTTGTTGGCTACAGAAGAGATGGTCATCTCAGGTGAGGTCTGAGATTTTGGCTCATGATATGTCAACTGGTCAATGGTGACTATCTTTCCATTATGGGGGAAAGACATCTTGCGGAAAACCGCGGATGGGACAGCAGACATAGCATAGGTGTAGCTTCGCCCCAATAGAATGTTGTATTCTAGCGGGGCGTCTATGACTTCGACGTCAACGCAAATAGTCTTACCGGCGAGGGTGATAGGACAATTACGAAACAGGCCAATGGGCTGGGAGGCATGGCCGTCCCACGCTCGAAGGGTGATCGTGGAAGGGGCCAATTTAGGGGATCCGAGTTGCTTCCAAACCGAAGCGGACATCACGCAGGTGGATGCCCCCTCATCAATTATACACCGGGAAACGTTGGCGTTCCAGATTTTGACTGGGATTTGGAAGGCGGCGGAAGGAGGAAGAGGAGGATGGTCTGATTGAGTGGCGTCGAAAACAATCATTTGGTCATCAGCAGGATCTACAGCGCCCACGACAGATAGTAGAGCTTTCTTTTGGGAAGGGCACGACTGGAGGAGTTCCAGTGTGGAAATGGCGGCAGGAGATTGCGCCAAATCATCTACTATACTATACGAATGAGTAGCTCGACCGGAAGCAGCGTTTCGACGTAAGCGTCCTTTAGGAATCTTGGTATGAACCTCAAATTTGGGTTGAGGGATATGTTAGGGGCCACTGGATGTCGAAAGAGGCTCTGTAGAACCTGGAGAAGGAGGCTCGGGGGTAGACTGAGCAGCATGCTTGGGGTACTGGTGAGACCGAGTTTGAAGGTGAAGGTCGACGGTTGGGGATGGATCTGAGGTCATCATGAGGATCTGGTAATCGGAGGAACCAGAAATGGAAGGAGGAGTGGAGACCCGCCCGTCAGGTGGTTGGGTAGTCACGAATCCTTGCTGAGGGAAAGGATCAGTAAACACAGCTGGTTGAGTAGTGGCCACATTAGGGGGAGCGTGAGGGGAGACATGTTGTCCGCGCAATGTGGCTTGAGACTCCCACATCTGCCGCATCTGTGGTAAAAGGGGACAATCGTGGGTGTAATGACCTTAAACACCGCAACACGAACAAGGCTTGTTGGTACGAAGAGGCCTGTCTGGCTTGGGCTGAGTGCCCTGTTGCTGGTTAGCAGTGTTAGGGTCAAAACCTTGAGGATTGGGTCCACGAGTACCAGGGGTAGATTGATTTGGATTTCCTCTCCACATTCTTTGAGAAGAAGGGGGATTAGTCGCACCCTGCTGTGCAAATACTTGCCCCGGAGGGGGCTGTAGGTGTTGTTGCTGGGGTTGAGGAGGCAAGGGAGGTGGAAGCGCATATGCTGGAGCAGCTGTCATACCAGGCTGCGGATAAGGGTAATGGTTAGACTGGGCAACATTGAGGTAAGTAGGAGGTTGGGAAAAAGGAGGAGGCATGCCGTATCTTGGGTACATGCTACCGGGAGGGGGAAGAGTGCTAGAGGTGCTGGCCCCTCCGGAGGGAGACCGTAGCCCATAGGAGGTTGAGCGTACGGATGGGAAAGGGCTCCAACGATACCTTCGGCGGAATAAGATGCCCCCGGGGCGTTAGCGCCACCGGGCCTGGAGAGGTCAGAAAGGACGGTATAAACATAACCAGACTGGGCGTAGATCAGGTCATATTTCAAGGCTATTTGGAGGGCGGCTTCTTCGGTTTGAGGGAAATGGGAGGCGACATCTTTGCCGATGGGAGCTAGGAGAGAGCGAAGGAAACAGTCCATATAGATCCGATCTTTGAAGGGGGGAGCTCGACATAAGCTGCGTCTACGTCGCCATTCCTGAACATGGGTGGAAAGGCGGGTCGAAGATGTTTGCTTAAAGGAAGTCAAGAGCTCTGTACCGGTATCGTATCGGAGAGGGAGCTGGAAGTAAGATAAAAAGGCTTGGGCAATGGTCGCAAAGGTGGTATGGGAAGAGGTGGCTTGGTCGACATACCATTTAGAAGCTTCGCCGGTAAGCGTGCATTGGAACAAACGAAGATGGATGGAGTCATCAGTAATGGAATTGGAGGAACACCACATGTGGAAAGATCGGACATGATTGATTGGATCTTCTCCAGCAAGGCCTTCGAACTTAGGGATGTCGGAAGGGAGCTTGGTTGGCATAGCAGGCCAACCAACATCGTGGCGGATAGGGTCATTGATCAACTGATTGAAATCGGGGAGGCTGAGGCCTGCAATGTACGGCAGCAAGGGTATGGCCGAGGTAGTTCCTATGGCGGTTCCGCTAGTAGTGGTTCCGGCATTAGGGCCTGGAGCACCGCTAACGTTAGGCCCTGGACCAGACATAGTGAAGGTGACAGGGGGAGAACCAGGAGGAGAGGGAGAACCCAAAGAATCAGAAGAGGAGTCGGAGTGCGGACTCGGAGGAGGACTGGCTCGACGACGGCGGGACGGAGCAGGTCGATCAACCGGAAACTGAGGGTGAAGGTCAAGAAGTCTCCGGGAAAGGCGCCTTGGGGGCGCAATGATGACGGGAAGAAGGAAAACGACAAGGGAAAAAAGGGACAGAATCAAGTGAGGTCAAGGGCAGAAAATGTGCAGTGACAATTGATTTTAGAGTCTTTGCCAGGCGGTGTTAACCAGGCGCTTCTTCACTTAGGGTCAGTGTGTGGCGTGCGTTAATTTTAATTTTTAAACCCTTTCCATTTTGAGAGCAAGAAAAAAGTGTGTTGCGTAACTGAAAATAGATCTGCAGAGAACAGTATGTAATGCTAAAATAACAGAAAATTAACAGCTACAACTGCATCTATCTAATCCAAGGAGGCGGGTCCCTCAAAACTAATCTAAAAAAGGGCAAAAATATAGTCAAAACATACTGAAAAAGAGGCCAATAGATCTAGGGTCAAAAGGGACAGGGATCTAAAGGATAAAGCTGCTGAAAAGAGGTGCCAGTCACAGCCAAGAGACAGAGGCAAGGTGGCTGGAAAAACGGAGGAAATCAGCAAAAATCGGAAGGGGCAAGGAGGAGGCCCTAAAAGTAGATCCAAACAAATCTTCAGGAGGTGATTTGAGAGGTAGAAGAGCTGATTAAAAGGGATCTGAAAAGGAGGTAACAAATCTGGAAAAGGGGAGGCTGAAACTCTTAAAAATCAGACACCTAAAGCAGCTAAAACTCTTCCACCAAAAGTGGAGGGTACTGAAGCCCTAGGGGGGCTAGGTTCCCACTTATATGAGCAAAACAGATCAGGAACAGGTCGAAACGGGCTGAGACAGAGGCTGGAAAACCCTGACAGAAGCTTCAGAAAAACCCAGAAAAATTGCAGAAAAACAGCTGAAAAATTGGTAGGTCCCAGGTTCTGACCTGTTTTGAGTGCAGGTCGCAGAAAAGAGGCTGAAAAGTGCGACCTAGAGGTCCAGGTCGTAGGTTATGGGCCAAAAAGTGCGACCCCCCGTTCCGGTTGTCTCGGCGGCAGATTTTCAGAAAAGTTGTTGTCTCAGTTGCGGCTGGTGTCGTTCACCTGCGCAATAGGGCCAGAAACACACGGAAGTGAAAAATTTTAATGTTTTAGGGTTTATGTGAGAAAAACAACATAAAAATAGGAAAAATAAACAGCTGAAAAGAAACCCTAGGGTCTGAAGTAGCTTGATATGCAGGAATATGAAAAACGACAGCGGTCGTAATTTAAAACCCGTGTGGAGTCGCCATTTGTTAGTATGAATCCTTTGTCGAAGTGTACGAAAAAGGACCACTTTAGCTACGCATAACTAATAGCCCTAACAACAAAAGTGGATGCCAACATCTTCAGATCTGCGGTTAGTTAGACAAGAAAAGAGCTGCAAAATACCAGATCTATGTATGGAAAGACATTAAGCAGTAAAAACAAGGGTTTGCTCCATATACCAATAGACAAGACAAGAACAATTTTTGAAAGAATTTTTGTATTAATTGGGCACCTGGAAGGAAAACAAGAAGGCGTATCCAATTCTCCTCAGTGGGATGGGTTCTTGGAAGTCCTCAGCACTTCAGATCTAAGATTTCTCTCTCTTGTTGGTGTAGAAAACCCAATGCAAAGAAAAGAGCTCAATGGGAGCTCACACAGCAAATGATGGAAAAATGTGACCAAGTGTATAGATCCAGAGTGATCTAATAGGTAACAAAAGGTGAAGAATGGTAGGAAAAACCCTCCTATTTATAACAAAATATTGGGTCATTCTAGATCTTGGTGCATGATTAAAATAATGTTAACCAAATCTAGATCCACCTTTTATGGAATATTTTATTATATTTTTTGGAGGGAAAAAGTATTTGACTTGGGTCAAATCCCTTTATTTGTCAAAAATAAATAAATAAATGATTTATTTATCTTTTTAAGGAAGCGGTTAGAAGATAATCAAATAAATAATGATTTATTTAATTATTTGTGGGTGATTTGATCATATTTAACAAGGAATATTATCTAAATAAGATTAAATAATTATTCCTAGAAAATAATAAGATAAATGAAGGTTTATCTAATTAATTTCTTTGTTTGTGGGTTAAACATGACTATGAATAATAATTAAATTATGGTTTAATTAATTATTCCATCAGGAAAATTAAACAAAATGGGTTTGTTTAATATTTCCTTTTGGGGTTTCCTGTTTTGACCATAAACAACCTAATAAATGTGGTTTATTAAGTTATTTTACATAGTGAAAGCAATTTTACTTAGGGTAAAATTGGTCTTACATGGTGTACTTGGGTCCATCTAATGATAATAGGTTAGATGACCAAAAAATGGTGTAACAGAGAGGGTCAAAACCTATAGCCTATGGATGCATCTATAGAACCCTAACCATAGACTGTGATCGTAGAGTACAAATCCCAAATAAAATTTCATATAATAAAAATTGTTTTCACATAAATTTAAATTTAAATTATTAATTAAAATTATAAAGTTGAAAAAAAAAAAAAAACAACAACATTTATTTCTTTAAGTGATTCATAAAATTTGTTCACAAGATAGTAGTTTATAATTAAATATTAAATTATAAATACATACATATATTTAAATATATGAATATTAAATTATAAATGCATTACATATATTTAAATATATGAATTGAGATTGGAACTTTTGAAAAAAAATTTATAATCTACAATTTTGTGATATAAATAAAATGTTATTTAAAATATTTTAATGTTTACCACAAATATATATATATATATATATATATATATATATATATATATATATATATATATATATATATATATAATTTTTAAATATTATTTTGCTTCTAAATGTAAATGAGTGGTATAATTCATCTAATTTTTAATATGGAATTTATATTTTTCATTTAAAAATATATTAATAATAAAAAAAAAACTTTTGATCTAAATCATAAATAAAAAAATTTCAATTATCCATTTAAGTAAAATATCTTGATTCCCTAAAGTTGGTGCACATATGGTAGGTCAACCTCCTTGTACTGGCATGATGGCCATCTATCTAATATGGGGTGGCAAGGCGCCTATCAAATGGTGTTTTTCTTGGTATAAAGTACAACTACACCTACGGGGTAATATTGTTAGTTCGTGGGAAGATGATGTGATGATAGCCTTCAATGCATGGGAAACAAGAGAATGACAATCCATCGTACATTCTGAACAGAGAAGCACCTGAGTGAAAAGTACAGTGATTAATGGGAAGGAAATAACATATCATGGTACAAGATGGAGTAGTCGAGATAAATGAGGGAAGGTTAAACATCTTGTTGTAGTTTATTTTGTTCCATGCAATTGTTTCTCATGGGAAGTCCTCACATTTTACAAGCTTATTATTTTAAGAGATTACTAATTTTGAAGGAAGTAAAACCAATGACAATCCTGAGATGCGGCTACTGCTACATGTAGGCTTGATGATAGTTTGTAGTTAGAAAGTACTTGGGTGCACTACCTTTGGTTCATTGCATAATTTGCGAATGAGTATTAGGTGTCTTGTAATTGTAATTTATTTTCTACACAACCCTTCAATTGTAGACATTTTTTTATCAATGTTATGTAGGAGATGTGGACTAATCATCTTTTGACTATTTATCCCCTCTAGTACTTCTAATTTTGGAGGTGTGTTTTTAATGATGTCCATTTGAGCTTATTCACACTATGTTTTACCACCCACCTCATGTTTATCTCTGTCATGAGTGACCTATTCATTGTTAAGTTGGGTTATCTTTCTCTGGGCTCCTCCTCATTGTTGTTGCCTCGTCCTGAAGTTCATACTATCTCTCTTTCACCTCTCCTCATTGTCTGTACTTTTCCTTCGATTTCCCTTTCCCTCCCCATGATCCTATACTTTTTTCATCCCCTCCATGATGTCCCTACATCATGGAAAGATGTTTTCTCTCCTATGCTCACCATGGAGGTAAAAAGAGAACAAGTAGACCCCTCCTTTTCCCCTAACCTTGCTTCCCCATCTATTGGCCAAATTCAAGTCTAGTTAGCAACTTGCATTGCTATGACCTGATATAAAGAAATTATCCTTGAAGTATCCTTGAGAATAATCTCAGATGTGGAAGAACATGCCAGAAGGTTTATTACAGATAGGAAAGTGGACCATCAAACCAATGAATGGATACCTGACATGGGTATCTCTACCAGAGCATGCACCTCCTCTTACATGTAACCCATTAATCTCTCCTGCCATATTAAAACCCTCATAGGAAGAGTTCTTTCTGACAAATTAGACTCTCAACAAGAAATGATCATCTACATGGAAGAACTAATGGACACGGTGGATAAACTCAACAAGAAGCCTCAATTCTAGGTAAAAAATTGGAAAGCTTTGACGTCTATACTTTGAACAATGACAATAAGCCCCAGCTATCGACTTTGATGGACTCCCCTACTGAAGGATGATTACGGAATCCAAAGCTTTCAAAAAATTATCCATCATAATGTAGTCACTATCATATGTATCAACTCATGGTTTATTTTATTTTATGGTTTACTTTGGTAGACTATAGAATACAAAACAGTAAATCTTTGAACTTACCTACTCGTCCAGTTTCCCAAGTGGCACACTACATGGTTTATTTTATTTTTTGGTTCACTTTGGTAAACTAAGGAAATACACAATAGTAAATTTTGAACTTATGTTACTGGTCTAGTTTTCTAGGGCGAGACTAATTTTTTTATCGGATTTCGGCACGAGAAACTTCAAAAAGTCGCACTAAAGACAACTCTTATATATACAAGTTGTCTTTAGTGCGACTTTTTGAAGGCTTTTCCAGTGGATTTTTTCGGTCTAATTTCTTTAAAATCATGCAGGAATTCATTGAAAAATAGAAGTTTGATGGGTAACCTTGCACAATCGAAGTGGGCTAGAGGTTTTTTAAGGTGCTGAATCCATATATACAATAAAAAGAACTAGTTTAAATAACATAAATCAAGATTTCACCTCAAAAATTTTGGCCGGATTCTGGCACCAGAAACTCCAAAAAGTCGCACTAAAGACAACTCCTATATATACGAGTTGTCTTTAGTGCGGCTTTTTGAAGGCTTTTCCCGTGGATTTTTCGGTATGATTTCTCTAAAATCATGCAGGAATTCATTGAAAATAGAAGTTTGATGGGTAACCTTGCACAATCTAAGTGGGCTAGAGTTTTTTTAGGGTGCTGAATCCATATATACAATAAAAAAAACCAGTTTAAATAACATAAATCAAGATTTCACCTCAAAATTTTTGGTCGAATTTCAGCACTAGAAACTCCAAAAAGTGACACTAAAGACAACTCCTATATATATGAGTTGTCTTTAGTGCGACTTTTTGAAGGCTTTTCCGGTGAATTTTTTCGGTCTAATTTCTTGAAAATCATGCAGGAATTCATTGAAAAATAGAAGTTTGATGGGTAACCTTGCACAATCGAAGTGGGCTAGAGGTTTTTTAGGGTGCTGAATCCATACATACAATAAAAAAAACCAGTTTAAATAACAGAAATCAAGATTTCACCTCAAAATTTTTGACCGGATTTTGGCACCAGAAACTCCAAAAAGTCGCACTAAAGACAACTCCTATATATACGAGTTGTCTTTAGTGCGAGTTTTTGAAGGCTTTTCCGGTGGATTTTTTCGGTCTAATTTCTCTAAAATCATGCAGGAATTCATTGAAAATAGAAGTTTGATGGGTAACCTTGCACAATCAAAGTGAGCTAGAGATTTTATAGGGTGTTGAATCCATATATACAATAAAAAAAAACCATTTTAAATAGCAGAAATCAAGATTTCACCTCAAAATTTTTGACCGGATTTCGGCACTAGAAACTCCAAAAAGTCGCACTAAAGACAACTCATATATATATATATATATATATATATATATATATATATATATATATATATTGAAAAAAAATAAAATAAATTATTGATATGTGAGTGGTGACATATTAAATTTATCTAAAATATCTAATCAACTATTGGTTAAGGATCACAATTTAAGAAACCTTTACCTTTTAAAAATTTGATTCATCTTAATTTAGGGTGTTTAAAACATTTTTTGAAATATTTTACCCATATAAAAAAAACCTTATTATTTTTTTTATATTTAAAATAAAAACATTATTTTATATTTAAAATGAAATTAATATATTTCATATTAAAATTTTCATTTCAATTTCAAATTAATAAATGAAAGGAATATATATATATATATATATATATATATATATATATATATATATATATAATCAAATCAAATCAAATCAAGATAAATTTATTAAATTAAATTAAATTAAGATAAATTTGTAAGAGTTGTTTGATGAATGAAGTTATTATCCTAAACATTAGACGGATCACACATTTACACATATACAACAATGATTATTCAAATTTAAAATTTTAACTCTAATTCATGTAGGGCACAAGGTAAACACCAAATTGGCAACTCAAATGGAAGGCAACCAATCTGTTCATGGTACGATTGTTGTTTGTACGCAACGCAGAATCATGGAGAGGTTGTGAGGCGGGATTCGATTTTAAATTAAAACCGATGGGTAGTACGCTATTTCGTGTAATTGATAATCAGAAAAATATACATGGATTCTGTTGTGTTTTTTTCTAGATAAGATTAGTAAATTAAATAGCTTCGATATTAATAAATTATGTAATATCAATAATCAGTAAAAAATTGAAGAGTAAGTTTTTTCTTTCATATTTAAAAAATAAATAAAAATATTCCAATTAAACATCTCAACGTCCACAGTGGCAGTTTATAATGATGACAAGTTTAAGTGGGAAATTTCAAATTCTGAAGTACCATAAATAATAATTAAAAAGATCAAATATTTAATTTTTCCTGTGGACAAATGGCGATGGCGATCCAAGATGTGCAATGCAGCGTGGCAACTAACATTTATATGTACATCACTCTTTGCTTTATTAAACATGAAATTCTGTGGAATTAGCATTACCTCGGTTCCAATACAGTAATAGAGGCCCAGGTGTTAGATGCAGGAGCTAGAGGAGTCAGAGATGAGGCGGATGTTGTGGAGGTAGAATTAGCATTACCTCGGTTCCAATACAGTAATAGAGGCCCAGGTGTTAGATGCAGGAGTCAGAGATGAGGCAGATGTTGTGGAGGTAGACGCTTGTGACGATCCAGAAGCAGAACTGGTGGCCTTAACGGTGATTTGGGTAATAGAATTCACAACTACAGGCTTTGTAGGATTAGGTAATGACGTCGCAGAGTCATGAGATGAAAGCATCTGAGTGGCTGCAGACATCAGTGGACGAAGCGATGCCTCGGCTTGAGTACACAAAAGGCCAATGTGAATGCATCTCAACGCTTGCTTCTTATCGCATGTTTCAATTATCGCCGGATCAATCATCTGCACAGTATTTCCTCCCTCATATGATCTCCATGCCTGTCGTCATTTTATTATGTTACGTACATGATTGAAAAGTACTTATTAACATAGCCTTTAATTTATAATGAATTCATATAAGAATAGATGAGCGGTGAAACCACCGATCATATTTCGTTAAACAATCTATAGATAAGGAATTCATGTAAAAATAAATCAGCAGTGAAATTTCCAATCATAATTGGTTAAGTGATTTATAGATAAACTAAATAACATGGTCGATATCTTTTATCCGAAATGCTAAGGGAAAGAGCATCTTACCCATCCTAAAAGAATCTCCATTTCTGGTGGCAAACTATAATCCGTGTTCTTTCTTCCTGTGATAAGTTCCAGGATAAGCACACCAAAGCTATAGACATCAGCTTTTACAGATAACTGTCCCTGCATAGCGTACTCTGGTGCCATATACCCGCTACATATCCAAATTAAATTACAATGTCAAACATTATATGGTGATGGAAAATTTAGAGTAATGATCAGTTACTAGTAAGGGAAACTGCAGGCCTAGATCACAGGTTAATCACTAATGCAAATTCCACGAAACAAAGATGGAAAGAAGATGCCATGTCGAAGTAGTATTAGAAAGACCGTCAAGCTTCTTGAAATCATGAGAGTAAACCATATTATGCATCCCCACTTGTTTAAAGATCTTCATATAAGCATGAGAGAGTGATGATTGTTTTAAAATCTTACAAAGTTCCAGCAAGTCTCGTGCTGATGTGACTCTGATCGTCAGGAATATGTTTTGCTAACCCAAAATCTGCAATCTTAGGATTCAGTTTGTCGTCCAATAAAATATTGCTAGCTTTAATATCCCGATGGATAATTCGCACTACAGAATCATGATGAAGATAAAGAAGACCACGAGCAATTCCTAGAATGATGTTGTAACGCTTCTGCCAATCGAGCTGTTCGCGATTGTTTGGATCTATAATATGTCGAAACATGATGACAGTACTAACTCGTTAACACGACAAAACCAAGTACTGTGAAACTCAATTAATAAAACGAAAGTGACTCACCGAAACATGATGACAGTACCAGTACTGACTCATTAACACGACAAAACCAAGTAATGTGAAACTCAATTAATAAAACGAAAGTGACTCACCGAATAGGATTTTATCAAGGCTCTTATTGGGTAAGTACTCGTAAACAAGCACCATTTCTGATCTGTCTTCGCAATAGCCGAGTAACTTCACCAGATTTCGATGTTGAATTTTAGCTATAATCTTAACCTCATTCAAGAATTCTTTCCTTCCTTGCGCAGAATGTAAGGCCATCTTTTTCACAGCTATTTCATTTCCATCATCAGTTGTTCCCTGAGACATTTCAAACAAAATATTCGTATGAAGATTTTGTTAAATGTTTCAGTTCACTTTTTTGTACTATATATTATTTTCAAAGTGGAAATCGATATCCAATGATCAAAGTGTGGTCAGAGTAGCCCGCTGATTCCTATAATTAAAAAGATTTTAAAATTCCAAGTGGAAATCGATATCCAATGATCAAAGTGTGGTCAGAGTAGCCCGCTGATTCCTATAATTAAAAAGATTTTAAAAACAAATAGAAGTTCTGTTCGCCTATGTTACCTTGTATACAGGGCCAAATCCTCCCGCTCCGAGCTTGTTGTCATCATGAAAATTTTGAGTAGCTGTTACCAATGTTTCCATCTTGAACACTATTAATTGTTTGTCCTCACTAAATAGTGTGTCTTCCTCGACTTGCCCACGACCTTCAAAAAATACAGTTACATCAGAAAATATTGAGGTAAAAAATAAACGATTTCTAACTTGTGTGAAAATTGTGCTCTCAACCTGTTTTGGCCTGTATTTTTTTCCCAGATACCGAGATCCAAAAACTTTATGTGCACGCTTATCTATGGAACACTGTACTAAATCCACAAGATGGCATAGCACATACACGTTTAAACCGGGGTCTGATCAGATGTGCCGGTATCTTTGGGCTGGATTGGCATATGATTAGACAGTAAAAAAAATTGTCGAGCAGTAAAAAATGTCTAAAATTTCAAAAAAAACTAGTAGTTAGAATGGTTCAACTTAGAAATGGATTAGGCTTCATCAGGAATATCAAAAATCTTGAAATTTGATAATTATAATTTAGATTTACAAAAATTCTTATCAGTTTTTAAATTTCAATAAAATTGGTATTCAGAATCTAATTTTTAATGGTTGAAATGGATTAAGCCCATCAAAAATCCAGAAACACCTAAAATCTTGAAATGTAATAGCTATAAGCTAGATTTACACACATTCTTGCCAATTTTTTATCAAAACCTTACAGAAATTTTCATAATTTTCCAAACAAATTTAAAAGCTAAGTAGTCTACAGCAGCGTTTATATGGGTTTGTGCTTGGAAGAATGCAATTCAAGAATTGACTTCTTTACCATCTCACCAGCTTATGACATCAAATGAAATACCTTCGTATCCCCTTCGTTTTATGGCAGCCTTCAATCTTCTCCAGTTCGCAAACAGGCATACAAATAGTGCTAGGAGAAAGCCGCCCACAACACTTAAAATTATGGGTGTTTTGTTTAAAGATTTGTTCATCTGCGGAGTATTACTCTTCGGAGCATTAGCTGGTGGTTCTGTCGGGGATAGTGGAGGTGCAGTCAAATAAAAGAAAGGATATATATCTCATAACGAACTATACAGCTTCTGGTCAGACCCTGAGCTCCTTGCTTTCCAGCATAAGCTGCGAAAACATACTTTATTGTATTTGAGAGACATGCCCTGCAATCGTCAACAGAGATATCTCTCCAGCACTGGACCAGAGCATAAATATTTCTAAATAAAGAGTCTGTAGTATTTCCGGATGCATATAGACATTCGAGCTTGCAGATCCATTCACTGCTTCGTCTATCAAACTGTCGAATATCCTACTAAGAGCTGTGTTAAAGGGTTCACTTCCTGCGACATTCTGTTGATTCTGTAGACTGGAAATATCAATCTGAGAAGTGTCCGGATGTCCGATGAAACTATAGTTTTCATAACGGACGAAGCAGCTCTCATGCCAAATACTCGCGCCAATGGCATTCCCGCACCATTGTCGAATGGTAAACAATACGTGTTCTGAACAACTGTTACAATCCTCGGGTGTCGTGTCTCCCCTGCATTGGAGGAGGCCAGAGATTTTGTCCGGACTTTGTCCCTGCACAGAAGTCCGATACCTGGAATTTTCCTTGTTTTGAACAAAACTACTCAAAACTGCAAGCAGATTAGCGTCAAATTGACTGCCGCTTGTATAGTTAAAGTTGCGGTTGCAGTCTGCTACTGGATAGATCACTGTCCTATTACCCCGTTGTGTATTACTGGCTGGAACAGGAACCTCAGTGGAATTAAAGAAAGGATATAGCTCATAACGAACTATGCAGTTTGCCATCAAACCCTGAACTCCTGGATTTCCAGGAAAAGATGCGAAAATAGAATTGATTGTATTTGAGAGACATGTTGTGCAGTCGTCACTGGATATATCTCTCCAGCACTGCACCACACCGTAAATCCTTCGAGACAGGGATACTGCAGTTGTTCCGGAAGCAAACAATTTAGATGTAGTTTCTGCTTCAGTAGACAAGTTGGATAAGAGCTTCGCAATAGCCTCATTAAAGGCACGAGGTTCGCTGACATTGGATGTGATGAACGTATATAGTCCATATGTGTACAGTTGCCCAAAGAAAGTATAGTTTTCATAACGCAAGAAGCAGACATCCATCCAAATTGTACCTCCAACTCCATTCCCACAACCCGCACTTTCTCGAATGGCAGCCGTCGCTCTCTGTGAACAATTGTAGCACTTGTTCGCTGTTGCGTCTCCCCTACACTGTAGGAGGCCGTATATTTGATTAGGACTGTGGCCATGAACAGAAGTGTTAAACCCAGTCTGCACCGTGTATTGAACCAGATCTTTAAACACTGTATTTAGATTGGTGTCAAATTCACTGCCTTTTGTATAGTTAAAGCTGTGGTTACAATTGGTTGCCTGCGCGTTGCAAGTCTTTCCATGAAGAGCTATGAAGGATGGAATAACAACAATTATGTAAAATAGCATCATAATGTTTTTGCAGATCACCACAGGGCGTGCTGAATGACTTCCTTGGAATTTGTTATTTGTTAGGACTTCAATGAGCATTGGGCTGTGGAAAGCCTCCCGGACAGTACATAGGTATGCTGACGATACTCCCATCAGGCCTGGTATTCGAAATCCCTCTTTAGATGCTGGTTATATATTTGTGTGTAGAAAATATATTATCCAACTGGCAGTAAAATACTCGTTAAGAATCCATTTTACAAGTGAAAGTATAAACCAATAAAGTCAATTAAACATCTCCCACTTTTATGATTCTATTGCAATACAATGTCACTATAAAATCTAAACAACTGAAAAGGAATCTAAGAAACGTGGCAGTAAGTGGAATGTTCCAGAGAACAGACGTAACAATTCCTTCTTTCCCATATTAGACTTCATTTCTCTGTAACTGAACTCTATCCATTGTTCTTATTTTTTATAGATCAATCATAAATTTACATTGAAGAAGCAATAAATAAAAGAACATACAATAAATAATATATTGTAAAAATATAAAAATTAACAAAATCTCTTGTAAAAGGTTTTACCTTTAAAACCATTAAAGGGTTTGATTAACAGTTGACTTTCACTGTGGTGTTCTCTATTGAAACTCGAGAAAACAACAACTCGTGGGATTATTGGATTCCAAACACCAAAATTTCAGAAAAACTCTAAAACACATCATCGGTTAAAATCTTTCACTAAAAACAATATTTACAAATTGATTCTAAACATCAAAATTTCAAAACAATATTTATAAATCGATTCCAAACACCAAAATTCCAAAAAAAAACTCTAGAACATATCATTGAAATTAAACACACATGAAGGAGAATAACATATTTCTATTTCAACATTTATTTGATGATAATATACAAGTAAAATTTATTTACAACATATTAAACAAATTCATTTCCTTTTTATTTTACCTCTCTGCCAACTAGGATTGATTTCCTAGCCCAGGGAACCTTCACAGGCTCCCTAGCCCTCGGAGCCCAAGTCCAACCAGCTGTAGTGTGTCCAAGTACCGTCCAACTTCAAACAAGACCAAAAATCTCTCCTCAATGCCAAACAAGACCAAAATCCTCCTCAATGCCAAACAAGAACAAAATCCTCTCCATTCCTCTCATCCTCCTTCCTTTTTATATCTTTTCCTCTCATCCACTTCAACTACTTACCATTAATTTAATGACTACCCTCATCCTTCTCATTGATTAACATTGACTTTCCTACCATATATAGATATTTTATTCAAAAATAAATGGGAGAAAACCAAAATGTAAATTGAAATGACATATTGGATGTACAAAATCTAGATATTTGATTTTAGAATTAAAAGAGAGAAAGCCATACTTTATCTACAAGTAAAATTGAGATGACATATTGGATGTACAAATCTAGATATTTGATTTTAGAATTAAATGAGAAAATATCATACCTCATCTAAGATTTGATGAAGGTCATACCAGTAAAAATAAAATAAAATTATATTTTCACAAGTGTAGATAATACTAAAAAATTATAAGTCATTATTTAAAAATTAATTAAAAGCTAATCAAAATTTGCTTTATGAAATCAAATGGGGCATTACACTAATGTTCTTTTCTTGACTCCGTAAATTGCGTGATTTTGAGAGATGTTGAGTTGGAAGTTCATCATTATATCTGAGTATCATTGTCACTCCCACTCTGTTTCATTTTCAAATTCAAAAGTTCTATGTGGACCAGGATGACGTTGTTGCGTACCTATTTTCAAAAAGAATTGAAATGTTCTGTGAGGCATGCTCTTCACCTTGACAAATCCGCTAGAATCAAGATCAAGAAAATGAAAATCTTCGTCTGAGATTCGAATATTAGTTACAGAAGTTTTTTTTTTTCAAAGCAATATGATTTTTTCTTCGCTTCATTTCCTGTTGAGTTGTATGAGTGGATATCGAGGTTGAATCAAATGAAGTATTGTTTTAAGGGTGATGAACCTATGGTATGGACTCTTGAGCTAAGACAATGACTCAAGAGCATTGACAATAGGATTTCAATGGTTGTTGATTTCTGGATTGATAGCATCTTGGGAGGATTCATTACTAAGTTTGAAGTAGACTCGAACCTGTCCTATAACGAAGTGGAACACCAATTCTTCAAAGGAGTGTGGGGTAAGTATTTAAAATCTCTGAAACTTTGGATTAAGATTCTTCTTTTTTAAATGGGAGTTTTATGACTGTAATCATATTTTTATTTTACTTATGTTTGGAAGAAGAGAGAATAAATCTAAGCAAGAGACCGGTGCAACGCTAAGTGGAAAGAGATATAGAGTAGATACCAGAAATATATTTCATGGACAGGACCGAAGACCTTTGCAGACACTAAGTATAGTCCTCCTTTGAGTGGATATGAAAGAGAAAGAGAAGAAAGCCACCCTGATAAACCCTAGGTAACTTCATAGTATTCCCCTCCCAGCCTGAAAGTTCCCACAGCGAAGCATATCAATGATGAGAATATAAATAAAATACAACTTGTTACAACGATGCGAGATAGAGCATTGACTTAGTATAGGAAGTATTCAATTAATAATAACATAACATTTGTAGATATTAAAACAGCACTCGTAAGAGAGTTTAAGAAGTCGAAGTTGAAGTCATAGTGCATCACCAAGTTGAAATAAATAAAGCAGAAACTTAATAAGTCTGTTTGGGAGTTTGATCATAGATTTAATTTGTTATTGGATCAGGTAAGATTCGACATAGCTCCACAACAACATCAACAATGGTTTATGCCTATGCTGCGATAGTATATCAAATTACCATTGATGCAACAAAATATAGGAAGTCAAGTTGAAGCCCTAGAGATTGCGATGAAGTTGGAAGCCTCAGCTATAGGAGATACTAATGCAGGAATGCAACAGATTCAGAATCAGCTAGTGAACCTAACCTTACAGATAAAAGACATCAATAAAGGAAAATGATTTAAAGAATATGTATGATGTACAAAGTGTAGATCGAAGGGCCATTCTAAATAATAATGCCCTATCTTCAGGGATTACATGGCTGGCGGGGCACCAAATACCTTGAATGCAAGATCCAACCTATGGTGCGAAATATGTAAGACTAGAGGAAACATTGTTCACAAGATTGTTACTTGTTACAAAAATATGTATAGACTCCGAGAAATATATATTGAAAATTCTGTAAATCAGTAGGACATGATGAGAGTAATTTTCGGGCTTACAAACTAATGATGGAGCGTAGTACTGGTACTTATAAAATGAAAGTAGAAGAGCATGGACATGAGGACAATGGACAACACAGTGGTCAAGGAGGTTACCAAGGAAGAGTTCGAGGTGGTGGAGTTGGTCAAGGATGTGGATAGTTCATGTTCTATAAATGCGGCTAGCTAGGTCATTTCGCGAGAGACTTCCAGAACCCCACAACAAAATTTAAGTACTATAAATCCTTTGACCATGTATTTGAATATTTTCTTGTACTTATGGTGAATATGCAAGACAAGAGGAATCCACAGCCGACATATAATATTAAAATGATGACTGCTAAAAGGAGGATTGATGAACCTTGAATTAGTATTGTTTCTAGAAGTGGAGACGCGATCGATACTGATAAAGAGGATGAAAAGAAAGAATATGAAAGTGCATGGGTTAGAAATATTGTTGAGAAAGCTATTATTTTTTATATTCAGAAATAAAAAGGAAGTATTTATGGAAGCAAAGAGAATTTTTATGGATGTTGGAACTTCGACCTCTAGTGCACAACTGAAGCCCAGTAACCCTCGATACATAACCGAGCTCCGACATAAGAACAAGATTAAAAAAAGCAAGTAGAAATTTTAAAATATTTTCTATATACTTGTATGAAATTCTTAAGAGATCATAAGGTTGTATAAAGGTTTTAGGAGTTGATAGATTCTTGTGCATCCAAAGAAACGCTATGAAGTGAGATGCACGTAGTCAATAATTTGCATCGAGAGAAGAGAACATGAAGAGAAATGAGGCTTAGTGCACATATAGGAGAGTGTTTTTTGGGTGCATGTTATATTTCTTCCACAAAGAGGGGGGTGGCCAACCCCCTTGCACAGGGTTCAGGGCAGCGCCCTGATTTTTTTTTTTTGGACACTATATTAGGTGGGTAGACCTACCTATGTTTTTGTGCATGGGTTTGCACATGGTTTTGGGCATCATGGTTTTTTTCCCATGGTATTTTGTAGATACGGTCAAGGGAAGTATGATTATGTTCTAATCCAGGGTTAATGGATTGGGTTTTATGAATTCTTAGGCATGTATATATATGTGTTGTAACATAGAAAGGAATATAATGAAAAACCAATCTGGTAGTCCCGATTTTTGGATCTAGGGGAAAATATTTGTGTATATATGTATTATGGTGTATGCTCTCGCTATTGTTTGTTTCTTGCTTTAAGATTTTGTTTACAGATCATTTATGTATAGGGTTAAAACCTACATTTGGTATCAGAGTTGTTTTGGCTTCAAGGGGATGCCTTTGCTGCTGAGGGGTTTTTTTCTTGGGCTTATGGTGGACCCTATTCAGTGGTAGGTCTGCGGGATTGATTCTTTCAGTGAAAGAAGATGGCGGGTAGTGGAAAGATAAATATTGAGAAATTTAATGGTCAGAGTTTTCATTTGTGGAAGCTCAAGATGGAGGATCTGGTGGTAGATAAAGTTCAGTGGATTGCGGTAGATCCGAGTACTAAACTAATGGCACTATCAGAAGAAGAGTGGAGAAGTTGGATCAGAAAGAAAAAAGAAAAATATGATTGTGTATCTCAGATTTGGTATTGTTGAATGTATCTTGAGAAACTACAATGAAGGTTTTGTGGGACAAGCTAGGGACTTTGTACCAATCTAAATCTCTAGTGAAAAAAATTTTCCTACAGAAAAATATGTATAGCTTAATGATGAAGGATGGAGACTCAGTGACATAGCATCTGAATACCTTCAATACTGTGATAATTCAATTTTTATTTATTGATATTAAAATCTCATATGAAGATAAGTGCATTTTTTTATTGTGTTCTCTACCAGATTTGTGGTGTATTCTGTTGGTTACAATAGGTGGCAATACAACTACCTTGAAGTTTGATGAAATTGACTCAGCCTTGTTGTAGGAGGAAATGAGACGAAAAATATGGAGGGCTATAATGGAGATGCCTTGTCTATACGGGGGTAGTCCTACAATAGAAACAAAAATAAGTCCTTGAGTGGGAGATATAAATCTAGAGGGAGATCTAAATCTCCAGGAAAGCCTGTAAAAGTTTGCTAGAAATGCGAAAAGGAAGGGCACTTCAAAAAGGATTGTAGATCTAAATATCCTGAGAAAGGAAATGGATATAATGATGCTTCTTATATAGAGGCAAAAAACACCTCAGATGAAGTTGGGGATGTGTACTTGGCTTCTTCTTCAAATACACATGTAGATCATAAGGCATGGTTGATTGACTGAGGTGCATCCTTTCACTTCACTCCCCTTAAGGATTGGTCTTCCGAGTATGAGAAATATGATGGTGGTGATGTATTCTTAGGGGATGAAAGGAAGGCCAGAATCATCGGACATGGAAAAGTCAAGCTGAAGTTGCAAGGTGGAAGGATTATAACACTTCTTGGTGTTATGCATATTCCTGCATTGGCCATAAATTTGATTTTTGTAAGAAAGCTGGATGATGCAGGTGTAAAAATAGTGTTTGAGAAAGATACATGCCAGATGGTTGGGGGAGAACTAGTATTGATGCAGGGATTTCGGATTGGAACTTTGTACAAGGTTTTGGGTAGCACTATTATTGATGGATGCAACAGTTCAGTGGTTCCTGAAAGTGGAGCAGAAATGCTAGTGGTCTCTGGAGAAAATACCATGCTATGGAATCAAAGGCTTGGGCATATTAGAGAGAAGGTCCTTAGAATAATACATGGTAATGGTATGGTATAAGGTTTGTCTAATTTCTCTTTGGGTTTCGATTTCTATTAACACTGTGTATATGGGAAGAAAAATCTAGTGAGTTTCCCTTCTGGTGCTAAGAGGGCGAAAAAGATATTAGAGCTTGTGCACAGTGATGTGTTTGGACCTCTGCCGATTCCATCATTGGGTAAGTTTGTGTACTATATTTGATTTATAGATAAACTCTCGAGGAATTCATGGATAAATTTCCTTAGGAAGAAATATGAAAATTTTGACAGGTTTAAAGAATTTAAGACTTTGATGGAAAACCAGAGAGAGAAGAAGACAAAAGTGTTGAGGAAAGATAATGGTGAAGAGTTTTGCAAGAAGGAATTTGAATATTTTGTGCGATGTGTGGTATAGCACAACATAAGAGTACTCCATACAAACGTTAGCCAAACGAAGTTGTAGAAACAACGAACGGGACGTTGATGGAAAAGGAAAGAAGCATGCTCAGCAGTGTCAGGTTAGGATATGAATTCTGGGTGGAGGCAGTGGATACTTCATATTACCTGGTTAACAGATCACCTTCATCTATGTTGGAGGATAATACTACGCATGAGTTATGGAAGGGTAAGAAACCCTCTCTTACACATCAGAGGGTATTTGGATGTGATGCATATGTACATGTTCCAAAGGGGAAAAGAACCAAGTTGGATAGTAAATCTGAAAGGTGCATCTTTATTAGGTATAAGGATGGTTTAAAAGGTTATAAGTTTTGGAACCCATAAACAAGGAAGGTTGTCTACAGTCGAGATGTGGTCTTTAGAGAAGTGAAAGATGTTGTTAAACATGAATTCCTACCAAAGGAACCTGATAAGATAGAGTTTGAGCCAAAGGAGGAAGAATCAACCTCTACAACATAACAAGATTTATAAGAGGAAGAGCCACAAACTGCAACTTTGAGAAGATTAGTTCTATAAGGAAGGCAAACAAAAAGGTATAGTCTGGATATTATTTCTATTCAAATTTTTCTTTATGTATCACTGATGATGATCCCAAAACTATTAGGGGGGAGTGGCTTTAGAGGATGGAAAACTATGGAAGTAGGAAATGGTTGATGAAATGACATCCTTGAAAAAAAATGAGGCATGGGATCTAGTGGAGTTGTCGGCTGGAAGGAAAACCATTGGAAGAATATTGGTGTTTAAGAAGAAGATGAATGCAGAAGGCAAGGTGGAGAAATAAAAAGCTTAATTGGTAGCAAAATGCTATTCCGAGGTGTCGAGAATTGATTTTGGTGATATTTTTTCTCCTCTTTCTATGTTAACTTCTATTAGATTACTTTTATCTATTTCTCCTTAATTTTATTTTAAGGTAGAACACATGGATGTGAAGACAACATTTCTTCACGGGGATATGGAAGAAGGGATCTACATGATGCAACCTGAAGGATTTGTGAAGAAGGGTAAGAAATAATTGGTATGCGGGTTAAAAATTATTTGTATGGTTTAAAATAGTCAACAAGGATGTTGTTACACAGTAATTTGTCACCGTCCCTGAAATTCCCTGTCCTGCACATTGGAGGTCCTTTCCCATGACCTGTGAGCAGTGACATAACTTGAAACCACTTTCATGGCATCCCCCTTGACAAGGACAATCATTCCTCTGAAAAAAATTTCCCTTGAAAAACCCTAAAAACTGATCTTTTGGCCTTGGCGCAACTAGCTAGTTCAACCCTCGTGCCAATGGGGAAAATCCACCATAGAGGGTGCGCCAACTAGCGCTCTGTCGCAGTGTCTCACTCGTGCCAAGCTTAATAAGGATTTTTTTTTTTAATAAATGGTAGAAGTTTGATTCCAACATACTCCTGAATGAGTCTCTAAAATGAGTTGGGAGGTTTGGCTCCGGATCTCCATGTATGGGAGGTGGTTTTCCACCTATTATGGAAGCTTCCTTAAGGATAGGGCCAATCCCACAATTGTAGGGATCCCAACTCCCCTTCCACCATCTATATAACCTTGCCTTTTTCCCTTAGCAAGCTAGTAGTCCTAGTAGCACTAGAGAACAAAAGAGCTGAACTTATAGCAAGGAGACTATCACCAGACACCCTCTGAGAGCCAAGCCGAAGAGAGAGAGATTTGTCCCATTTCCGACAAGCTTCATTGAGACATGCTTCGCTGTCAGCCCCGCCAAAGGAAGATCCAGCGTCAGAGCTTTGGGTTGTATATTTATTTTGTTATTTTAATAATAAGTGACTTTGATTATGGTATCATTCAAGTGTCTTTGTCTTTGATGCAATGAATTACATCCTCTCTGACTGATGTATGGTTACAAGATTTAGATTCTATAGTATGTATCATTGTGTTTCTTCGCATGTGTGTAGGTATTCAGACGTGTTAAGCGGAAGGATCGTGATCTACCAGGCGAAGGACAGGAAGCGTCATCCTTTCTTGGATGACCATTGTGTAGGACCTGAGGTAGGCAACTCGTTATGTTTTTGTCGTTTTGTAACTAGAGACCTATGTCACTGCGTGTCTGATTATTGCTAGACCTGATCTAGGCTAGTAGGGATCACCTCTGTCCGCAGAGGGGATTTACCTCTCCAATAAACTGGCGACTCTACTGGGGAGTGAGATTGGAGTTTGTCTTGTCTCTTTCGATTGCTTTTGGCTTTTGTTTGATTGATTTTCTCTTCTGGTTTGTCTCCTTCTGGTGTAAAACCTCTGTTCAGCCCCCACCATACCTGATCTACTCTCTATTTGCTCTTTTTCATTTCTTTCCTTAGTAAACTTGATTGGCGCAGTTTATAGCCTGACAGTCGCGCCACCTGGCGCTTGTTGCTAGTTAGGCCCCTATGCCAACCCTGTTTTGGCGCAAGATACCACCAAACAGTCGCACCAACCTTGTTTGGTGTTAGGGTTTACTTGTTTTTGAGCCCTTTGAGTCTGAGTTTTGGTTTTGGTGTTAGTTTTCCAACTGTCTGAGTGCCTTGAAGTCTTTGTTGACTGTGTTTGACCTCTATCCTCCGGTTTTTTGCCCTCCGCCATCAGTTTTTCATTCTAGCCCTAGGACTTCTAGGTGCTATAGTGCGCTGAGCCTCCCGTGGGAGTTTTTGGTTTTTGTTTTTCCAGTCAACTTTGTTTTTGCTTCCTTGCATTCGTTTGGTTGGTTTCCATTGTATCATCACGTTATTTGAGTGATTGCTCTCTTTTTCATTGAATTTCCTCTTTGTCTCATTTCGAGCCTAGATTACACGGTTTGTATGAGTCTTTTGGGATTCCTCGTCGATTTGAGGGATTTCTCCATCAGTTTGAGGTCTGATTGTGTGTTTCACATTGAGTGAACTTGCTTGTTTCTACTCTTTCGCTATCATTTCTCAAATTGGTCTCTTTATTAGTTTTTCATTTCATTTGGTGCATTTTGCTCTAAAACATTGAAAAATACAAAAACAAATATCTTTGCTTTTGATTAGTTAGTGAAAACTGAAAGTTTTTCTGCATTATTAGTGTTATATAACTCTAAGGGAAAAAAATTTAGTTTCGTTAGCATGAATTAGAGACAGTATTGGGTGTTTTGTGGTCATTTTGTTATTGTTTGGAAAAGCTCTCAACCTTCCCGTAGTTAGTTCTTCATCAGACAAAGTGATATATTGTGGCATGTAGTGTGAATTTAGAGGATTTTTTAGATATAACATTCGCTAGGGCCTGAAATTGAAACATAATTGAAGATCAACTCTAAAATTTATTCAATTTACCTTAAGGCAACATTGAAACATTAACGAAATATCTAGAGGTCTAGGCTAGTGATGTGTTCCAGCATCATTAAACCTAGTAGCTATCATTCACCTCTTTTCTTTAGACAGCACTAGTACGGACTTGTGCTCCCCATACCATCGCGTATATAAAGGGAGACCCCACTAGGTTGCTATCCTTTATTCGTAGGAATCCGAGTTTGCTGCCTTATACCCATGATACACTGGACACAACGTTCGGGGAGATTACCTGCACGTACGTCAAGTCCTTGGTTTATTTCTCCTTCATTTTTTAACCAAGGTGTATATGGAAGTTCACGGATATCTGGTACACCCATCTGCCTAGATTACCAGAATAGTCATTTCAATATTTTCTGACTCATTAAATTTGAAAAGATCATCAAGCGCTTGTCCTTTCACGCTTCTTTCCAAATTGAAAGAGATAGAGTCATCTTTTACTCGTTTCTAGACTCTTAAAACATGAAACAGTAAAATTTCCAAGTTTCAATGTGGTAAAATTAATCACCTACGATCACACGCCCTTTTAGAGATTGTTTGTTGGCCATTTGATTGTTTGTCTTAGTTTTTTCCCATGTGTCTTTGTTTTGATCTCTTCCTCTTTTCGTTACTGTCATAGTGGCGGAACCCTCAGTTTTGTCTACTGGTAGTCCTTACACAGACGATTCATCAGAGGTCTCTCAGTCCGCTGTTGAACCTCAGTAGCCTATTGTATCCGAGTTTCCCGACGGGGGACCAGTTATATCTGAGCTTCCCTTTCGTGGACCAGTTGAATTCAATTAGCCCTTATCCAATGCTTGGTTTGGATTTGGAGTAGGGGAATATTTCCCTCCTCTTACATCGGGATCACCTTTCTTGGCTGCCATTACACCTCCTAGTCCTTGCTGTCTTTTAGAAGATCTAGCGGCAAGGTCAGATATGGACTCACCCAGTCCTTTTCCTAGTGAGGAAATTCCTACATCTAGTGAAGATTACCAACTTTTTCCAAAAAACAACCTTGAGTCTTCTGTCATGTCTTCACCTGGTCCTTCGCTTCCAGCGGGATATAGGTCCTTAAGTCAGGTCATGGCCATTGTGGCCTCTATGGGAATATCGACTCCGTCCATGAGGTCGGTTATTCCTTCGTTAGGGATGTCACCATCGACACCTCTCACGTCATCTCCTCATGTCACATCAGTACTTGTTAGGCCTACTATCTGCGTAGCTGCGTCTAGGCCCGCTGTTACTACTTAGTCCACTAGGACCTCGTCACTTCCTAAAGACATTTACATAGCATCTGCTATTCTGGAGAATATCTCTCCTGAGGAGTATCGGTTGTCTTTACAGCCGTCAAACTCCGAGGTTGGTCAATCCTCCCAAGATCCCAACCGTCCTTATTTTTCCCATTATGGACCAGATGGTACCCCCATCTCTGTTTTTCCATATTAGTATGATGAGCAGGGTAACCCTTTTTGTTTTCCTACTCCAGAGGCTTATTAGTATGTTCACAGTTTTCTATCTACCCAGGCTGGGCAATCTTCTAACCTGCAAGGACAACCCTTCCAGGGTCAACCTTCGGGCCAGACTGGTTATCTATATGACTCGCAAGGACAACCCTTACAGGGCCAACCTTTGGGCCAGCAAGGGTTGTTGTACGGTCCGCAAGGGCAGTCCTACAATCCTCAAGGTCAACATCTGCAGCCTCACCCTGTGGTCCAACCAGGGCAACCTCAAGGACCCACAAGCCAACCGGGGTATCAACCTGGACCGTTGTATGGTCCTGGGGGGAAAATCCACCCTTCTCAACCTATGACGCAACCTCACCAACCTCAATTTCGCATTGGTTCGAATGTTGCCAGGGCCATCTTATGGTCCTGTTACAGGTCAACCTAGTTATCAAACATAACTTGGCCCTATCTCGCCACCAGGCCAATCGGCCAACCCGGGGCAGCCTGGTGTCCTTCATCCGCCAGGTCAACCTGTTTAACCAGGACAACCTGTTCATCCAAGCCAACCTATTTAACCAGGGCAGCCTGCACAGCCAAGTCAACCTGTTCAACCGAGACAGCCTGCACATCTAGTTAACCCTGCTCAACAGCCGATTTATTCTATGCCGCAGCCGAATCCGCTTGTGCGCCCAACTTATCAGGCTCAGCAGGGCCCCACTTACCAACAGCATGCTCGACCCCAATGCAGTTATTACCTTCAAGGTTAGTCTCGACCAGTTTACAACCCGCCCCAAGGTTCTGGTTATTACCTTCAACAACCAGGCTATACTTATACTCAGGAGTCAAATCCATATACTGCTCAAATGGGGCCTACATACAATCAGGGTCAATACCCTGGTTATAAACCCCCTTACACTGGTTATCAACAATTGTATCAACCTAATTATACGACTTACACCCCCTATGGTTAGAATCCTCCAGGACAAAACCAATGGGGGAAAAGTTATGCTAAACGAGGGTGGAGTACAGGTACAGGTCCTTATCGGGGACCTGGCATGCCGTTTAACCCTCAACTACCTTTCCTTGCTACGTTGGAATTGGCGGATCTATCTAAATTGACCAATGAACCGATTCTTCACAATCCATATTGGCCTCCGGTTCCGACCAAGGTACCTGGTGACTGTACTAAATTTGAAGGTAAAGCTGGAGAAGACCCCCAAGCACATGTCATGACCTACCATCTATGGTGTTCCTCGAACTCTTAGGTGGATGATTCAATTCATCTACATCTTTTTCAGTGCACGGTTACCGGTGCTGTTGCTAAGTGGTACATAGAACTACCTCGCGGTATTTTTCAAGACTTTAATACTCTATCTATGTATTTTCTGACACATTTCCAGTTACCGGTTCGGTATGAAGTTGGGACGCATCTCCTGACTTCTCTGAAGCAAGATAAAGCCACTCATATATCCGATCATATTCATGAGTGGCGACATCGTCGTTGTCTGATCAAGTTTGATATTCCTGATTAGCTTCTAACTCACTGGTTCACTACCTCCTTTGTTAACAAGATCGCTCAAGATATTGCTATGGGGGCATGTGTAACCGAAGAACAAGCCATCGCTCGTGCCCAGTACCTTGATTTGGTGTACTCTTAGTCTGGCATGGTATATGATATCTTGACTGATGCCCCGTAGCTAGGGACCTCTAAAGCAATAGCTACCCCATCAGTGGATGGTGTTATTGATTTCGTTTCTTAGACTTCCTGGAAGTCCTTTAATGGGAAGTAGAAGTCAAATTCTTCCAATAATTCTGCTCTTCCCACTCCTCCAGATTCTGGTAAAACCGTAGAGGTTAACACCATTCAGGACAATCCTGCAGAAAAGACCTCCAAAGGGAAGAAGAAGGGCAAAGGAAAATCCAAATATGATGCCCTGAAACCAGAATCCTCCAAACCTCGTGCTGACGATGGTTCCTAATGGAAACCGAATTACCCTTGCCTCATCTGTGACGGAGACCACTACACCAAAGATTGTCCCCGATGATCTAATGTTAGTCAACTTCTGAAAGGCTCTAAGGGGACTCCGGCAGTTCTTAAGGAACCCTTCCCATCTCAGCAGACCCAGATGGTTGAGCAACCTTCACCATCTGCATCGTTTGGGTCCCAAGTTTTCATGATGAATGGTGCTGCACCTGTTTCGATTGCCACTCGTTCGAAGGATTATGCCGGATCACACCAGGCAGCTGGGAAGGAAGTCGTTGATGGCCTGCCCCCTCCACCTGTCTCTAGTCCTTTAGAAATCGAGAAGCCTAGCGCTGAACCCATTGTAAGGCCACCTTCCAAAGGTGTTCTTTGAAAATCTTCCTATAATCCAAATGTCTGTGCTGCTCAACATTACAGCATTGTTGAGGATTTGGCACAAGTGCCTTCTGCCATGTCTGCATTGCAAGTGCTTCAAAGTTTCCCATCACAACGAAAAGCTCTATTATGCACAATCGGTGGAATTGATCCTGCCGATTCTAGTCTTCTCACCTTCAATCTGGAAAATTTTGTCCCCCGACTTCCACATCAGATTGCTCTTGTTATCCAAGTCGGTATCAACGGCCTCAACATCCACAGAGCCATTGTGGACGAAGGTGCTTCCACCTGTGTTATGTCATCTGCCTGCTGGAAGGCCATTGGCTCTCCAACTCTTACTTCATCTCCCAATGCCCTAGAGTCATTTGATGGTAGGGAATCAAAACCCTTGGGTGTTCTCGAGAGTTTACCGATCACATTACAAGGTAAGATCGTCAACGTGGAAGTAGAAGTAGTTGACGCCAAACTCAAATACAATCTTCTTCTTGGTCGCAGCTGGACCCACGCCATGCTATGCGTTCCGTCGACCCTCTTCCGGCTTCTGAAGTTTCCTCATGAGGGCAAGATTATCACTATTGATCAGTTGTCTTTCTTCACCTCATCCTCCGAGAACAACGTACCATACGTGGATCAAATTCCCAATCCCCCTGACAGTGTAGGACCTGGTCTTTTCAAGGACCCCGTTCTCATGGGTATTTTTGCTATACCACCATCGAACACCGTTCAAGTCAACATGATCTGTAGGTCAGATGACCCATGGATCATCCCTTCTACTAAACAGGTGACCTCTTTTGGAGATTTGATGCCTTTGAATCCAGTTGAGATCAATTATTGCGAGATCGTCGCTGCATTAGATCCTCCTCCTTCTGAACATGCTCCTTTGAGCATGGCTCTAGATGTATATTCTCAATCCCCTTGGCTCGACGATGCAGATTAGCCCAATCCTTTAAGAGAAGTCTTCCTGTTTGATGAAGCTATCGTTGAAACGATGTCTCTTGAAGATCTGCCTTGGAGCGATGGACATCATCGTTCCTCGTTCATGCTCGGCCTGGGGGCAATGTCTGATTGTCTCGAGCCTTTTTTATCCGTTTATTCCCCGCCTGAACCTGCTCCTTTGAGCTCGTCGAAGCTTAGTTCCTCTTCTTGTGTCAAGCTCCTAAAACAATGAAACAAGCTGCTTCGAGGACAATTATTTTAAGTGTATCAACCTCGTTAAAACAATGGAACATGGTCTCGTTCAATTAGAATTTTGTTAGATTTCGATCGAATCTCTTATGTTTTGAACCTTCACTCCATTTCCTATGGAATGAAGCTTGGGGGGCATGTACCTCGAATTGAGACACCATGCTAGGGGCATGCCCGTTTTCCTTGTTATCCAAGCATAGTTTGCATGTGTGCTTTTAAGCTTGCATAAAAATAAAATGTGTGGTATGATGCATTTTGTGAACTTTTCACTTTTCCATTGGGTCATGTGTTATGCAGCTAATGCATTAGATAACATTGTATTAGACATTTTCATAACATATTCAAAAACATCATCATATGTGAAAAAGATCCATCCAGAAATAGATATATATATATATATATGTCGAAATGTTTGCAGTTTTTGTGCATCGCATAAAATCCAAAAATATACATGTCTGTTTTAATAATATCCGGAGACAACATGTCTCTCAAAAATGTGCAAATGAAAAGCCTAGATGACTAATCAACATGGTGCTCCTGGTAGCATGTCACTGCCTACACCAATCGCCTCAGTAAACGATGAAGGAGACTAGGCACCCCCACGGCGTGCCTCTGATAAGCCAAAGGGACATCGGCTAGGCGAGCATAATCTAGGATCCCATGGGCGATTCCCTCCAAGTTCTGAACTAGCTCACTCCCCTCGCCACCCTTGCCTTGAGGGTCATAGGCGAGAGGGGTCCTCCGTGCGATCGGCGACATCCCAATATGCCTCTCTGGGGAAACATCTGCATACACATAGGATTTTTTTTTAGAACATGCATGTATACCAAAAAAAATCATAAAATACATAAAATAAAAAAGAGTCTTACCCAGCTCCTCATCCCAGTCTTCTCCCTCGGGGAGTGGAAGATCTGGGTCTCCCGTGAAGTCAGTACCGGCATAGGGCTAGTCCTTTATGATGATTAACTGTCGCCAAAGCCATACGAAGAACTCGAGTCTCCATGAAATTTGCTGGCCCCCTCCTGCTCTGGGCATCAGTGCAGCCCATCGAGCCATCCGTGGCTCTCTCAATGGTGGATTGGCGACTATTGCCCCCTGGCCCTAGAAGATTGGTAGCCATTCGAGGATGAACAATAACAAGATGGATCCGTACCCAAACTACTTCAGTTTGGTCTTCTTACACTTTGTCAGTTTCCATTTGATATTCATGGTTACGGCAGTAGCCCAATCAAATAGTGTCAGGTTCATGCATTTTGATGCTAAGAGGAGCTGTGTTTTAGTATCCTCATGTGGCGCCTATGACCCCGTAGCCCGCGTAATGGTATGGAGCACCACCCTGAGTGCTAGATTTGGAATCGTGTGGATGTCAACCTTCCCTCTACCCGATCCGGTTCGTGCCCCTGGGCACGCTCTTTCCATTACTATCGACATTTATTCACCAGATGGCCTAGTACCTGTTAAAATCGAGACTGGAATTCTGTGAGACAATCCAGTTATGAAGTAAACATCAGATACTTCGAGCTCCAACACTTGGTCTTGAAGCCTAAACTTCTCTTCGTTCTCATCCCAAATAATGATTAAGTATTGCAGCAATTCAGGTTGTGCCCTAAGACATGGTGTCAAGACGAGGTTTTTTAAGCCGCAATCCCAGAGAGCATTCATGCATTGCTCGTTCCCCATCGCCATTCCATCTTCTTCACTATTCTCCCTTTCTTTCCATTCGATCACCATTGTGGCTATGTACCTGCACCAAAATGGTCACAAACACTTCATTAGATCCCTTGAACATTCAAAAATCTAGTTGATTGGTTCATTTTCTGTAAAAATTGAGCAGAAATATAGGTTGCGGGATTGGCATCACTGTTTTGCTGATATTCGCGCCAACTGGCGCGACCCCTTTGCAAAAAGAACCCAATTGGTGCGGGTCCGTGCCCGATACCTGCGCCAATTGGGCGAGCCCTAAATTTGCAAATATCCCCTCAGGGATCCCAGATCACAGTGGAATACTATAAAAAATGGACTAAAACATAGCTACAGGAAGCGCCTCTTACCTGGAAAAAACGAGATCTGAAATAGTGTACTGAATCGTCCACAATCGTCGCCGCAAGTTCGCACAGGAAAAACTCACTGTTGCTCTCCACAAGAGGTAAAAAGTAAAAGTAAATATGTTTTCACTATTTTTGTCATATTTATAACTTTTAAAAATCAAATTAGGTTTTGAAGCTTATTTTTCCAATATTTTATTATATTTTGTCGAAAAATGGGTTTTACACTTGCTTTCTTGTGCAACAACAGGTTTTCACACGACTAGGACGATGATACGAGTTGTATTTTATACTTTTTCGGACTCGGTAAAAACATGAAAAATTCACTACTAGAGTCATCTTTCAGCTCTTTTCTGACTCTCTAAACATGAAAAGATCGCCGAGTCGCTTGTCGTTTTGATCTCGTTAAATTGGTTGTGAAACGACATCTACCCAGTATACGTTTACCCTTTTTTCAGGCTAGGATAGATTATTTACGAAAAAGGAATACCCTAGCCTATCACGACTAGGAGGTTTTCTCAAACACAGTTTTCTACCTTTTCGGATCTGAGGAACTATCTACGAAAAGAGACTGTTGGAGTTTACTTTTCCACTGTCTTTTCAAACTCCCTAAACATGAAAAGACGCTGAGTTCTTCCTTTGTCAGACCTGTCAAAACTTGATGACATTGGATTCCGTCGTAATGACGATACTCGAGTTCCTCCTTCCTAGGGCTCGTTAAATGTACTAGGTTGGATTTTTCCGAAGGAAAAACTTATATCGCAAGCATATGCTATCCCCTTCAAGCTTCTTTTCAAAAATAATTGGGGTACTCACCAAAAATGGTGGGGAAAAAATGGAACCAGTATCATCGCCGTGTCGGCAGCATGTTGCTCTTGAACATGGCACTTGTCTGCATTCATGTCGGGTTGGGGACATCTCATCTCGCTATTTTCTTGCCTCCATGGGTTTGGGTAATCATTTTTGGCCACTTATCTACTCTTTGCCTCATCATCATGACCTCAAAACCTTTGATGTCAAATACTACCAATTCCAGTGTCGTGCGGCTGATATGTTCAAGAGAAGTTGACCTCTGCAGTTTCCAACCCTCCTCTGATTCTCTACTGATCCTGATTCACAAACATTATGTTCCCCTGTCTCGTGTCAATGATGTGGGAAACACTATGGCCCACCTTCGATCAAGGTCACTTCCTGTCGACTCCAACTCGTTATCCAGGAAGCTGATCTAGAGACTCCCTTCTGGTACCTTGGATCCTGCATGCCTCAATGGAAGGTTCTTCACATTCGACGCAAGGGTTTTCATCATTGGTCTTCGATCGAATGATTCTGTGGGTGTTCGACGTCAGCTCACTGTTCACATTCCGTGGATTGTACCTATAGTACCTTAAGGGCCATCCTCATTATTGGTGGTTCCTCTCGCACTTGTTAATGGCTTTCATCATTAGCTGGTAATCAGACAATGTTCTTGCATGTTCGACTTCAGCTCACATATTCACATGACTGGACTTGTACTCGGATCAGGTCGAGATGGAGCGCAAGACCCTGGATTTTGTCTGATAAGATCCAGGCTGCGGTGGATTATCATGATTAGTTACATGACTCATTGATTAGATGGATGTGACCATACCTGATTCTATCTACTGATCCTTTTTGGATGGCTACGTCCATACCTTGGATCCTGATTATTGTATACTCTGTTATGGATGGCTGCGCCCATACCACATATCATGTATTTGAGATATCAGTTGTATTTGTCTACACAGTTTTTCCAATGGCAGTGTTTTCAGTTGGGCATGTTCTCATAAAGCATTTCACTCCTCTCTCTCTCTCGGGCCGCATGCTTTAGGGGGCATCTGTTACACAGTAATTTGTCACAGTCCTTGCAATTCCCCATCCCGTACATTGGAGGGCCTTTCCTGTGACCTGTGAGCAGTGACATAACCTGAAACCACTTTCATGGCATCCCCCTTGACAAGGACAATCATTCCTCTAAAGAAAGTTTCCCTTGAAAAACCATAAAAATTGATCTTTTGGCCTTGGGGCGACTAGCCAGTTCAGCCCTCGCGCCAATGGGGAAAATCCACCATAGAGGTCGCGCAAACTAGTGCTCCGTCCCATTGTCTCGCTCGCGCCAAGCTTAATAAGGATTTTTTTCTAAAATAAATGGCGGAAGTTTGATTCCAAAAAACTCCTGAACAAGTCTCTAAAATGAGTTGGGAGGTTTGGCTCCGGATCTCCATGTATGGGAGGTGGTTTTCCACCTATCATGGAAGCTTCCTTAAGGATAGGGCCAATCCCACAATTGTAGGGATCCCAACTACCCTTCCACCATCTATATAAGCTTGCCTTTTTCCCTTAGCAAGCTGGTAGTCCTAGTAGCACTAGAGAAAAAAAAATTTGAACTTATAGCAAGGAGACTATCGCCAGACACCCTTTGAGAGCCAAGCCGAAGAGAGAGAGCTTTGTCCCGTTTCTGACAAGCTTCATTGAGACGTGCTCCGCTGTCAGCCCCGGCGAAGGAAGATCCAACGTCAGAGCTTTGGGTTGTATCTTTCTTTTGTTATTTTAATGATAAGCGACTTTGATTATGGTTTCATTCATGTTTCTTTGTCTTTGATGCAATGAATTACATCCTCTCTGACTGATGTATGGTTACAAGATTTAGATTCTATGCTATGTATCGTTGTGTTTCTTCGCATGTGTGCAGGTGTTCGGATCTGTTAATTAGAAGGATCATGATCTTCCAGGCGAAGGACAGGAAGCGTCATCCTTTCTTGGACGACCATTGCGTAGGACCTGAGGTAGGAAACTCATTATGTTTTTTTCATTTTGTAACTAGAGACCTGCGTCACTGCATGTCTGATTGTTGCTAGACCCGATCTAGGATATTAGGGATCGCCTCTGTCCACAGAGGGGATTTACCTCTCCAACAGATGTGGTATCGGAAATTTGATACATATATACAGGGAATTGGATTCACTAGAAGAAAAGCGGATCACTGTGTGCATTTTAAATTGATTGCTAACTGTGTTGCTTATTTGGTCTTCTATGTGAATGATATGTTATTGATCGGAAATGAAAAAGAAATTATCAAGGATTTGAGGACCCAATTGTCCTCCAAATTTGACATGAAGGATCTTGGTGCTCCAAACTGTATTTTGGGAATGGAAATTAAATGAGATCAGGAAAAGAGGAAGCTTTTGTTAAACTGGAGGAAGTATTTCAAGACAATATTGCAGAGATTTAATATGAAGGATAATAAACTAATGAAGGTTCTTATTCTTGTAGGTGTAAATTTATCTGTTGAAAAATGTCCCAATACACAAGAAGAGGAAGGGAACATTTCCCATGTTACATATGCAAGTGTAGTGGGTAGCCTGATGTATGAAATGATTTTTACTAGACCATACATTGTACATGTAGTGGGAGTATTGAACAATTTTATGTCAAAACTAGGGAAGGGACATTGGAGAGCAGTGAAGGGGGTTTCCAAATATTTACGTGTCGCTAGTGACTATGATATGTGCCAACAAGGAAGACTAGGATTGGAAATTTTTTGGATATTCGTGGCTTTGTTGATGTATACTAGGTTGGAGATCTGGATAAAATAATATCTACCAGTGGATATGTGTTTAGCTTATTTTGAGGTGTATTTAGTTGGATGAGAAAAAGATAGCCTTTATTGGCTCTTTCAACTATAGAGGAGGAATACATAGTAGCCACTCATGTAAGCAAGGAAGTAGTTTGGTTGCATAGATTTTGTTTAGGTATGGGGTTGGTGCAATGAGCTATAAGGATATAATATGATAGAGAAAGTGAAATTTTATTGGCTAAGAACCCTGGTTATCATTCAAAGACAAAGCACATTGATGTTCAGTATCACTTTGTGAGGTATATGGTTGAGGACAAAATGGTGTTTCTAGTAAAGGTGGACACTTTGAAAAATTTTGCAAATGCATTGAAGAAATCTGTTAGAACTGAGAAGTTCTCTTGGTGTAGATAACCATTGGCATTGTAGGGCTGAACCCATGACTAAGCTCTCCTGTGGCCCCTTGTGGAAAGAAAAAAACAAGTGGGAGAATGTTGGGTGTGTTTTATTTCTAGCAGGGGGGCCACACGGGGGGGGGGGCGCACAACCCCACCTGTCGGGGGGTTTGCAGGGGGGAGGTAGCCCCCCTCCACAAGGTTTGGGGTAGCCCCCAAAAAAATAAAGTTTTTTGGACCCTCTTTTAGGTGGGCATACCTACCTATGGTTTTGTGTATGGGTTTGCACATGGTTTTGGGGATGATGGTTTTCTTCCCATGGTATTTGGTAGATCTGGTCAAGGGAACTACGATTACGTTCTAATCAAGGGTTAATGCATTAAGTTTTATGAATGCTTCAACATGTATATGTATGTGTTGTAACGTTCAAAGGAATATAATGAAAAATCAATCTTTTAGTCTTAGTTTTGGGATCTAGGGGAAAATCTCTCTGTATATTTGTTTTATGTTTTACGCTCTTGCTATTGTTTTTTTTTGTGTTTTATGATTTATTTTGTAGATAATTTCTGTACAAGGCTAAAACCTACAATATGAAATGGATCAAACTATTATGGATTTGGGATCTGATGCTAATGTCTTAACGAAGTAGACATGGGAATTAATGGGTAAGCCGAAGCTATAGTGGTCACCTATTCAGTTAAGAATGGAAAATCAATAAAATATCTTCTCTAGGGGAAAATTTCCAGGTGTCACAGTAGATATTGAAGAAGTTCACACTATTGATGATTTTGAAGTAATAGAGATCATCGATGAAAATAGCCCTTATCCAACATTTCTTAGAATTGATTTTCCATTTGATAATTTTTCAATAATTAATTTAAAGAAGAGACATATGATATTTGAAGGAAACAATATGATGGTAATTGTTCCCTTGGATCCATCAGGAGTAAGATACACAGAACCAATCAAAGAAGGATATTGCGTATCTCGCATAGATCATATCCATCAAATAGAAACAAAGGAACAATATTATGTTAACCCTACTGCAGAGGGAAAGTTACATTGGTAGCACGATAGTTATTATACCTCAGAATCAAAAGAAGAGTTGGAGAACTAGCAAAATAGGTTGCATGAAGTGTCCACAAGGCGTTGTGCAAGAATGACCAAATAACTTCGATGTATAATATATCACGTATGTAACCTGCCTTATTATGATGGTCTCAGTGATATAAATACTTTTATTAATGATTATGAGGAAAAAGTTCCAAAGAAACAAAGGTTGTCAACCTTAGATATAGCCCTAAAAGCTACTCTCGCGAGATGGTGGAATGAACACAAGCAGAAATTAGAAGTTTGGTAGGAATGTCAAAGACTAATGTGGGTAAGGTTTGGATAGATAGAAGCATAGATGGAGATAAAATATGATGGTGGAACTAATCCTAGGAAGCATATCCATCTATGCACTATAGCATGGAAGGAGATTGCACAGCAGGAATGGGTACATGGATTCTTTCATACACTTGAGACAACGCCTAAGAACTGGTACCAAAAAATGGAGCTTCGACATGGTATCGTGAACTGGGAAGACATGTTGGATGACTTCATATTAACATTCAGCTTTGAGGATGATTTCCCAAACATAGATTTGGCCCTTTAGATAGTCAAGAATAAGATATTTGAGAATGCAACCCCGCTAACATAGCAGCAACCTGATTGGGTTGCGTAGATAGAAAATTCACTAGAATGTTATAACCTTACTGCAGATGAGGAAGAATACCCTCGAAAAATCAACATAGCATAATTAGAAGGATATCGCGAATCAAATGGACCTCAGCTAGAGATACCAAACATAATGAAGCCACTGAAAACCAAGAAGGTGAACATAGGACCAGAGAAGGAACCAAAGTTTGCAACAATAGGAAAGTACTGGGATGAGGATACAATCATTAAAGTTACAAAGTTACTTCATGAATATCAATAGCTATTTCCCACCAAGTTCTCAAATATGAAGGGTATAATAGGATATCTAGGAGTCATGAATATTCCCCTTAAACGTAATGTGAAGCCAGTCAAACAAATCCCGTACAGGATAAACCCAAAGAATAAGGAAAAATTGAAAGTAGAGCTTGATAAGATGATAGTAACAAGAATTATTGAACCTGTAGAAGAATCATAATGGTTGAGTCCTATGGTGGTGAAAGAAAAGAAGACTCAAGCAGAAATTAGGATTTGCGTTGATTTAAGAAAGTTCAATGATGCATGTCTACACGATGATCCTTTCCCTACCCCTTTCATAGATGAAATGCCAGACAATGTAGGAGGTCAGAAATCCTACTCATTTATAGATGGATTCTCACGTTATCATCAGATTATTGCACCTGAAGATCGACACATGACCACATTTTGTATAGAATGGGGATCATATCAATACATAGTAATGCCTTTTGGATTAAAAAATGCCCCTGCTATATTTTCTAGGGTGGTCCTTGTAGCTTTTAAGGAGTGCATCCACAAGTTTTTAGAGGTATACTTTGATGATTGGAAAATATTTGGGTTGTTAAGAAAACATGTTGGAAGTTTAAGACTTATGCTTGACACATGTAGACAATATCAAATCTCTCTAAACCTAAATAAGTGAATATTTTTTGTACCTTTTGGCATATTTTTGGGACATATTATCTGTAAGAAATGAATAATGGTGGACCCCACTAAGATTGTTATCATTTTGAACTTGCATCCACCTAAGACAGTAAGACAACTTCAAACTACGTTGGGAAATATTGGGTATTACGAGAAATTCATCAAGGGGTATGCTCAGATTCCTACGCCTATGGAGAAATTGTTGAAGAAGGATGTAACTTTTCAGTGGAATGAATAATGTCAGAAGAGCCTCGACATATTGAAAAATAATGGTAGTTGCATCTATACTAATGTTCTTTAATGGGAATAAGGAATTCCATGTGCATGTGGATGCCTCTTGTAAAGATTTGAGAGTGGTACTAGCACAACCTAGTGCAAGAGAGATTGATCATCATATAGCTTTTGCAAGTACAAATTTATCTAAAGAAGAAAATAATTATACCACTATAGAAAGGGAAGGGTTGGCCATGGTGTATGCTTTGGAGAACTTTAGACACTATTTGTTGGGAGCACACTAAAATGTTTACATATCATTTTGCACTAAAGTATTTGGTCAATAAGCTCATCTTAGGAGGAAATATTTGCAGATGGTTACTATTATTCCAACAATATGACTTTGATATCACTATTAAACAAGGAAGACTAAATGTAGGGCCTGAGCATATGTCAAGAATGGAAATAAGGGAAGAACCAACTAGCATAGAGGACAATATCCTTGATGTGTAACTATTTGCAATCAGAGTGGAAAATGACCATTTCGTCATTAAGCTTTTGAGTACAGGAATGGCTTCTTCAGAATAACCATGAAAAATAAATAAAGAATTAGTGGCTAAGGTAGCTGATTTTTCATTAATAGCACGACAATTATATAATATGGGACTAGATGAGATACTATGTAGATATGTTCCTAAACATAAAAGACAAACGATTCTAGTATAGGTTCATGAGGGTGCAGCTGGTGGACATTATGCAAGAAAAGCTATTGTGCAGAATCTTTTGAGAGAAGGATTGTGGTGGCCTACACTACATAAAGATGCCAAGGAGTAATGTAGAGCATGTGATATGTGTCAAAGATCATGGAAGCCTTCCAGAAGAGATGAGATGCCATTGGTACCACATGTTAAACTGCAAGACATTGATTTTGTTGGACCTATCAACCCACTTGGAAATAGGACTGATGTGAGGTACATAATTACAAGGACTAGTTACTTGACAAGATGGGTTGAAGCACAAACAATAAGGGACTGCAGCACAAAGACTGCTGCGAAGTTCATTTTTGAGTACATATTGTCTAGATTTGGATGTATGGATTTTTGATGAGTGACAAAGGTTCAGAATTATTGAATAAGACTATTGAATCATTGACTGAGGAGTTCCAAGTTTATGATCAGAAGAGTGCCCCTTATCACCCTCAAGCCAATGGAACATTGGAAGCATTTAATAATACTTTGTAGGAATTTACAGGGTAAGTTTCTTAGATCAAACACCAAAGGTCACCACCCACAAAAAGATCACAAATCAGTACAATAGTATATCACGTGGTTAAAATCCTCGAAGAGGGAAACAATCCATGCCCTGAGCCAGCGCGGCCACTTCAGGAAAGTTATTAATATAAAAAGAAATTTACATATGTTTCTCTCATAAAAGGTTACCGGATAAATGAACCTCCATGCTCTTTGAATAGAGATCATGGACCAATTGGGTGTTAAGCCACAAATCAAGTGTCGTACATAGTAAAGAAACACACTTTACCTAACTCTACACTAGACCAAGTTATACTTAACTATTTCCTATGTGTCAGAATATCCTAACATCCCCCCTTAAGAACAACTTGGGATAGGATTGAAGGATTTACAAAGGTGACACAAAATGAACCTATTTTCTATGTGTCTAAATATATATATTATATTTCTTTTATCTTCATCAACTAATCACAATTCAAAAATTCAACCAATAACCATTAAAGGAAAGTAGAGATCATAATGTTGAAAACTTAGGACATGTTAGACCACATGTCTAGGAGAGAGAGATATGTGAGTGATAAGTGAATATATAAAATGGAAATTTTCTTGTGTATTTTATATTCAAGATACCCATAAATACTAGTAAGTATGCACATTTACATGTTTACTCATATTTTTTAAAGTTTTGATGAACATGTAAATAATGGTGGGTAGTAACTTATGGTAAATATGTTATTTATGTCAGTATGAGTTATTTTCAAGAATCTTAATTTTAGGTAGTTTTGTTGATTTCCTTTCTTTTAATTTCCTTTGTTGTGATTTAAAATTTAATTTTCTTTCATGCTTTTTCATAGTATTATAAATACAACAAGGATTATGAAGACCGACCATCGCTACATCCTTCAACAGGTCAATCATGGCAATGATGTCAATCATGGTTAATAAATGTCAACCATAGTAATCATTTTCAATCATGTTAAACTGGGGTAATCATTGTATTAATTTTTAATCATGTTCAATTGAGGTCAACTATTGTCTCCCTTGACCAATAGAGGTAAACGCTCTTCAACCATGGTCATCCTCATCAACCAAGGTAAACCATGTTAACCCTCTTAAACCATTAATGTGGCCATTTTAGTAGCATTCATATAACACTAGCACTATCATTAATGTAAGTTTGCATGGTTGAACATGGTTATCCATGGTCAATATTAATGTTATGATGGTCAACCATGGACAACAACGGTAAACCAAAATCAGCCATAATATTTCGTCTTAATCCTTGGTCAAGCATTGTAATCATTATCAACCATGGTCCACCTTGACCAACTATGATCAACCCTCTTTTACCATGGTCAACCTTGTGAACCATACCCAACCCCATCAACCCACATCAACTATTAATGCAGCTAGTTTTGTAAAATTAATTTAAAACTAGCATTGATATTAATGTAACATCAACCATTTTACACCATGATCAATATTAATGTAGCATTGTAACAATGTCAACTTTAATGTAACATTATTAGATTAATGTAAGAATAATACATTGGTACATTAATGGTTGACAATGGTCAACCTCGGTCAACCCTCTTCCACGTTGGTCAACCACGTCAACCATGATCGACCTCATCAACCCTCCTCAACCATGGTCAATGAATCCACCTCATACACATCGACTTTTAATTAGCACAACCAAATTTTCCAATGTGATTGATATATGCCAATTGGTGGCATTTTCCACCTTTTATACACCAATTGATGTACGAAAATGATGCCAATCAACACATATCAACCACATTAGTAAATGTGATTGTGCTAATTTTAATATTAGCAAATTCAAATCAGTCCTTATGTTAAAAGAAAAAATAATATATTTGATTAATCAATTCTAGAAACATTTTTTATCTTGTGATTAAATCTTACATTCAACCTCCCTCATACATCTAAATAATAAAAAATAAATCCCAAATACATCAACTAATTTACAATTGATAAATAATATTGTTTTTAATTATTATAAATTATTTTAACTATAGAATATAATTAATATTTTTGTCTAAATTTTAAGTTTGCCAAATTTGTCAAATTTGTAAATTTTAAGTGTTTATCAAATTTGTCAAATTTATATATTTAAATTATATTGTTTACCCAAAATGTCACATTTTTTTTGTTTGAATTTATATATACATTAAAAAATATAAAATAATCAATAAAAATTACAATCTTAAAAAAAAAAAAAATTAAAAAAGGTCAAATGCTCATTTATACTTACCCCAACTTAGATCCATCTTAACTTCAAAATATTAAGTTAAGATGGATTAAATCTATATTAAGCATTGAAAAAATAGCAAATCTCCCTTATAAAAAGCAATAATTAATAGAATAAGAATTCTCTCATATATTTCATGCTAAAATATTTTACTCAACCTACATAAATCTTTTATTTATAACCAATGTTAAACTTTTTGTGTTATTGATAATTTTAAAATTTTATATATTACCACCATATTAAAAGTAAAATAAATTACACATCTTTTTAGTTATAGAAAATGAAAATATAAATATTTTTTTAAAATTTAAATTACTTTATTTTTTAAGATAAATACAAATTTATATTATTTAATATAAATATTAAAATATTTTATTTACAGATTGACATTTAAATATTATATATATATATTCTCCACTCAATAAACCACTTTAAACGATCAATACAACAAATTTGAATAATCAATACAGCCGAAAGCGAAGTGTTAAAAGTTGTGATTGAAATAAATATTAAATAATTCATTCTAACTAATTTAAATTTTTTATGCGATTATGTATATATTTTCTCCGCTCAGTCGACAACTTTGACTAATCAATACAGCTGAAGGCGAAGTGTTAAAAGTTGTGATTGAAATAAATATTAAAGAATTCATTCTAACTACTCTAAATCTTTTATGCGATATATATTTTCTTACACTCAGTCGACAACTTTGAATAATCAATACAGCCGAAGGCGAAGTGTTAAAACTTGTGATTGAAATAAATATTAAAGAATTAAATGCTAACGAAACGTTCCATACACGTTACTGTTCGGTTCGAATCAAGGAAAGAAAACAAAATATATTTCATCAACTATTTATGCATTAAACATCATGCGAGGACAAGTATATATATTTTGAAGAGTTTTCTCAATTATCTACAGTATCAAAAAACATTTGTTGATATTTTGAATCTCAACAAAGATTTGAAACATCAACAAACATTGAGATTCAAAACATCCACAAATGTTTCTTGATACCGTAGATAATCCGGAAAACTATTCACAAGATGATAACTACATGAACTTAAAAATCAAAGTATATATATTTCAATTCACTTGCCAAGTAAATTTTGTATAATAGGCCTTTTTAAAATTATCTTTCTCATCATATGTTTGATTTTTATTTTTACTCCTATTTTATTTTTATTAAATTTTTATTAGGCATGTAAAAGTCATTTTTTGTTAGCATATAGAAGCTTTTTTTTTCCAATATCAAGGTTTTGTTTTTTTGTTAGTAAATTTTTTAATTTTCGATTAATTATAAAATACACTGTAACTAAGTGATTATATATATATATATATATATATATATATATATATATATATATATATATATATATATATATATATATATATATATAATTTAAAATATCAAAAGTATTCAATCATGTTCATTTTTAATGTCAAATTAGGTAATGATTTAATGCAATTATGTATAGTCACTATTTATCTAATTGCAAATATTTAAAAACTATGCTAAACCATTTTTGAAAAGAATAGAGTTTTTCGGCAAATAGATTAACACCTAAAAGACACAAACCCATTTTTTTAGATTGGAGTGTGAATGGATCAAAAACATTATAGCCTTGGTAACCAAACATTTGAGATTTCCATATCCAACCACAAAATGGACTTTTTTTCTAATCAAACAAATGCATAGATTCATTTTATAAAAATTGAGATTTATCACGAGTGTGTCAACATTGAAAAAACTACATAAATCTCTCAAAATCAAATGAAAAACAACTATTTCACCTACATAAGCAAAAAAAGTCACTTAGTGTTTTATATAGAATACCAATGGCCCATGTCTATGGACATGTCATGTGAATCTCTATTTTTAAGCCCGAGACAACCATGTCCATGCTTTACCCTTAAGTGTGTACAATGTAGGATCACGTGGAGTGATTGAAGACAATGTTGGAAACTTGACTATATTTACAGTGGGGGGTGGGGGTGAATCAATATAGTGCATTCATGGTCATCAATTTTATGTTTTTACTTTTCTTTCTAATATTTATTTGAACTATTAACTGATAGTACATCATATGAAATCATGTTTAATATATAAACAAAATTCAACTACAACATAATAATTAGCACACAAAAGCAACACATGTGGACACCCATAAAGGGAAAAACCAAAAATTTCATTGTTGAGATGTAAAGCAAGCACCCACTCCCTTCTTACATAAGCTTTTGTAGGTACACACCCATAGGAGGCTCCAATCTCTCATTTATTCTGTAAGATACAACTTGCTGGAAGCACTCACTCCCACTAAAATCAATTTTCTATAGGCTTCTACCTACAAGAGGTTTCTACCTCAATTTTCTTCTCCAAGCTACAACTTTTTGGGAAGTTGCTACTCCCTCTTCTACATGTTCCAACCTACTCACTTTTAGGCTACTACAGGAAAGGAGACAACAATCCCCTAATACATAAATGTTTTAACATGTTGGCTTACCTACTATTTAATTTTCCGTACTTCCATCTATTTGTATCTTCCTTCTTTTGCTCAATTATACTTCACATTTTCTCTATTTTATCTTTCTCTCTTTGCTAGGTAATTCACAAAATAGGCTTCACACGAATTAATCAACACACTAACAAATATACCATTCAAAATCACAACTTTTTATTTACATAATTTGCTAATTCTTTGTATTCCATGCCGGAATTCGAAGTGAAAGGTTGACTCTTTATCTTCCACCTCTTTGTATTCATTTCACATTTTTCAAATTTGAATATTGAAACAAAATTAATGATCCTCCACTAATATTAAAGAATTAATATCAGCCACTTTAATGATTACATAAGCCAAGGATAAAATCATGTCAAACAATATAACTTCATTTGGAAAACACGACTTTCATTGAATCACTCCATTGTTACAACTATTTTCATCACAAAATCTTCATGCACGTGCATTACAAGATTTTCATGCACCTTTATCCTTAACCCGCATCAATGAGGTTCTCCTAAATCTATAACCATTTACGTTAATATTCCAACATTTACATCATAACATTTGCAACCATTTACATCACAACCTCTGCAAGGCATTCACGTCACATCATTTGCAAGACCCTACCTTTGACAAAAATTACATCATCAACAATACATACTTAGGAGTATTAGCATCAATACAAACTCAACCATAACTTTTACATCAATAAAAAGCATACCATAAACTATGTAGAAAGCCTTCAATGCCCTCTACCATTAATGACATCTTTCAACAACAATATTCCCTTTTGGCATTGATGGGAACATTGATTTGATCTTCCCTTTTGTTATGAAAATATTTTCTTCATCATTTAAATTATATATGCATCCTTCTTTGTTTGACATCAATGGAAATAGAGATGGTCCGCAATGAAAATAAAATATATATCTATATTATCACTGTTGATAATGAAAGAGATGATAAACTCTACTGATTACACAAACTCAATATATGAAAGACAAATTTTAATATATTTGTTGAAAAACAAACTTTTATATATTCGTTAGATCGAAGACTTTTGTGATCCATAATGTAGATAAATATCTTTCGTATTATTCACATCATTAGGATTAGGTCTATTTAATATATTCGCTCAAATTATTATGAAAGTTTGCATGCTAAGGAAACCTTGCTTCCGAACACCAATACTTTTCAAATATCAAGTATTGTACTTTGTAGCCAATAATGATGTGTGGTACTTTACTAAGGCTATTTCCAATTCAAGAATGATATGAGGAATGCAAGTTTGAAACAATACAAGATTTTTCATAAATTAATAAAACGAAAAACATTTTCTACAATACAATGTTTTGGTCAATAAAATTAATAGTTTTGAAACACCATATCTTATTCTTCCATCAAGAAGGATATCCTAATCTAGATAATAACTTTGAGTATATCATGATAAGGCATTCCTTACATGGGCTTCTTTAACAAAGTCTTAACCATTAACTCCATACTCAAGTTTCATTTATCGATAAAGCTTTAAAAAAAGAAGATTCTCAAATATCTTCGTTTCCTATCTATTTCCATACGTTTTTTTCTATAATATAAAATGTCTCCATGTGTTTTTGTTGTGAATTCAAAATTAGACCCTTCAACAATAGCAATAACAAGAAAATATTCTTGGCAAAAACCACAGTAAATACATTTTGTCATGTCAATGTCATATCTTGTTGTTCAACAACTACCATCTTCTCGTTCCTCAACTTCAATGGTTATTTCTTAATGGTGTAATGTAACATATTATTATGCCTATATGTTCTTCGCGGCCCATTCTTCTTTGCATTATAAACTAAACTAAATATCTAACCTGGTTGAACTCTTGCTACTGAAGATAATTCTTCTTATAGTTTATTTGCAACCGGTTCAAAGAAAATTCCTTTGGTTTGTTCTCTCAGTTCCTTTGACAAGTGCCTGGTGTCCAAGCTTCTCAAGTATTGTATAAAATATTGACGATAATATGCTTGTAGATAGTTTAATTTTTCTTTGAAGGATCCGAGAGGACGAGTTGGGCTTCAAAGCAGGAATGTTTACTAAACCATTATTGTTTACATGAATTGGAAAGAAATATATAGCCTTCCCAACGATGGGTTTTCTTGTATCGGTGACCTGTTATGAAGCACTTTTCCACTTTTCCTCCTCACTGATAATAATAGGATCATTTGCATTGGATTGAGCGTCGATAATTACAAGAGCATCTGCATTGGATTGGGCGATGGTTTCAACGCAATTGAAAAATTTTTGATAGGGTGATATTCCACAAACATAAAATTTGCTTCACCATGTAATATAAGTACGAGTGTGCCACATTATTGCTATGCAGGAACATGGAGGAAACCAACATACCACAAGAACATAATTCGTCCTATTTCCTATCTTCATTGATCTTGTAACTACCAAACAAAACAATGAAAAGATAATAACAACAAACTATATCACAACACCAAGAGCTAGAAGGAATTTGTATAAGATAAAACTCTAATGTGCTATATAGTAACACCAATTCGATGTAGTTAAGAAAACCACGAACATCGTTGGCAAGAATATCCACATCAAAGAGATCTTCATACTTATTTTATTGATTCTACGCCACCAACCAACTGGCTTAGAGAGGAATGATCGTGCAAGCTTGACTATCCTCATCAATCTCCGGTGGCTCTAGTGTTAAAGTTGAATCTTAGATTTTCTTGTATTTGTTAAGCATTTCACATATAATAGGCACACATTATAAAATATTGTAGTGTTCTCACATGCAATTGGTCTAGCCTTCGGATACAATAGACACATCTATGGATTCTGTAATGCATATCATGACTTATAATGTTGGCATTCTTAGGGCTGATATTCTTTGTTCTATCGGTATGTAATGATGTTTGTGAGACTAGATTCTCCTATAGCCATCAGGTTATGACCTCAAATTAATGTTCAATGTTCCCACCACCACTACCAAATTATATTAATGTTGTGTTAATTAAGTGGGTTGTGTAAGGGTGTGGTAAGTGCACGAGGCTTCACTCAATGAACCTCTAATATATCACATGCATTCTTGGCATACTAAAAAATACCCCTAATTTGACTACATATTGGAAAATACCTCTAAAAATAATGTTATTTAACTCCCTACTAATACTAACCCAATATACTTTCTAAATTTAAAAAACCCCTACTTTCACTAGATATTGTAGGTATTGATTTTCTCTTTGACATTTTTTATACCCTTTTATATTTTTTCAATAACCTTGAGCTCCATTTTTTATACCTACCAATATAAAAACCCCTTTCCCCCTATTATATTCTCAATATATTATGACATTTTTTCTTCAATATATATCCTGCAATATGAATGCATGTGGAATGGTATTTCTCTCCCAGTGAAGCCCCCGTGGGTATGTGTCAATTCTGCTAACTCCAAATGATGTAATGCTTACATTGTCAAACTAACATGCACTCATTTTATGTAATGCATACCACAGTTCCATAAGGTTTGACTAGGCACAAAACACACTACAACGACCATAGGTTCATGTGACCCCTTTTTATGTTTGGTATACCACAGGTCCACTTGAAATAAATTATTCTTATGTGTAACTACTCCACTCTGTGTAATGCAAACTATGTTTGCAAGCATCATAACTATTGAATGAGATGGAGCCTTCAAACAAACTCGACCATTTAATTGAACTACAATTTCAAATGATAAACCTTTTCCTAGGCTTTCAAGAATTGGACAAGTAGGTGATCTAAAATTAAATACTTAAAGGTTTCATAAAATTTTTGCAAATAAGTTTATGTCTTGTGGGTAATGGATCAATTATAACAGCACATAAAATTAGTGTTTTGAATTAGATTTGTATAACTAAAATAGAGAAAAATAGACCATGAATAACATCACGCAAACAAAAATTTGGTGACTAAGTTCACCCCTCCTGGGCTATGTGTCTAGTTCCAGCTTCCAATGTTGGGTCTTTAAATTATATTGCCAAATATGAAATTACATCAGTTTACATAACTCAAATTACGAAAACAATATTTCCATTCCGTTCAGAACACCCAAAAACCCTTGTCTAGGCTCTTCTTGGTCTCAAAAACAAAGAATGACCAAGTTAGGCCTCTTTCTCCATTTCCCTACTATTTGTCCTTCAAATTGAAAAAAATTTCTAACCAAGGAACAGTTCCTGCCTTTGGCAGTTAGGTGAAGTGAAAAATTTGTGTGTTTTCAGTGTGAATCCTTCCGATAAAGGTTAGGCGCTGATTTTTTTGCCCTGCTCTCGGGCACGTGGGCGCCATGTGGCCAGGGTCCAGGCTGTGTGCCTGCCCCCTTCGCATAACTCCCATCATTGGTTCTATTTGTCTGTTGGGAATAGGGGTCAGGGCCTATCCACCCATCCCCACTGCCATAAATTATGACATTAGTTATGTGGGTTCCCATAGGCTCGGGGCCAAGGTTAACTGCCCACCCCACCCCACTCCACTGTGCTCTTGGTCATGTAAGTGCCATGAAAACTAGGTTTGGGTTCAAGTGCCCCGCTCCCTTCCCAAAATTCACCAACAATATGAATTTAAATATAATCAGACTTCAATACTTGTTAAATCAATCATGTGGCATGATGGTAAACAATGGTATTTCTTTGCAGGAGGTCTAGGGGTCAAATCCTATCAGGGCCGTTTGGCCCTGATACAAAATGTTTGGCCAATAATAGAGGGTCACGTGTTGCCCTCTCATTGGGCCACATCGTGCCTCGTAATTGGGCCACTTCAACAACCACAAACCAATCACAAAATGCCAACACAACCTGTAAGACCCCATCACGTGTCAGCATGGGATTGGCGCATCTGACACCATACCCTGCATAGTCATCGGATGATGTTATCATACGGATTTCCCATTTAGCAACCTAGTCATTACAAGTTAGCTTTTCGTTGTTTTCCAAAAACTTCAGAACATGATAACTTTCGCATACAATGTTGTATTGAGGCGATTCAAGCAGCGCTAGAATTAGAACGGCGGACACTACGAACTAGCACTAGTTTTGAATGATTTTGATAACTTTGTTTTTTTATCATATTTTTATCCCCTGGATCATTCCTCCCCACTAGAAGCTTTTGGACCGCCAAAAGTTCGTTTTTATTCAGTAAGTAAATGAGGATACAACTCCATCACTTTCCAGATCTCAATCCACCTTGCTTTACCTAAATTTTTACCTTTTAGCACCACCAGAAGATATTGCACATTGACCCTACGTGAAGTCTTAATTCTCATGTCAAGAATTGTAGCTTTTTGCCACTCATCTAAATATTCAGGATAAAAATCTTCAATACATGGAATCTGAACATTCTCTTCATGATCACTAATCATTGGAGGCTCATACAATCTCAATTTACACATACACAAAAGAATCAATTTTCATATAAGGTGGAAAAATCTAATCAGAAAGAATTGTTACCAATCTTCTTCAAAAAATTTTAAGGACCATATTTGATTGGCTTCAAATTTTTACCTTCACCCTAAAGTATTTCATTGTTGATATATCACCAAAATTGATTTCTCACTTGGAAATGATGATCAACTCGATACTTGTCATGCCTTGATTTGTACTTTTCCTTGCTTTTCGCAAGTTTCTCTTGTACACTTTGATACACTACCTGAATTTGTTTAATGAAATTCTTGGCTTTTTCCACATCACTATGTCCATATATTTCAATATCTTTACCAAAGACAAAATCCAAAGGAGACTTTGGCAAATAACCCAAACAAGCTTTAAATGGAGATACTTATGTAGATGAATGCTTGGGATGGTAGATGGCATGTTGGATGTAATGAAATGCTCATCCCAAAGTTTAGCATGCTTACCACAATATTCATGAAGGATATGCACTATTGTTTTCTGTACCACTTCTGTCTCGCTATCGGTTTGTGGATGAAATTTTGTGCTCTTCTTCAACTTGGTGTCCACGAGGTCCCATAATTTTGACCAAAACGTCTTAAAAAATTGAGAATATTAATCATAAATAATGGAAGTGGGCAACCCAAATTGAACCCATAAATTTTGGAAGAACATCTTTGTAGTTTGTTCAGTTGTAACATTTTTTTTACATGGTATTGGCACACACATTTTGATGAAATGATCCACAACAAAATAAAGATAATCATGACCTTTCTTTGACATTAGTATTCTTCCTAAAAAATCCATAGAAATACTTTCCCAAGGATAAGAAGGAATACGAAGTGGAGTATACAAACCTAATTTCCTATCCTTAAGCTTACTAGTAGCACACATGGAAAATTCTCTTACATATCTAGAAACAATTTCATTCATGTGGGGCCAATAACAATACATCTGAATTTGTGCAACTATTTTGCCTACACCAAAGTTACCAGCAATAAGATAAGTGTGGGCTTCCCTTATGACATTGACTCTTTCACCCTGTGAAACACATAAATTTCCAAGATGATACAACAACTTGTTATTAACATGATAATCCAACTCTTCAACATGATTTACTTGAATAAAATTTGCATAAACATCTTTAAAATCGACATCTTGAGCATATTGTTCAATATAAATTTCATGCATGATTGAATTATGCTTAATAATGACAGATGCATTAACAATAAGCCTTAATAACATATCAACAACTTTTTTGTATATATATTTCTTGTACTTGATTACCAAATGAATGTAAAAGTGTTGGTTGTAGTATATGGTGTATTAATAGACCCACATTTAATGTCAATCCAAGGTCCATGGACTTCGAGACGTATCACTCGAAATTCCAGAGAAATATTCTAACCTGCAAAACAAAAACCTAAATTGTCCAGAAAATCCTCATACCTTTTGATTCTTGTACTAGTTAATCCTTGTTCTAATTCTGCACTCAAGAGAAGTCTTTATAAATAAAACCATAAAAACAAATCTTGCAATCTAACAACAATTGTGAGAAAACCCTATTTATTATCAATTGAAAAAAGATAAAATAAAATCACTCCTTACTCTATAAAATAGAAATCTTTCGAGCTCTTGAAAGAAATGCATAAATTACTATACTAAGTTTAGGAACTTATTAAAGTAAGAAGAAAAAAGCAAATGCCTTCATCAATCTGGACACTAACTACTTCACTCATTGACTAAGATTTAAAACTATATAAGTGATTAAAAGTCTCAAAAGAACACAAGTCTCAATCCATTCAATTCAAAAGAGTGCTTAAAATCAAATAAATAAATCTCCATTGTCACTCCTTTGTATTTTTGATTCCTTCACTAATCTCACTCTTCATTCTCTCTATATTTTTAAAAAGGAAATCGTGGCACTATTTGTATATCAATAAAACATTTGAGTTTTAGATAATATAATTGACTCTCTGTTCTATTCCTTTAAGCTATCTAACATCCGAAATTAGAGACTTTAACTATACATTAGAAAAGGAAGATTCACACCAAGAAAGGAATATTATCAAGCGCAAAATGCATTCAAAGTTATAAATAGACAATAACAAGCAAAACTTCCTACACTACTTTAACACAGATATCCTTTGAATCAAGAAAATCAAATCAATCAAACGTGGTTGCTAACAACTCTATATTATATTCTTGTCAAAAACTAATCAAGAATTAGTGGTTTTACTCTGAAGATAACTTTTTAACTTGAACTAGAAAGACATGGTCTAACTAGATTGTAAAACACTATGAATATTGGGTTACCAAGAGACCTATAGTGTTGATAATATTTTGCACTTCTGTTTTATTCCTTACATCATAAGGTTCTCAAAATACCCTCGATACTCACAAAAAAAAAGTTTAAATAAAATATAGAGGGTTTTTATCAGTCACTCGAAGTTTACAGTGCTCGAAACTATCAGTACCGAAATAATTAATCCAAGAAACAATTGTCACACAATTTCATGACAGAGTAACCATTCCAAAGGCAAAATATTCACATAACCCAAACCATGTAATGATAAACAAATGATTTTAAAGGGAGAATTATTAACCATCCATTGATATAAACTCTCTACATGCATTAAAATTTCAATCTTAAGGCTACCAACACTAAAAAAAGGTGGCTCAAAGTAATACCTTACCACAACCAAATCATAGAAAAAAAAATATCGTTATCCAAAGATAAACACACAACTTGGTTCAAGTGTTAAACAAAGAGATATAAGATTTACGAAAGATTTCACCTTTCAAATTTGAACATAAAGCAACCTTGAGTTAAAATGCAATGTATATATTCCAATGGAAAACAAAGCATAAGGAACAAAATTATGCAAAGTCTCAAATGAATATAATATCCAAATGTAAAACACACACCATGATATCTTATTATGAATTTATAAGACACACAACACTAACTAACAAAGGTGTGACAAGATGGAATGGTTGGGACGAAACCAACCAACTTTCACCCTCCTTAAATAAATATTAAATTACCGATCAGAAAGAAGCATTAACAAAATGTAACAAAAATGAAAGGGAAACCTGGCATTGATGCTTGTTATTAATGGAAATCTCATTCCTTATGAATTTGAGCTCAGTAATCCAACTCCAACTGATCATAGGGAAGGGGGGAGATGCCCCTATAATTTACTCCAACAACATATGAGTACCAAGAATGGATTTATCTTCCTCTACAGAGCCATGACTCTGTCTTTTATATAATTTACAACTATATCATAGGCTTTGAATAAGCCAAACCAAGCACAAATTGAATGAGATGGGATCATAAAAACTTCCCCATCAAAAGGAGGTCTATTAAAACCAATATCTAATAAAGGAGACACGAATCTGAGATGGAATTTCCATTTTTTTGCAAATGTGGGCAAGATCGTAGAATTCTCGAAATTTCTGCATTTTTTACAAAATGACCTCAAAGAACGCTGCGTAACTCTTAGACCAATGTTAATTTTGCGGATTTTTTTTGGTTCTAGAAAGTTTTATATACTGGGTAAAAAGACCCATATGCTCATAATTATTATATTCTTCTCCATTTGCACGAAAAATGAGGTCAAATTTCACATTTTGAAAATTGTGCAAATTTTGAGTAGATTTGTTGATTTTCTTATAGAAACCCACACGTGCGGCCTAGGTTCATTTTTACTGATGTGGAGGTGTTATAAAATAATATTGGACAATAACTATCTTCATTTTTCCCTGAAGGTGTGTCGAGATGTGGAATCCCCAGATTGGTTGCTCTTTAGTGTAGGAATGTTGCTCTTTAGTGCAGGAACATTTCAATGAAAGATAAGTGCACATTTGACTATAAAAAGGGCTCCAAAATATTTTCGAACATATTTCATCCATCATTTTAATCCATGGAAAGCTTAGATGATCTAGTGGTCCCCATATTCTTCCATTATGGTGCAATATCTATATGGAGTGCAGGACGTGCATTACCAACATTTAATGAACATCAATCCTAAGATATTCCTATAATGAAGGTACAAAATTCAAACCAAATGTAAATATTCACCATTGCATGAAAATAATGCATAGGTGCAAGATAAAGTTTCATAAATAGGTAAAACAAGGGAATACGTCAAGCATTATATGGGCAAAAAGATGCATTAGATACAACAATTTTGGGTCATAACATCCCCCCATGCCAATCATCTTGCATGTACTCATGCCAGTGAATCAAATGCTATATTGATGCTCCCTTCACTACAACAAAACAATAAACTTGTGTCGGATTTAGCACCAAATTTTAGTGCATTTTGTTTACAATTGGGATGAGCAACTTCGTGCTAAATCTAGCTCTATTGTACAAATTTTAAAGTGTCCATTTTTCCAGCTAATTTTTCATTATTTTTCACGCTAGATTTTGAATATTTTTTTACACCACGTTATGCATAATTTTTTGCATCAAAATTTGAACCAAGATTTGCATATGATTTTATGACAGATTTTGCTTCTAGTTTTGTGTCATTTTTTGCATCTATTTTTCATCGTTGTTTGCTTCCTATTTTGTGGCATTCATTGATTCCATTTTTGCGCCATCATTTGATTCAATTTTACACCATATTTTTCATCCAATTTAGTGTGTTTTTTTTGCATCCATTTTGTGTCATTTTTTCATCTAGTCTTACATCAGGTTTTGCATCTTGTCTTACACTAGTTTTTTCTTCTAATTTTGTATCTATTTTTGCATCCATTTTTGCTCCAAATTTGGTGTCTATATTTGCACCATATGTATTTGATTTAGCACCAATTTTTTCATCCATTTTGTGCTCATTTTTTAATCTTCTTTTGGGCCATTTTTTACATCCATTTTTACGTTTGATTTGTCTCCCTTTTTCACATTCCATTTTGTACCATATATTGCATCATTTATTTCATAAAATTTTTCTTTGTTTTTAACACCATTTCTTGCATCCAATTTTACATCCTTTTGAGCATCCAAATTTTCATCTATATTTGCATCGTATGGTAAGCCATGTGTTGTGTACACCTTTGCATCTCATTTTGTGTCTAATGTTACATTCAATTTTGAGCCATTTTTTATGTCCAATTTTGCATTTGTTTTTGCACCAAGTTTTGCATCGCTTTTTTCATCCAAAATTGCATCTCAATTTGCATACAATTTTGAGCTATTTTTATGCCCATTTTATCATTTTTTGTTTCTAATTTTACATCATTTTTTCCATCCAAATTTTCATCCTTTTTTTCCTCATTTGGTGTCCACATTTGCATCTCATTTTGTGTCTAAGTTTTGAGTCTGAATTTTCATCTAATTATGCATAATTTTTGGAATCCAATATATAGGGACAGCTAGTAATAATCACCATTCTCTATGAATATTAGGGCATGATGGAATTGAACCACCAACTAGGTGCTTATAAAGTAGGTTCTCTTCCATTGAGCTAGAATCCTTTAAAGAATTAGACCTTGAAACTTTCTAAATTCTAAAAATTTGATTAATTTATAAACTTTGTGAAGTCTTGTAGGTTTCATTGGCTTAGATCACACAAACAATTATCTAATAGATGCAGAACATAACTATTTTAGAGCAAGGAAATAACTTTCACATGGTTAATACACTCAACCACCTAAAAAAATCATCAAAGTTGATTGATTAAAATTGAGACTAACCAAAGTACAAACCCAAATTACCTTTGTTGAATGACTCCTATAATACAAGTTTCGAGATGAATGAAATCATTGAAGAACTTTAAAATCATATACAGTTATAACAAAAGTTAACGAAAATAAGCATTGTAACTTATATGATGATTAAAGATCAAAATCATGTAGTGTAGGAAATTTAACAAAGAGACTCTGCATGTGGATCCAACACAAAATCCAATGCACAATTCTCACATGGGCCCCATCAATATACATACCTCTGGAATGTAACTATTCTGAATTCCCAAAATATAAATATATAACTCCAATGATATATAAATGAAGAATGGTGAGTGGGAGGTCTAACTTGGCTTAACATGCTCTTCAAGACCTATTGATACATTCATTGTCAATCATTTCAAATTGGGAAAAAATATTTAAAATATCAATTGTCTTCAAAGTCTTACAGGTTTCTCTGATCCCCGCACATCAAATCTGATCTTGTAAAGAAAAATGGAATCAAAGCATATATGAGACATACACGTATGACAGTTTTCCATAAGATAATTCCCATCTTAGTTATGTCGTGGAGTGGAGGTGTCTAAGGACAAGATCTCCATCCCGTAAAGCAAAAATAAGGTTGATTACATATAAATATTATGTTCTTGGATTGAAAATTTTGGTTTGTTGTTCAATTTACATTTTATTTATATGAAGAATCACTTCTGGAACTTCTTATACATTTTTGAATTTTCTAAATATCTTGTATTTTCTTTTTCTGGAACCATGATGCAAGAAAATGGAAAAATGTTTGATATGTATCCTATGAAACATGATGAAAATTATAGTTTGCATAATATTTTGATGAGATGTAACTGAGTTTTTTTTAATAAAATTCCAGTTAGTTTTTTTTCTTTTGAAAAAATGTAGTATTTATAGATTTTTGATTTAAGTGGACCTAAGTTTGGACAACATGCTTTCCAAATTCATTTCTTTAAGAATACCTAAGTTCATAAATGTTTCGACAACATGCTTTCCAAATTCATTTTTGCAATGTAAGGGGCATGTTCCCCCAAAAGGGGGAGCATCTAAGTGCACCCCCGCCCCCTTTCTCAAAGAATGCGAACACCTAAGCGCTCGTCCCAAGATTTTTTTTGTCTAAAAACCCATGAAGGTAGAATAAAAACAAGTGATATATCTTTGAGGAGTCTAGGACTTTGGTAATTAATGGTAATATTTTATAAAGTGAAAGTAGAATTCCCTTTAAGATCAAGAGAATGCCAATTTTTCTTAAACTTTTAGCATTACCAATAGTTGTTTCAGGATATTTGAGAGTGGTTCCAATATCTTCAGACTTTATATGGAAAAAATAGAATTCCATATCTTGTTCAAAATTTAACAGAGTTAACTATTTTTAGGATTTCAGGATTAGTATAATTATAAAATTTCCATTGCATTTCACAACCAACATAGATCCATTTTAATCACGGATCGAACATGAGCCGAGAGTGATCAAATTTCTTCATGTAAAAACTTATTTTAGAGTGCAAAAAATAATGTGCAATTTGTTTACTATTTAAATTGTATTTTTGAATGTTATAGAGATTACATGACGTATTGAGTCATTTTATCTTATCAACACACACTAAATTGGATTTATTATTATTAATATATTTTTAAATATATGTCAATATTAATTCATATTAAAATATTTTACTCATAACTCACATGGATATCTATTCTATATGACATCAAAATATTTTCTTTTAATTTTTTTTATAATAGATATTTATGAAGTTAATATTTTACTTCTAATATTATATATATATATATATATATATATATATAATATATATATATATATATATATATATATATATATATATATATATATATATATATGCGACATTACTTTTATAATTAGAGAATAATTATTTTTATTTTAATAGGGACGAACATATTTACACATCATGAGACTCTATCTGCATAAAGTTACATAAAATTATTTTATTTAACATAGACATCGAAATAATTTATTTATTACTGGAAGAGTGAAAATGAAATATAAACGAACTTAGTTAATTGTTGTATTACTCCATTTTTAATTGTTTATTTATATGGTTATTTAGTTTTTGTTTTGACATTAGTTAAAATTATTTATATTTTTTTTGAGGACATGAAATACTTACACATGTCCCTCATACTGGATTGTAGAATGAGCCTCTCGGCTCAATGATGAATTCACATGGGAATTTATCATTATTATATTTATATTTTATAATTTTAGAGACAAGGACTAAGGAAATGAACAAAATCTTATACCCCACCTTTCCTTAAGATCGCGAGCATTAAATATCTAGCTATCTTAGCCCAATGCTCAACTTCAATGTTTAGTTCTCTACCAATGTCTGAATTGATAGAAAAAATAACATGAAACCAACCTTTTTAATAAAAAATTAACCTCAAAAAATAAGACTTGCTCAAGCACTTGCAAGTTGTGTGAATCGACCTAAATTCAAAAGAAAAAAAATATAGAGTCAATACTCCATGGTATTTTATTCAACCATCTCTAAGTTTTGTGCTGCAGGACAAAGTTTAAGCATTAAAATTTTAGCTTAAGAATGCCTTCTTCAAATTATGTTAGTTTTCTCAGTTCCTTAAGTTCCACAAGGGAGTGTAACTCCATGAGTGGTCATCTTGTGAAATAATAGTGTGTGAATTTTAAATCAAGTTATATTATCCTTCCTCCTAGAAGGCACAAAAAATAAAAGAAACAAAAAGAAAAAAAATGCTACTGAATAGTGATTTGTTTAATTTCAATAAACTCTTAAATTAGTATAATATCACTGGAAAAGTAGAAAAATAAAACATAAACTAACCACAACATCAAAATTAGACCTTAAAAATGATTTAGGATTGCCAACAGAAGTCAGTAGTTTTCTTGTGTCAAAATATATGAAATGCAAGCCTTATTCAATCCACAGCTTTTGCCCAACATGCAAAAAAAAAAAATATTCATAAGTGCCCCAACATTAATTCAATAAAAAAAAATGGTGTATTCGCTTGTAGGAGGAAAGAGAGAGCAATTATAGGCCAACAAACACCTTGAAACTATCATAGATACCCCATAATGTTGTATTCACTTGTAGTAGGAAAGAGAACTTACAAGCGAGCGAATACCTTGAAAGCATCATAGATACCCCATTATGCTCCAGTAAATGTTACAATCATAATAATACATAAAGGAAGACCACAAGTAAAGAGACCAACAACACCCATATTCTTCGCAGCCTAATAACCACAAGAAAACATCGATTTGTTATCACATAACAACTAAGCATCCATAACAGTGTTAGTATTACAAACCACCAAATATACATATCAGAACTACCGTAAAAATGTAAAATAACAACTTAATAATATTCAAAGATGGTTGCATGGCTTACATCACCAACGGTATCACCCTTAGCATTGTTTAGGAAAGAAACCAAGTTGTCTACAGGGTGTGAAAAAATTTCATAGAAACACCAACAATGTATGCTTCTGCAAAACTCACTCTGAGTTTTAGAGTTTGCTACATTGTTCCTTGGGGATGGGAACTACATGCTTGTAGATCAACTCTACTATGATTTCAAATGATGAAATAATCATGGTGTCTGCAACAACACACATAACACCATTATTAAAGTCATGAAAATACAATTTCTACACTTTAGAGAGTCAAAATGCAGTTGATAAATATTTTAAAAAATAAAAAATCACAAATGTACTTATAAAAGATTCAACTAAGCCATATTTAAGTGTTTCCATTGCCTCATATGTATTTTTAGTTAAACAAATTGGACATATAATAGATCAAAAAAAAATAATAATAATAAAACGGTGCGAGAATAGTCCCATGAAATATCATTTAAACATGATGTCATAAGGAGGGTTGAACAGAATTGTTAGTTGAGAAATGAAAGGATTTCATCACGAATGCTCCAAAGAGGAAGAAGAGGAAAAACAATAGTGAAAATATTGTTTAATATATATCTACCATGAGCAAAGGAAAGCCCAAAGACAATATTTAAAACATATTTCATGGAGATGAGGCAACATATATGAGCCAACATACATTAATAGTAAGTTAGCTTGAGTACAAATAAAAGGAATTCTAGTTAGTTGGAACATTAAAAATGGATAACCAAAGAGAAGATAGAGACACTAGTCATATACAAAAGAATGATTAATAGTATAATTTTGTACCACAGAGGCTAAAGAAGGTATCTTTAGAAGAGAGATATGCTTCCTTGATAGGTAAGGCTTATCCATGAAATATTGGAAAGTGGAATTTGATCCAACAAAAGAATTACCATCATCATCTCCAATATGTTTTAGTTTATGAACACTCCAACTAGAGTATTGGTAAGGGTTTGAAGAAATATAAAACATAATAGAAGAATATATTAGATCTATGGACATAATATGGGAGAGGTATAACGGTGTATATGAAGTGCTTTGCCTTAATTTCACCAATAAAACTGTGACAAAGAGTAATTTTCCATTCTGTGGATCAAGAACAGGAGGAGAGAGTAGATAATGAAGAACCTCCTATTTAAATGTGGATTTTTCCATATGATGAAGCCTGAACAAAAGTTTCAACAATTTAGACAAATAACATTCCAATATTGTATGCTAAGAAACAAGGAATATAAGAATGAAGATGGAAACACTAGGGGAAAATGAAGAAATACAAATAAAAAGTATGAGTTTAAATATTGTGGGCGAAGTAACGAATATTGATTCCAATCAAGAAGAACATCAGGTCAAGAAAAAGGAAATTCAATCTGAGATAAAAACTAAACAAGTTCAAACGGACAAAGAGGAAAGTTGATCCAAATTGGATCTTCGTAAAAATATCTTTGTAAATTTGGAAACAAGAATTTAATTGTTTTATTTTGGAAAAGTTGAGGAAAGGTCTATAATTCACTTGGAAGTTGAAATGAACCATTCTAATGGTTGGCCTTCAAAGGAAGTGCATTAAAAATGATGGATGTGGAGAAGAAGTGCATTTAATAGAGAGAATATATGACAAGGAAATGGAGAATAGCAAAGATGAGAGCTCAAAGAAGCAGTTTTCTTGATGATCAAATCAGAAGAGGACAAATTTTGTCATGTGGTGAGTGAAGATTTTTGTTCAGCCATAACCATCTACAAATTTCCTGTCAGCAAATAAAAATACACTAAATATGTGTATACCTCATGGTTTTGTAATTAATTTTCTGCTTAATAAGATGTTCAATCAACCTTTTTTTTTTTTTTTTTTTATCTGTTTGGGTTTCTAGGAACATCTCTCCATATATGTATGTTTTAAATGTTAATTTTAAAATATTGTTCTATATTGTATCAGTTACTTAAGCCCAAATTATATTTTCATTAAAATTTTATCGATATCTGTGCAATAGAAATGACCATAAACTATAACTGAAGATAGAAAAATCCATGTAATGACACAGAAGACAATAGCACAACCATGAGACACACAGATTGGTCAAAGACCAGTGAAAATCCCCACTGTGGGGGAAACCCTTTCAAATATTTTTCGTTAATATATCATCATAAAAATATTTCAGCAGAGATTACAATGAGCCCAATACATATTTGTAGTGGATATAAATAGATCATATCTATGGATCTATAAATCTACAACATCAAGTGCATAGATATGATGGATCACCAAGTGATATCAATTATGAAGTCCTAGATCTCAATCCAGGATGCTATTGACAACTCTTCTGAAGTGATTGTGACTGAGTGACATATAATCGAAGATACTATGCAAGCAAATGAAGGTGACCCAACTCAGATATGCTCAGAAAAACCCTTGGTTGCGGCCTTAACAAACTTTTCTTGTGGCTAAAGCTCTCTTAGCCGCTATACAAATGTTTTGTGCCTGCGGCCGAGGGTGTGATCAACCCTATACCCTAGTCGTGCCCTAAATCCAGTCTGCTAGCGACTCTACCAGATTAGTCACGACCTCAACAAGTGTTGAAAAGTGTAACTAGGTCGGTCTTCATATTGACTATGTAATTATGGATTTATGTAAATTAGAAGATAAAGATAATAAAAATGTATTTTTGTTGTACTTGCTTCATGGGTTTCATGAGCAAGATTTTATAGGTCAGTAGACTTCTTCTTGATGCCTACTAAGGTTGTCTTCTAGTCACAAATGTAATTAAGTGTAATATGGATAAATGATCTAGTTATATGCTCTAGAACCTGGTCATGATACCTTGAAGAAATGGATTCTGGAAGATGCTGAAGGTACCTTCATAAACGCTGGGATAAATAGACTACACGTCGGCCTATATTCTCAAATGGTGAAGTTGGCCTTCATGCAAGATATATGGTCGGCTTTCCAACAGTAAAATGTGCTATATATATATATATATATATATATATATATATATATAGAAACTGCAGCTCAATTGGTCAAATAATAATGCGTATTACTCTGAAAATTGCGGAGAAGTTTGACCTATTACAGGAAGAGATAGAAAGGGAATTGCGGATACCACAACAGAGATAGAGTGATATGAAAGGTAATTGCGGACACCACAGCAAAGACAACAAGGGAATTGTGGACACCACAGCAGAGACTGTGTGTTACAAAAGGAAATTGCGGACTGTCTTGAAGAGAATAATCGAACAAATATAAAATCTACCTTACGGATGACAGCAAGCCATAAGAATAGATATAGTTTAGAAGAACTTTGACAAATGTTGATATTATAGTGTGGACATCTGGACAGATAAACCACAACAAAATTTGTGGATGCACCACAGTAACTAAGTGCGAACAAGAAAAAGAATGAGGGAAACAAATAAATGCAGATAAAGGCTAATCTATGAATGCGGAATTGAAGGAAGAAGGCAGTCTACAGATGGTCAAATAACAGTTTGTAATAGCAAGTGGTTGATATACATAGTTAAGAATGTGAGCCTAATCTTTGTGCTTTTGTGTTTTGATAATTGACTTGATGAAAGATTGACTTAACTAAAAGTAGAGAAGACATAAGTAACTCAAGTACATTGAAGTACATTCACAAGTAATTATCTAGAAGAGAATTTGTATTAACCTACAGTTTATCAAATTATCAACATGGTATCAAAGCTTTTGGTTACAAGAAATTAAGGGCTATCAGTGATACAAATCCACTTCATTTTGGAGGTTACAGTCTTAGCTTGGTTACATTGCAACGCTTATAGCACAAATATTACACAGTCATCATAAACACAGTCTCGACATACATACATCCCCACATTTCAGACTCAATCCAAGATTCGCGATAGTAAATAAGTTTGAAAATGGAAGCAAAACTCAGATAGCACAGTTTCAGGTATATAAAGGTATCAGTGATAAAATTACAAGTGATTACAAGTGAAATTCTCAATAAATAATAGTTAGTTTCAACTATATATTCCCCATATACTACGCAGAAAAAGGTGGACAGAACCTTGACCTTCTCTGATTTTTTCGATGAGTTTTATGTGATAAAAGACAACGGATTGCAGAACAAGGAATAGGGTTATATACTAAGAAGAGAATAGGAAAAATTCTGAGATAAACTCGATGATATACACTTGCAATAAAAGCGAGATTAAGTCTATGATTGATGCATAGAAGGTGTTAACACTCCAGTAATTCTCTAGTTGTGAGATTTTTGGTTTTTTAGTTGACAAAAATATAGGTAACCACAGACAAACTTTTAAACTCTAGGATCTAGCCTTCCTAGGGTTGAGAGAGGGCTCTCTCTATAATATTTAATTTTTTTTTTTTTATAAAATATTAGGCTAGTTATGATTGTATGATTGGTTTTGGTTTTGATTGATTTGGTGGGAAAAATCACTTGAAGAGATGGATAGTGGGAAATCTATTTTTCCATTGGGCCGAGGAGTCAAAAGTCAAGCAGACAGAACTAGGATCTTGGAAAGTTGTTTTGTGAGGTGATATGATCGGGTTAAAGAGAAATGAAGGGTTCTTTGATCTGGAAAAGGGAAGTAGTAGGCAGAGGTCAAACGAAAGAGGGAGCAATTAAGGGTTCCCTACTCTGGAAATCAAAAGAAAAAATATAAATGACAAAAAGTAAATAAAGGGTGCTTTTAAAAAATCCTGAAGTAATACTCCCGTTCATTCATTCAAATTTAGAGCACATAATGGATTTCATGTAACAAATAAAGATAAACAGTGACAAGTAGGAAATACTTCTCTCCAAATAGATCATCACATGAAACCTGAAACATGATGCTAGTTGATCTGATCCAGTCTGCTACTCAAAATTTGAAACAAAAAAAACCTTCAAGTCCACAAAAATTACTATACAAATCTTCAGCAATTTATTCCGCAATAAGACTTCTAAAGATGAAGTGTTTATACATAATTGTTTACAAAATATCCTAGAATGAATGAAAGAATGGAAACTACATGCCTTAAACCCTCTGGAAATTTTGAAGTAGAATATGGAGGATTAATTTGAGGAATTTCTTCATGTAAAGGCATAATTTTTTGGAAGATTAGGAATCTTTTGGGAAAATCTAGGCCAATATACAACTTGGTGAGGGCCTCTATGGATAAGTGGACTGCTTGAGGATAAGGTTGGAGTTGTAACATTTGGTTGATAGATTTAGCAGTAATGGTGAAAAGCACTTCTTTGTTGGCATTTACTATAGCTCTCTGCTCAAGCACATAATACTATTGACATAACCTAACGACCTCTTGACATGGATGAGTTATTGGAACAACATATTTGGGTAAGTGTGATTCCCAAATATGGACTTCTTCTTCATTATCTAAGGATTTTTCATAGCTCCAGTTATGAATGTCTAGTAGATTAAATTCAACAATTGGGTCTACTATTTTGTATTCAATATCAGCTAATGGAATGTGCTCAATGTCTATGACAAGGGTTTGTAAAGGATTTACAACAATAGAAGCCTTAGAAGTCATGGCTGGAGTTGATTTTGGCACTTTGGAACCTTCAGGATTGCTAGAACTCTTCTTTTTAGGCATTTGGACTATTTCTACAAGATTAGACAGTTTGCAGAAGTATTTTTACTTTAGCAGAGGTTTCTTGGGTAAAAGTAGGTAAAGTATGTTCTCTTTCTTGGATTTATTCTTCAATTTCAATCTTCAATAGGCTTTTACAGACTTTTGCTGGTTTAAAACAAGAAACAAGGGTTTCCTAAGTTTTTCAGTGAATAATTGGGTAAAGAGTCTTTTGAGATTGGGAACAGAGGCTTAGGATAACTTTAGAAGGTTTCTAGGATAAATTTGGTGTTTAAAGCAAGGCACAACATAAAAAGGGATTTTTTTTAGAAATTTTGACAGGGTTTGGCCTATTTTTTGGATTTTTTGGTAGGGTTTTATGGGTAAATTTGAACTTATGCATGTAATTTTTCTCTTAACGGGGATTTTTAGATTGAAACAGGCTTAATTTTCTTGAAGAATACCTGTTATACGCAGGTATTGGGATTCGAAGATGGTTTCTGAAGGTTTTGAACGGGTTGAATGGCTTCTTTTCGATCTCTAGAGCAATGCAAAAGCTCCTCTGCAATATTTAATGGTAACAGGTTGAAATTTGCAGCCTTTTGGCTAAAAGTGGCGGAAAATGCTTGTTTCACAGTCGGGGCAGCTCATACAAGGTTAATGCGCAGAAAGGGATAAGAAATGAATACATTTCCAATATTTTTTAGGCGTATTAGGGCTAATAGGCACCGAAAATTAATGGAGGTCATGTCATAAAACTGGTCATTTTCGGGCTCAAAGGATCTAAACCACAAGCGATTATCGCATGCCATTTCGGTGGTAAGTGGTTTTGGAATAAACTAATGTGATCCAATGAGAATTAACCACGTGGAGGAGGGAGAAAGTCGCAATACCACCCATTTCCCGTAGAAATGAAATGAGGAATTTTGCTCAAGTTTATTTGTGATATAGTGTTTACGCCGTCGGATCTTGGGGTTCAATTGCGAATGTCCCAGATTGATTGTGGAAGTTACATCAGGATTTGGTAGTGGGGCTAGGCTATATCATATGCGGCGGGGTTTTCATACATGCGTAGATGGGTTTTAAACCTTAGAAATAAGCGTTTAAACAAAGTTTAAAACCTTCGGTTTTATATGATGTGGCAGGTATAAATTTTATATGTCAAATTAAAATATTGACGCAATGTTTCAACCATTACATGGGCGCGGGTCTAATATATAGTTTTTTTAACGTTTGACGGTTGTTTTAAAACTATAGGGGGCGGGGATTAGTTTTAATGATAGGTTTAAACCAATGGAATAGGGCGGGGTTTTTATTTATCACATGGGATATTTAAAACAATGGTTTAAACGTAAAATAGCGGGTTTGTGGGTTTATTTAAAATAAAAGGGATTTATACTATACGGGAGGGTGTAATTAGGGATTTAATAAATAAATTAGAAATTAATATGAAAAAAGTGATAATGTATGAATAAAAATACATGTTTAAATCTAAGTAAAGTGCAAATAAGCATAACTTGTCTTTGATGTATTACTTCACACTTTAACTTAGGATAAATGCATTTTGAGGGTTTATGAATGATTTTTTGAAAGGGAATGTAATTAATTATTTAGGGTTCCACTTTTACTAAGTAAAAATGGGTTTTTACTTAGGAAAAAGGGATTATGATTATGAATGAAGGATAAATGCTGATGAATGTGGGCTTTATGTGGGACTTCATTATTTTTAACCAATCAGTCATCGATCCCTGCGTACGGTCCCAACAAAAGTCAGAGAAATGCTCTAAGCCTTTTTAACTGATAGTTTGTAATACTAAATAATTGTAGGGGAGGGGAAATTAGTGATTTTTTCCCAATGATGTTTTATTACATACTTTCTCAACTGCTTTCTACTTACCCCTCTTTATTTCTAACATTTTTTACTTCATTTTCATGGGTTCATTTAAGCTTGCAACCCTAAATCCATTTTCTTTCAAAGCATAAAAACTATCTAAGTCTAGCCTTATTTCATCCGAGGGTTCAGATTAAACTGTTGAGCTCCTCATTTATTCTCTACATTAACTACTGATTTGTCAAGTTTATACTATTTGACATATCTTTATTCTCTATCTAAAACATTAAATTCAAAACATGAAAAGTTAAGATTAAATTGTTTAACTGATCATGGATTATGGCATTTATTGACAATCTGCACATAATCATTATTCTTGCAGTAAAAGTAAATATTAGTGGAATTTTTAATTGCTCACTTTCAGGTCTTATTTTTTCTCTTTTTCTTTTGGGGTCTATCTTTTTCTAAGTCCTTTGATCATTCTTTTAGGAATTTTTTCACCCTCTTCTATTTTTTATTATTTTTCATTTTTCAAAATATGGGAAAACAACTTGTAGAAAGCAAGTTATGTACATATTTACAAGACTATCATAGTCAATTCAAAAATCATGAATCCTATTATTATAGAACCCTAACTGTGGCTCCACTTGGGGATGGCATGTCCCGGTGAAATGTGAAGAACTTTAAGACCAACAGCCTCTGAAATTTCACTGTGATGATCCTGTAAGTATCTTCTGATCTCTGCAATTATTCATACTTCCGATATTTACCTTTCAAAGCTTAGGGCCTTCTCTCTGGTTTTCAACTTTGTTAGGAAAATATCCAATCCAATCTAAAATCTTCAATGTATATGTATAATGATCAAAGTAAATGAAATTAACTAGTTGTTAACTTAGGAGAGTAGTAGTGCTTCAACATTCTGCCATTTACTGCTCCTTCTGACATCTCTAACCCATCTATTTCTTTTAGTTAGAAAGCATTGTTACCTCTGTAACCATAAATGACAGAAGGTCCTTTCCATAGAAAATAGAATTTTCCATGTTTACCCTTGTCTTCCCTTCTTGAATCCCATTTTAACACTTTATCTCCAATGTAGAAATCATCTTCTTTACTCTTTTTATCAAACATTTTCTTGATCTTATCCTGAATGACTTGAGACTTGATATAAACTTCTTCCCTTCTTTGTTGTAAGTGAATAGTTTTATTAATCCTTCTTTGAATGTTATTTGTTTCAACTTGTAACTCTTGGATAACCTTCATCCTTGGTACTCCTAGAGAGGATGGAAAACCAACATCCATTCCATAGACAAGCTGGTAAGGGGAGGTACCAATGGAGTTTTTGGTAGTAAGTCTATCTGCACATAAGGCATTGACTAACTTCTTATTCCAAGTATTTTTATTATCTTCCAGTAACTTTTTTATTATGTTTACAAGGCTCTTATTTGAAGATTCAGCTAGGCCATTACCCTGAAGGTAATATGCAGTAGAGTGGCCTAGGGTAATATGGTATTTATGGAAAAATTCAACCATATTTTTGGATTTGAATGCTGCTGCATTGTTAGTAATTATCCTTTGGGGACATCTAAATCTTGAAAGAATATTACTTTCTAGGAAGGAGATAATGACAATTTCTGTAGCTTGCCTAGAGGGTATGGCTTCAATCCACTTAGTAAAATAGTCAGTGGCTGTCAGAATCCACTTATGTTGGGCTGATGATTGAGGGTGAATTTCTCCAATGAAGTCAAGACCCCATTGTTGAAATGGAATTTCAGTAGAGATGGGTTTTAAGGGTAGGGGTAACAGCTTTTTCTTACCCTCAAAGATTTGGCACTTATGGCAAGAGGTCACATATCTTTTTACATCTGCAAAAAAATTAGGCCAGTAAAAACAAGCTCTCAGAATCTTATCTGTAGTAGTCTTCCAGTAAAGTTGTCCTCCATAATCACCTGCATGAAATTATTCTAATATTTTGCCAGCTTCTTCTTCTAACAAATAATTTAATAAAGTCTGACTATGATCTCTCCAAAAAAGTACATTATCCAGAATACAAAATCTTACTACCTTAAGCTTTAAAAATCTAGCTTTGGTTCATGATAGTTCAGGAGGAGCTTGTAAGTTTAGTAATACAAATATAATATCTGCATACCATGGTGATTCTAAAAAGGCTACATTGATCTCTAGAGTCGCCTTCTCTTCCTGATCATCTACTTGGGCTATAAAATTGATGTCTAGGGCATTATAATTTGATTCAACCATGACTCTGGCTAAACCTTGACCTTTTACTAATTTGGTGGGTTTTATCTCTATGTCATATTCTAAGATAGTGGAAATCCACTTACCTCTTCTTCCGTCAGGACCATCCTGAGTAAGAATGTCTTTTACTATAGAATTTGGGACATAGGCAATGATGTGAGAATAAAGAATGTAAACTGTGAAGTCTTTAATAGCCTTTACCAAAGCTAAGGCTTGTTTCTCCATGATATAATACTTCAAAGATGCATCTCTAAGTGTTCTTCTAAAGAAAGCTATGGGCTGTTCATAACCCTGGTCATTTTTCTGTAGTAAAACTGCAGCAATGGTATATTCAGAAGAAAATGAAAAAATGATGAAATCCTTTTTAAAGTCAGGACTTATAAGGACTGGAGTTTTGGTTAAGGCCTATTTGATGGATTAAAATGACTGTTTGGCCTCAATGGTACATTTAAGAACTGAATCTTTTTTAAGCATGTTATTTAGTTCTCTAATTATCTCAGCTAAGTTGGATATAAATCTTCTTAAAAAGTTAATCTTACCTAGAAAGGCATGTAACTCTTTTATGTTTCTTGGTGGACTGATGTTAAGAATTGATTCTATCCTAGTAATATCTATTCTAACTCCTTCTTTTGATATTATGTGTCCTAGTAACTTGCCTTCTTCTAATACAAATAAGGTTTTCTTATGATTTAATGAGATGCCAAAATTTCTGCATTTTATAAAAACTTGTTTGAGATAATCCAAGTGTTCATAATCAGTTTTAGAAAATACAGTTATGTCATCTAAGTAAATTACTAAGAATTCATGAATTTCCTTTGCAAAGGCTATATCCATGGCTCTTTGAAAGGTTTCCCCTGCATTCATTAGACCAAAGGGAATTTTTACATACATAAATGTGCCCCAAGGAGTAGTAAAAGTTGTTTTGGGTTGATTCTCTGGTTGGACTAAGATTTGGTTGTATCGTGAAAAACCATCTAACAGTGAAATCCTAGAAGAACCAACTACCCTTTGTAAGATGTGATCCATTTTTGGTAAAGAGTAATTATCTTTTAAGGATACTTTTTTTAGATTCCTAAAGTTGACATATAATCTAATATCTCATGTTTTATTTCTTGTTGGAACTAGGTTAGAAACCCAATCAGAATACCTAATTGGTGCAGTGATTTGTGCATCATACATTCTTTTCACTTCCTTTTCTATCAAAGCCATCAACACAGAATTGATCCTTTTTAACTTTTTCTTAAATGGCTTTTGATCTTCTTTTATAGGGATTTGGTGTTGAATTATACTGGTGTCATAGGATTTAAGATCCTCATAGCTTAAAGCAAAAACATCTTGCAATTCTTTAAAAAGAGCAACATATTTTCCCTTTTCTTGTTGAGGTAAGGGTTTGGAAAGTTTGATCATTTTGGGTTTTGATTCTGTACCAATATTGCATTCCTCAATATCAGATCTAACTGGCTCCATTTTGTGTTTTCTAGCAATATCATTTGAGTTAAATAGATCTTCTAAAGGAGTTAAACCTTTTGGTAAGAAATTGTCTTTGAGATTTAATATTTCAGATTATTCTTCAATTATCTCATCAATTTCTACTCTCTCTAGTTTATCTATATCTGATTGACTAAATCTAGTTGGTTTAGAAAACTTTACTTTATTTACATCTACATTATTTAAATAAATTTGAACATCTAACTCTTGACCTATGACATAATGAGTGTCTATTTTACAGTTCTGAAATTTACCTTCATTATTCAAAAAATGATAAATTTGTTGGTCCTGTGAGAAAATTTGCCAATATTTAAGGTTGTTTGGAATTATTGGCCTATGTTTTACATCTACATTATACATATTACTAGACTGAAAAGGTGAATTACAAGTACTAGCAAAGGTTGCTAAAAAATGTGATTGTAAGTTTTGCCTTCCTGGTATTGCAGATAAATTACATTCCAGCAAATCATTAATCAAGTCTAATACAGTCTCTCTATGTCATCCAAGTCTAGGATTGTAAAAAGAATAATCACCTTTAATTTGTTTAACAATCAACTCTAAATCTCGCATTATTGCTATTCTCTTTCCTCCTAAATTTTTGATTATTTGGAGTCCTAAAATGGGGGCTTCATATTTAGCCATATTGTTTGTTCATTTGAAATTCAGTCTAAAAGCATGCCTTCTGCATGATTTTTCTCTATATTAGTTATCCATACTCTTGCTCCTGCTCCTAAATTATTTAGTAAACCATCAAAGTCTAAATGCCATAAAGATTCATGAGAGATATTATCATTGTCTGGTGTTTTCTTTTCTTCTCTTAGTTCAGTCTTGATTTCATTATCAGTTTCAACATTACATAGGATGAAAGAATATAGATCAGTAGGTGTGGTATAAATTGGATAATTTATTGACCTTTCAGCACTAGTTACCATATATTTCATTAATGTTTCCCTATATAAATTCTTGGCTTGACCGAAAACTGATATAGTAGCATAAGACATGTCCAATTGTAGAGATCTCTGTAACTTTGCTCCCCATGAGCGAGATAATAAATTTCCATATTTAGGTGGGATATTAGCTACTACAATGTCCATTAATGTACTCTTAACAAGATATTGAACTGAAGTTACACACAAATATTTGATTAAACCTAGGCATTTTACTTTGCTTGAGTCAAATGAAAATAAATCTTGATAGGGCCTTGTGATGTCTAAGTTCAGGGTTTCCATTATAGTTTTGGGAATTAAATTATGTGAAGCTCTTGAATCTAGCATTTCATTGTGAAGGATTTTATCATGAATAGTTAAACTAATGTAAAATGGAGGAACTTCTCCATCTAAATGCTTTCCATTCACATCTGGGCCAAAAGTCAACTCTGGCTGATCATCATTTAGATTTATGGAATCTTCTCCATCATTTATGTTTAATGCTTCAGTTATAGTTGATTTATACAGGTCATTTTTTACCAATTCTGTCATAGGAATTGGTATTTTTAGCTTAGAAATTTCAGATTGTATGTTGAATGAAGGTTGTGATTTACTTATTTGAATCAATTCTTGTTTGGTAACAATAGTTTTTGTTGTTTTATCTTGTCTTTCTATAGTTATCCTTTCAGTTTTAGTTTGAGTGTCTTGAGGCTTACTGTTTTTTTCTTTTCTTTTCAGGAGTGGTTTTTGAAGCAGTAGATGTTTGTTCAGATTTGGAGTTGTCAAAAGCTATTTTTGTAGTGGCAGCTTTTGGATCTGCTGATTTAGGATCAACATTAAGCTTTTATAGTATCTAAGGTTGTTGTTTTATCAGAATTAGATTCTTTAGTAGAAGCAATTTTTTGTGAATCTTTTGCAGCTTGAGCAACTTCACCAGTTATGTCCACAATCTTAGGGCTTGGTGAAATCTTTGGGCTAGAAATCTTTTGGGAAAAAATGGAATTTTGCTTATTTTCCCTAGGGAGAATTTGTAGAATTTTTGTTTTGGGAGCTTATACTGTTTTCTTATTTGGTGTTTGAGATGTTTTCTTAGTAGAAAACTCATTATTTTTCTTACTTCTTAGGTTATACTAACTGTGTACTTCATTGATGGCAAAGTCATAACCTTGTTTGTAATCAAAGGATTCCGCTAAATCTAATTGGAGTTGTTGGAGTTCAAATAACTCTTGATCTTCCTATGTGAGAAAGATAGTGTTATTATCATATATCCCCATTAAATTTATGATATCCTCATCATCATCAATTTTTTGAGAACTCTCAGCATAGTTCCCCTGAAAGGGAGGTCTTATTGTTTGGTCTGGGGCCAAGTCTTTTGATTTTCCTAAATTTGTGTTTTTTCTAAAATTGGGATTTATGATTTGTTGTTGATTATCCCATTGAGGTATTATTTCTATATTATCTAACCTATCCATAACCCTCTCTATGGTTTTACCTAACATATCTATTTTTGTGTCTAAACTAGAGGCTTCTTCTTTCATATTCACTCTCCTCTCATTTCTTAATCTTGCTTTTTTAGCTAGAATGTTTACGTCTACACCTACAGCATCTGTTTTCTTTCTTTCCAAATTTTTTGCATTTCTTTCTCTTAAATTATATGCCATGTCAGTGTCAAATCCATCTGGGAATTTGAGCAAGACAGAGTCAGGAGTGGGTTTTATATTTGTAGGAATTGAATTGTAAACACTGTTATATCTAGTGCAATTGCCTTGTACAGATTCATTGGGAGCTCTCTTCAGTGCATCAAATTCAAACAATATTTGTAGGGGGGTTTTCTTCTTTTCCCATTTATTTAAAAAAAAAAATCTATGGAAAACAACTAAATCAGCTATACTACTTGCATTAAGAATTTTGAACCATTTCTTTACTTCTCCTGTTAATGTTTGTTCAAACAACCCCATTTGTACATTTGATTTATGTATCTTGTGGAGTTCAAAGTAGTATGATGTTTTTCTTATGTGTTGTTGTGCAGTATAATGTGTAGTAGCATCAAACTGTGGTATTTTACTTTGATAATATTGGGGCATGTCATGAAGTTGTCCTGGAAAAACAAGGGGAGCATACCTAGTAGCCATAGCTTGAATTATAGCTTGGATAGGAGGTAAAGTAGAGGTAATTGGAGTTGAACTGGAAGTAGTAATTGATGAAACTGGATTATAAGGTGTTGAAATAGAACTAGAAATTGAAGAACTAAAGGCTAAAGTTGAGGTACTGGGAAGTGAAATTGGAATTTATATGGAACTACTAGGAAATGAAAATGATGTGCTTGAAAAAGCAGTGGTGAAGCTGGTGGATGAAGTGGATGTAGGGGATGAAGGAAATAAATTTCT